>CM046813.1:14228761-14788253 GCA_025617385.1 Murraya koenigii | reverse complement strand
TATAGTTCCCAATAATACAAGAAATAGTTGGACAATCGGGATCTTTGTATTTCAAAGCATTATTAGTTGAGAGAATAGAACTTACCTGTTCTGCAAGAAATGCTTTCTTTTGTACCTTATGTTTTCTTTTTACAGTGCACAAATCTTTCAAAAATTTAGCATAAGATGGTACCTGTTTAATGACATCTAGCAAAGAAATGTTAACTTTCACCTGCTTGAAGACTTCATAAATCTCTGGGTTGTGGTTTGATTGCTTTGGTTTGATCAATCCTTGAGGAAATGGAGGTACAGGAGAAGAGTTAGTTATTTCTTCGTGGACTATTGGTTCGTCGGGCACTACTTTACTCTCTGAAATTGAATCCTTACCAATTTCGCGAGGATCATTAATGTGTTTTTCGACAACTTTACCGCCACGGAGAGTTATAACCGATTTAACTTGGCTCATGTTTTGGTTTCCAGTACTACCCATATGAGGATGTTGTTGACTTTTTTGATTTGGTTCAGATTGAGAAGGAAACTTACCTTTTTCATGAATGGTAAGTGCTAAGGTAAGTTTTGAGATGGTTTCTATCAAGTTGGTTAATGTTTGTATAGTTTGATTATTAATTGACTCTTGTTTTTCAATGAATGGATGCAATGTGTCTGCAAGAGTTTTTTTGGGTGGTGGGACATAAGGTGGGTAATTCTGAGGATTTTGAAAATTCTTGTGTGGTGGAGGTGGTTGTGCATGAGTGTCATTCCTCCAACTGAAATTTGAATGGTTTCTCCAACTAGTGTTGTATGTCTGTGAATATGAATTGGGATTCGACCTTTTGAAATTGTCTAAGACATTCGCTTGTTCATACAAACTTTCTTTTAGAGTTAGTAAGGTTGGACAGTTCTGCGTGAAATGGTCAGTAGAACTGCAAATATGACATGAAGCATCTTGAACAGATTTAACATGATCATTCTTTTTCGACTCTAATGCTTCAACCTTTCTAGCCAGGGATGCAAATTTGGCTTGAAAGCTATGGTCTTCCCTAAGGTTGTACATGCCTCCACCAATTGGTAATGGTTGAAGTTTACTAAATGACTCATAAGAACCAACAGTATCCTAGTGTTGTGCATTTTCAGCTAATTGGTCAAGATAATCTAATGCATCATCAGGATTTTTATCTCTAAACTCACTATTACACATCACTTCAACAATCTGTCTACTTTGGGATGTTAGACCCTCATAGAAATATGACACTAACCTCCATGCTTCAAAACCATGGTGTGGGCAAATGTTATGTAATTCTTTATACCTATCCCAACACTGGTAAAAAGTTTCTCCTTCTTTTTTAGCGAAAGTGGTGATTTGTCTTTTGAAAGAATTTGTTCTATGGGGTGGAAAAAATTTTTTCAAAAATTATTCTTGCATGTTATTCCATGTTCTTATTGATTCAGATCTGAGGTGTTGTAGCCAAGTTTTAGCTTTATCTTTTAGTGGAAAAGGAAAAAGCTTTAATCGAATTATATTCATACTACAATTTTGGTTTATGTATGTATTACAAACTTCCTCAAAATTTCTTAAATGCAAGTATGGATTCTCGGATTCTAAACCATGAAATGTTGATAAAAGTTTGATAATACCTGGTTTAAAATTGAATCGAGATGCTTTAAAAGGAAATACTATACACGAAGGTGTTCCAGTTCTTGTTGGATTCATGTAATCTCTCAAAGTTCAGTAGTTGATTATGATCGTGTTCATATTCGTCGAGAATGATTGTCTCCTTGATCAATTTGTGGATTAAGTTTGGTTCAAAATATTTTCACCATGGATTTCTTTCATGATTGGTGGTGGTGATTGAGATATTCGAATTAACTCGCCACTTGAAGTTCGAGACCAACGTCTCATACAATGATAATGATGTGTGTGTGTGAAATTATTTAATGCACATGCAGATAAAAAAAAATTAAAAATTACAATTGAGATAAATAAAAATAAAAATAAACAAACCGAAAATTAAATGTGCAACAAATATAAATGTACAAAAGATAAAATTATAAAATTAAATAACAAAGTAGGCGGTTGAACTAGCCTTATAAAATAATAAAACATAAAAATAAATGCGGAATAAAAATTACACAATTTATTATACAAGAAAATTAAATAACTAAAATAAATAAATAACGGAAATTAAATAACAATAAAGGCAGTTGAACCAGCCATAAAAATAAATGCGGAAATTAAATTGCAGAAATTTAAAAATCCAAATCCAAGTTCACGTCCATGTCCATTCAGTCCAAATGTAAAAATTGAGTCCAAAAGTATAAAGAAGGTCAAGTCATAAGTCCATAAGTCTAAGTTTAATTCAATTCAGTTTTTTTTGGTTAAAATAAAAATTTTATATGTTTTATAATATTTTTATAATTTTAGGAGAAATAAGGGATTTAATTGAAATTTTATAATAAAAACAAAAGATAAAATGACGGAAAGCATGATGACAAAATTTAAAAAAATAAAATATATATATAATAAAATGACACTAAATTTTTAAAATTTTCACGGCAACGGCGCCAAAAACTTGACACGACTTAAAAGTGTTTGATTTACTCCTAAGTATAAGAGTGTCTAGTTATAATATAATCCGATGAGTCCGAGGTCAAACCACAGGAAATTTTAAATTTAATAGTCTATTATTAAATAAAAATTAATAGTAGAAAAATAAATTACCTGCCTAAAAAGTACTAAGGCTACGGGATTCACTCTTAAAATTTAAATTATGTTCATAATATTCTCTCATATTTATATTTTATATTTTATTTACTAGTTAAATATTATGTCATTTAATTCTTAACTAACCAATTTCATGGATGAATATGAGAATGGAGTACATGATGTGCCACAACTAAATTGGAGTGTCGACATAATGTCAAAATATCATATAAATCTAATAAAATTTTAAGTTTATAAATTAATATGACATAAAAATATTCAGCAAATAAAAATACAAAATATTAAATATTAAATAAAATAAACTTTAAACTTACTTGAGAGAGATATTAATTCCATAATTTAAATACTTGAATTTCACCATTTGCCCTAGCTTAATAAATTAACCACTCATATTGAAAAGAAAAACACTCATTTTATTTGACAAACTTCTAAAATGTATTAAAAGAAAATTTTAAGAACTTGAAACAATTGAAGAACAAAATTTAAAAGACATTTTCTTTCTCCTCTTTCTCTTTCTTTCCTTTTTCTTCTCTTTTTCCTCTCTCTCTTTTCTTCTCTTTCTCTTCTCCTCCGCGCCCTCTTCTCCTCTGCGATGCTTCCCTTGTTATAGGAAAAAAAAAAAGAAACTATTTATTATTTTATTATTATTATATATTATATATTATTATAATATTTATTATTATTTTATTCCCTTATTATATTATATTTTTCTCTTTTTTTTTTATTTTTTTAATATATATTATTTATTTATTATTACAAAGCAGCTCTTTTTTTTCTCTCATTTTTCGGTTCTAATCTCTCTTCATTATCAAAATATACCTACAATAACAAATATCTACAATAACAAAATATAATAATTAAGATAAAAATTAATATAATAAAATATAATTTACATAAAATTGCATATGAGGAACATTAAGATAAAATGTAAGTTATGTACATATTAATTAATACTTTAAGTGAAAAAAGTAATAATTTAAACCTTTATAAAATATACACTTTCTAGTACTAATCACAAAGGAACAACGTTTGAGTGTGCATGCATTGAGTTTAAATCATTCAAAATTCTGTGCTGTCATTTATTTTGTGTGATGAAATCTCTACATCTTTCCGAGATACCAACTCCATTATTGAATAGAAGATGGAGCAAAGATGTAAAAGTATTTGAATGTCCACTGAAGTCATTGGATGATCACTGTAGGGATGTTCTTAAAATGATTAGGTATGGGTCGTTAAGTGTCGAATTCAACGAGATTTGTTACTATGCCTCAACGACTGAGATTTGTTACTATGCCTCAACGACCGATACTAGGTACTTGAAATTAAAGGGTCATATTACCCAACCCAGGTATGAGATTATAGAGTTCAATAAAAATTCTGAAGGTCAAAGAGGTAAATGGTCTAGTGAGAACAGCAATGCTAGAATTATAAAAGATCTACTAATTATGAAGACGAAAAGTGCACCAACTACAAGTGTTATTAAAGATGTCAACTTAAGAAAATGTGGATGTTGCAATTTACTTGGACACAATAGGCGCAAATTTCCAGTTCTTAATAAGGTATATTTTTACCAAATTGATTTTTTGTTTTAAACATTCAATATTTTAAGTGATGCATTTTTAGTTTAAATAATTTAGGTTGCAAAAGAATATGGTCAGAAGCGAAAGAATATGATAGATGTAGTTAGTTCAAATGCTTAAAATTATACTTAGTTCTAAGTTTAGTATGTTCATACATCTTATTGATTTCGTGAATAAGAGTACATATTGGTAGACAACAAAAACTTTAAATTAATCAGTAATCCAAATATTAGAAGAGACCAAAAACTGACAAATTAATAAGATTTTTGAAATAAAAAACTTCATATATCAAAAGTAAAGTTCAATTAAAGGGGTAAAAAATTGAAAGAAACAAGATACAAATTTCTCTAATACCTAGTTTCATTTAAATGGTTTGGAGCATCAAAATTAATTCCAACTTTATTAGTTGGAAGATTTTTTTTTTTTTTTGAAAAGCAACTATAGTTTTAACTTTATTAGTTACAATAACATTTGTTTGAGGACCACGAAATGAGAGTGCTTTTTGTATAATACTATCTCTCACCTCATTTGCATATGCATTTATAAGATATAGTGCAATACGGAATCTTTCTTCATCCAATTTAAACTACGTGTAATATGATTAATAACAAATGTCAAATATTGACTAAAATATTGTCCAAACTACAAAACATAAATCATATATTTAATTTACCTTATAAGTTGGGAATTTTTGGGATTATGTGCTCTTTAAAGCATATTAATTTATTTATTTATGATAAATACATTTTCTGATTAATAAAATATTTGAGACATTTTTTTAGATATCTTAATTGCATAAATATTTTTGAATAAGTTTTATTTAATCATATTATATGTATTTATGTGATCGTCATATGGATTCACAGAAGACATAGATACAAGTTATCTTATGATTAAATAAATTAAGTTCACAGTTGATAAATAGAGTTGGGCACTCTATTTATATTTAGATTGTAGTAAATTCATTGAATGATTTATCTTAATCGTGTATAAATTTACTGATGTAGTTTGACTATGTTGAACTGGATCACATATGAGATTTAATTAACCTTGGAGTAACTATGAGACTTATTAAATCTCATAGGCATTGATTTTATTGCAATCTCAATCTTGAGTTAATTATACTTTCATGTTTATGATTGTTGTTCCATTTGAGTTACCAATGGGCGCAACATACATTTGTAGTCAAGATTACCCGGTATCTTGGTGGGAGCAATTATGAGCAATGAGATTATAGATTAACAATATAGAATTAGTACAACACATCTCTTGATGGGTTTTCGTACTTGATCATAGAATTCTCTGGCTAGAGTGTGTCAATATAATTAGTATGATGAAATTGATCGTTAGAGAAAACCAGTAAGTGTCAAGAAACAAGATATAATTAAATTGATTAGACAGTTGAGATATCAATTTAATTGATATCAATTTAATTAGCGATATGGTACAAAGGATTGTTCAGTAAAGAAATCCATATGGCATGGGTCGAATTATTATTCTCGAACACTATCCTAGATAGCATACAATTATGAAGGTTAGTTCCAATCTTACAGTAGAGTAGATTTGGAATTAAATAATTGGGCTAGTTTAATTACATGCCTAATTATTATAGCCACTATTGTATGTACCCATATGATCCCTAGGTTAGCACATTTAATTAATGCACCACTACTGGATTAATAAGCAAGATAACTAGCTATTTGGGTTAAAAGGTTGAATATATTATTTAGTGGGAGACTCCAATTAATATACTTTTGTATAAGAGTCTTATGTTATTTTACAAGGTAGTCCCCAATAACTATAATAAGTGTAACGCTAAAAAATTTTAGGTTTTTATTTTATTTTAATTTAAATCAATTGTTTTGATTTAATATAATTAAAAAAGGAGATAAATGAAGAGTCTAGGATTTTCCACCACTACAATTAAAAAGGTTTTTTTCTCCACAAAAAAAATGAAAGAAGCCATAATACAAAAAAAAAAAAGAGAGAATTTTTCTATCTGACTTTGAGAGAAAAATATTTTCTTGCTAGTTGCTTTCAACGGTGAAAAATGTGCCCACACATCAAGTGCAGATCAAACTTGAGTTATAATATGGAAGATCATAGGTGGCATATCGTGATCTATAGGAGAGATGGTGATTAATCGTGACTTAAGAGTCTTAATTACTATAATGAAAAAGTAAAGATACGATTTCAAGATTATGGTAATTTTATATATTGTATGAGAAAGCGATCATATTATTTCCACTGTAGAATTATTTTAAAACCAACAATTGGTATTAAAGCGATCTCGTATTAATATATATAATTATTGTATGAAATTAATTTCTTGTATTATATGTATTAGATGAGTGGCACTAATTTTATATATTTTATTATGTAATGAATATATTTAATGAGCATGTTAATGGTTGTCTCAATTTATGGTTAGATTTTTCTTTGTATTAATTTTTGGATTTGTAACAAGAGAGATGGTCAATTTTCACTATGTTTATCTCTTGATTATTTTATTTCATTATTCTTTTTTTTTATATAAGTTATTAATGGTAGAGGAATTCTTGTAAATATTATTTTGTTATAAAGCAAAGTATAGAAATCAAGAAGAGAAGAAAAATCAATAAAAGAAGAAAATTGTTTTGCGGCAAAGTAAAGTTCGTCTCGAAATTGGCAGCAAAAGGGATGGGTGTCTTTTTGATTTTTCATTAGACACCCATACTTTAGTAATTTATGTCTTCTGACATAATATTGGAGACTTGTGCATTTAGGTCCAATAGAATGTAATACATTCTAGATGTGGCGGCTGGAAAGAAAAATATAGAATTAGGGTTTTGAGTTTTTATCCCATTGAACCCTAAGGTTTCACTAATTTACAATTCAGTTAAAATATATAGGTTTTGAGAAGAAAAATTCAAATTTATTTATATTGAATTCAAGCGTAATTTTGGTTGTCGATGGATAATATAAATAGAAATTTGATAAGTTCAATAATAATTATTTCTTCAAATTTATTTATATTGGTCCCAAGCCCATTTTGAGATTTTAAAATTAGGTCACATAAATGAAAATTTTGGTAGATCAATAATTAAATTTATCTAGCTCAAGAATTTTTGAAAATAAATGCCTACATTTATTTTTAAAAATTGAACCAATGATAAATTTAAAAGCGCAAAAGTCTCCAAGCCAATAGTTATAAACATGAGAAGTACAAGGAAGGAAAAGAAAGAAGATAGACATTGACTTGAAGCCCAATAAATATTAGGCTTGTAGATTAAGTCAATTTTTTTAGGAAAACTATGAATTGAGATTATTTAATTACTTTTTATCTTTATGCTATGTTTGGATAATAATATGCCATGACAACATGTCATATAGAATAGGTAGTGCCACTTTATGCATAATAATACATGACATTTATAGATTATAAATATAGTTAGATATATATATATATATATATATATATATATATATATATATATATATATATATATTGTTTAATACTTGCATGTTTTTAATAATATTAGATTTCATCTAATAATATTATTTTAGGGAGCATGCAATTAACAACATAAGACATAATCTGTATATTGTTCAAAAATGAAAGACCAACTTTAAAATATTGAGTGGGAGAGGGAAAATTCAAGATAATTTTTCCACGGACTCTATTGTTAACTTAATAATAAAATTATATATATATTTCGACTTCATAATACAGTGATGCTCCCTACGGAGGGTATATATATTAGATATTTTATTTGATGAACTTCTTTAAAGATAAGATCGAAATATCATTGAACCTGTTGATCACCCTAACGGTGGCTATATGATTTGAATAATACGTAGATTGAAACAATGGTTATACACTCAACAAAAATTTATTATTAAGCTTCCTAACGAAGCTCTGTTAACAAATTTTGGCCCTAAAATTTAACGATAATTATTTATCATGTTTTGACATGAAAGTCAATAATCTAATAGTTAATTGGGTCTAATAAGTGGAGGCATGACTTCCCTAACGGATAGCTTAGCAAAGTAGTACTAGATTATTGTTACAATAAAATAAAATGCATTTATGATTTTTTGTATTTTAAGTTTTTTATTGTGAATATTACTTGTTTCAATGTGTTTATGCATGTTTGCTTTATTTTTTAGAAAATGTCTTCCATCAACCCATTATTAATTATCCTGATTAAAAATGAACTCATTGGTGAAAATTACTTAGATTGGAAATGCTATCAATTTAATATTCTCACTGCTAAAGACTGCAAATATGTTTTGACTCAGCCATACCCTTCAGTACCAATGTTATATGATTATAGAAATCAGAGGGAGTCTTATAAGAAATAGTGCGAAGCTAACAAAATGGCTAAGGCTATTTATTGACTTCGATTTCTATGGAACTACATAACAAACATCGGAGCATGGAAATAGCCACTGAAATATTGGCTAGTCTCCATTAGATGTTTGGGCAGAATACTAATTATGCCGGAGAAACAACGTTAAAACGTGTCACTGATACCAAGATGGAAGAGGGTACAAAAGTTCATGATCATGTCCTCAAAATGATGGACTATTTAAATGAAGTTGAGACTCATGGTGTTGACATCGATGATAAAACAAAGATTAACATGGTGATTGAATCTTTACCCAATACATTCAGAGAGTTTAAGGTCATTTATATTTTAAGCAATAAAGATATGACCTTAGTTCAATTGATGTACAAATTACATGCTATAGAAGAATATTATCATAGCAAGAAACTTCCGAAAAAAATTTTCTTTACGACTTAAGTCAAAAACGAGAATAAGTAGAAGAAAGTCGGGATAAGAAAATTGTCTCGCTAAAAGAGGTGGTAAGCCAAAAGGCAAGTGCTACAAATGTGGATGAAGGGCTACTAAAAGAAAGATCATCCTAAGATTATTAAAATCAGGTATAGGAAATCTTTAAGCTTCCTAATTAGTTCAGTTTTCTATTGATCCATGCAATTATGAATTCTAAGATAACTAATATTATTTGTAATTTACTCATTTGGTTTTCAGGAAACTAAGAGATTAAGTGATAAATCTTCAAACTGCAGTGGAGAAAATGCTAGTTAATATCAGCTGAGAAAATTAGATCAATTTTATTGACTTTAGTTTTTGATATTTATCTTTATGTTCCAAAAATTAGAAGAATTTAATTTCGATGGCTTGTTTTTATAAACAACAGGAAACTGTTATTTTTTGACCCTCTGTATATTATAATTATTTGGTTTGGTACTTTTCAAAGACAATTCATATCATATAAGTCCAAAGATTTATTCAAAGCAAGATATAATAATGAGCATATACATTTATCTAAGAAAAGAAAGATTTCTTCTAACTAAAGTCACCTTTGGCATTTGCGCTTATGTCATATAAACCTAAGTAGGATACAGAGAATGATTAAATATGGGGTTCTAAGTCCATTGAAAAATGAATCATTGCCACTCTGTGAATCTTGTTTAGAAGGAAAAATAACTAAAAAGGACTTTTTTGGCCAAAGGAATATGTGCAACCATACCACTTGAATTGGTTCATACAGATGTATGTGGACCAATTAATGTACAAGCTCTAGGTGATTATGAGTATTTCATCACTTTCACTGATGATTATTCAAGATACGGTTATGTTTATCTAATGCGTCATAAGTCGAAAGCTCTTGAAAAATTCAAAGAATATAGGGCTGAGACAGAAAAGCAATTAGGTAAGAACATAAAGAAACTTCGATTCGATCGAGGTGGTGAATATCTCTCAGGAGAGTTCAAACAGTATCTGATTGAAAATAGGATTATATCTCAATTAACAGCTCTAGGAACACCACAACAAAATGGTGTGGCTGAAAGAAGAAATAGAACTCTTTTGGATATGGTGAGATATATGTTTAGCTATTCCACATTGTCTATCTCATTTTGGGGACTAGCGTTAGAAACTGAAGCATACGTATTGAACTTAGTTCCATCTAAATCAATGCCTAAAACCCCAATAGAATTATGGTTAGGTTGCAAACCAAGTTTGAAACATATCCATATTTGGGGTTCACCAGCACATTTGCTAAAACCAAATGCTAATAAAATGGATTCTCGTTCTGAGGTTTGTATATTTGTTGGGTATCCCAAAAGAACAAGGGCAGGTTGTGATTGTGAGTACACATTTCACTTCTCTTGAGGAAGACTATATGAATAACTTCAAACCTAAGAGTAAGGCAATACTGGAAGAATTATAAGGAAATCATGTTGATGCTCAGATTTCAGTACCTGTTATTCAATAAGGAGAAGAGCAACAACATGAAGATTATAACATTATCCCTGAACAGCAACCACTTATAGAACCTCATCGTAGTGGGAGGGTAACTAGATTACCAGTAAGGTACATGTTACTAGGAGAAACTTATACAACTATCTCAGATGGACAAGTACATGATCCGACTAGCTAGAACGAAGCCCTATTAGATAGAGATATTGAACTATGAAAAAATGCTATGAACCAAGAAACGGAATCTATGTATTCTAATAAAGTATGGAAACTTGTAGAAGCACCAAACGAGGTAAAATCTATAGGGTGTAAGTGGATCTACAAGAGAAAAATAGGAGTAGATGGAAGAATGAAAACATTTAAAACAAGATTAGTAGCTAAAGGTATACTCAGAAAGAGGGAATCGATTATGAGGAAACCTTTGCACCGGTTGCTATACTTAAATCCATCGAATTCCACTCTCCATTCGTCATGCAGTGCTAGATTATGAAATTTGGCAAATGGATGTCAAGACCGCATTTCTTAATGAACATCTTGAAGAAAATATCTATATGCAGACAACCGGATGGGTTCATTAAAAAAAGGCCAAGAACACATAGTGTGTAAGCTGCAAAGATTCATTTATGAATTAAAGCAAGCATCCCGGTCATGGAACATCAAATTTGATCAAACGGTTAAAATATTTGGATTCATACAAAATATTGATAAACCGTGTATGTACAAGAAAATTTAAGGAAAAGTTGTAGCTTTTCTAGTTCTTTATCTAGATGACATTCTCTTAATTGGAAATAATATAGGAGTATTATCATCAATAAAAAAATGGTTGGCTAAACAATTTGATATGAAAGACCTAGGAGAGGTCAGTTATATTCTTGGTATTTAATTACTTTGAAACCGAAAGAATAAAACGTTAGCCAAACTGCTTATATTGATAAGATACTAGCTAGATTTAGCATGAAAAATTCCAATACTGGTTTGTTACCATTCAGACATTGAATTATACTCTTTAAGGATCAGTCACCTAACACACCTGAAGAAAATGAAAAAAATAAGGCAAGTTCCTTATGCAGAAGCTATGAGAAGTCTCATGTATGCCATGCTATGTACTAGAATAGACATCTGTTTTGTAGTAAGGATGGTCAGTAGATATCAATGAAATCCTGATCTTGAACACGGGACTACAGTTAAGCATATAATTGAGTATCTGAAAAGAATTAAGAATTATATGCTTGTATATTCTGGTGATGATCTCATTCTAGTAGGTTATACCGATTCTGACTTCATGTCAGATAAAAATTTTAGAAATCAACTTCCGGTTATGTGTTTACATTGGGAAGTGGAGCTGTGAGTTGGAGGAGTGTGAAACAAAGTTGTATAGCAGACTCCACAACAGAAGCTGAATATGTGGCTGCATCTGAAGTTGCTAAAGAAGCTGCTTGGCTCCGTAAGTTCTTACAAGATATTGAAGTGGTACCTACAGCAACTGCACTTCTTAAATTATTTTATGACAATAGTTGTACAGTAGCTCAGTTTAAGGAACCAAGAAACCACAAAAAGCAAAAACATATAGAAAAGAAATATCATCTCATAAGAGAAATAATACAGATAGGTGATATAGAGGTTACCCAGATTGCGTCAGAACAAAACCTGGCAGATCTTTTTATAAAGGTCATACCTGAGAGATCTTTTAACCTGCACTTAGAATGAATGGGCATGAGTGAGTTGCCACATATGCTTTGAAAGCTAATGGGAGATTGTTGGGATTATGTGTTCTTTAAAGCATATTTATTTATTTATTTATGATAAATACATTTTCTGATTAATAAAATATTTCAAATATTTTTTCAGATATCTTCATTGCATAAATATTTTGAATAAGATCCATTTAATCATATTATATGTATTTATGTGATCGTCATACGAATTCACAAAAGACATAAATACAAGTTATCTTATGATTAAATAAATTGAGTTCACAATTGATAAATAGAGTTCGGCGCTCTATTTATGTTTAGACTGTAGTAAATTCATTAAATAATTTGTCTTAATCGTGTATGAATTTACTGATATAATTTGACTATATTGAACTGGATCACATATGAGATTTAATTAATCTTGGAGTAACTGTCAAACTTATTAAATTTCATAAGTAATTATTTTATTGCAATCTCAATCTTGAGTTAATTATGTTTCATACTTATTATTGTTATTACATTTAAGTTACCAATAGGCGCGACATACATTTGTAGTCAAGATTACCCGATGATCTTGGTGGGAGCAATTATGAGCGGTGAGATTATAGATTAACAATATAGAATTTGTACAACACATCTCTTGATGGGTTTTCAGATTTAATCATAGAATTCTCTTGCTGAGTGTGTCAACATAATTAGTATGTTGAAATTGATCATTAGAGAAAGCCGATGAAGTGTCAAGGAACAAGATGTAATTAAATTGATTGGACGATTGAGATATTTAATTTAATTAGCGATGTGGTACAAAGGATTGTTCGATGAAAGAAATCAATGTGGCATAGGTTGAATAATTATTCGAGAATACTATCCTAGATAGCATACAATTATGGAGGTCGGTTCAATCTTATAGTACATTAGATTTAGAATTAAATAATTGAGCTAGTTTAATTACATGCCTAATTATTATAGCCACTATTGTATATACTCATATAATCATAGAGTTAGCTCATTTAATTGATTGCACCACTATTGGATTGATAAGTGAGATAACTAGCTATTTTGGTTAAAAGTCCGAATATATTATTTAGTAGGAGGCTCCAAATAATATACTTTTGTATAAGGGACCTTGTATTATTTTACAAAGTGGTCCCTATAACTATAATAAGTGTAACGCCAAAAGCTTTTGGGGTTTTTATCTTATTTTAATTTAAATCAATTATTTTGATTTAATAGAATTTAAAAAAAAAAGAGAGAGATAAATAAGTAGCCTAAGGTTTTCCACCACTACAATATAAAAAGATTTTTTCTCCACAAAAGAAAGAGAGAAGTCATAATACAAAAAGAAAGAGAATTTTTCTCTCGACTTTGAGAGAAAAATATTTTCTTGCTAGTTGCTTTCGATGAGTGAAAGCGGTGTCCACACATTAAGTCGCGGATCAAACTTGAGTCATAATCTAGAAGATCATTGATGACGGATCATGATCTAGAGGAGAGGTGGTGATAGATCGTGACCGCGAGTAGTAGATGTAGAATGTGAAAGGTGGGATTCCGGTTGATTGGATGCTTCAGTTAGAGCTTCTTCCCTCCCGTCATTTAAGGGTAAGGGCACCTAGCTTACAATCACTAGTGAAAGAGTGCCAATTGACCCAACTAGTGAATCTATTTAGAACCATTCAATCTTTTTCATTTCGGTGAATACCGCTCGAAAGCAGTCATTGAAAAGAGTAGTCATTTGTCGACTTGTAGTCATTTGGGAGCCTTAAATACTACAATGAAAAATAAAATGTACGATTTCAAGATTATAATAATTCTATATATTATATGAGAAAACGATCATATTATTTCCGCTGTAAAATTATTTTAAAACCAACAGGAATAACATTTCATAAGGTGTCTTTATGAACTTCATCACATATAAGCCACAGTCACTGCCATTTGGTTGAATTGGTACATTATTTGGATCCAAAATTTTAAAGTCAGCAAAATACTAGTCAAGAGGAAAGTTTAAGGCTATACCATCAAACAACACCAAGTTCAATGCGCGGAACTGCAATAGTAATAATAATAGTTATTGTACCTTACATCCAAAAATTTTAATGACAATTAACAAGTTTTAACTTACATTTTGCTTAACTATTTCCTCCCGATGACTTAGTTCAGAACTAGGCAAGGAATCCCAAATCTCAGTAGCCTTTTCTTTTATTTTTATTATTGCAAGTTATCAATGTTTTCCAAGCTCATCATACAGAGGAACATTTGTGTATGTGACGATACAAAATTATGCATTAATCATTACACGCCTAAAATGATAATAGTAGAATATATAGTATTTGACTAAATACAAATTTTTTTACATAAATGATAATGTTCCTTACATTTTCTCATCTTTCAAGTGCACCCATGTAAAATTCACAAATTTTATGTTTATGAATCGACCTTTCAATCTCTGATCTATCACTGCTTGAGGCTCTTGATACATTTGCCACTAATTGCTAAAAAATTATAAAGTAATAATTATATGAAATTGGTGACATATAACTTTTAAATATGTGTGTGTGTGTGTGTGTGTATTTGTAAAATCTTGTTGTAGCAAAAATATATAACATACCCCAAAAAGAGTTAGTAAAAACCAATATCGAGATTTATGATCTTGTTTTAACCTCTCCTTTCTAGTTAAGTACTCAGCATAGCAGCTTATGATCTATTCATTAGTGAAATCATCACAATATGATTATTAAAACATGCACTTCAAATTGAAAACCAAATTATAAACAGCTCATATATAAAGTCATGCTCAAGTTTTATATGTAGTATACCTCATCAAATATCCAACTATTAGGAGCTAAAGAGAGACATTAATAAGCGAGTAATAGTATGTTGCTTTGTCATTACTATGTTCTCTCTAAATCAATTGTACATTCACATTAGCAATAAATTAAAACAATCGAAAAGTCAAAATATAAACATATTAAATATGATTATATCTAAATATTTTCAAGTTATGAAAACAATATTGTAAAATATACCATTCTTCCTCTGAAAAAAGACCTCCTTGTTTAGATGAACCAAACTCCTTGTTGCAACAACCTCTTTTCTTTAAGAAATTTTTATAAGGAGATTTTTGGTATCGACTGGGCTTTCGATGTCGCTCCTTTTTACTCTCAACTATATTTAGCTCAACCGATGATCCTAAATCCATAAAACCAACCCCATCAGTGGCTTTATCCTATATGCATAAGAACATGAATTTTAATAATTTTTAATTTAATGAGTGTGCTAGTACGAATAGACTTACAAAAAATATTAGAATAATACATTTTTATTAACATTGTGGAGGATTTGGTTCTGTTTCAGTTTCTTACATGTGAATAAATTTTTCAATGATAAATTCTCATCACATGCATCTTTAATCTTCTCCTTAACCTCTATTGTCTTCATTCCAACATCATCTCCCTTTCTCATGAAATTTTGACCACTTGATTCATTCTTGCTAAATTGTTTATACTTTTCAGCAATATAAGTAATTGGAACATCTTTACGTAAGAGGTTATCTTGTCCTTCCATGGGTTTGATGGTATATGAGTTATATTATGTTCAATTATTTCAGCTATAACACATACAGTAATAATTGGCAAGATCATGCGAATTCCAAGAAACTCACCGAGCTAGAGATGATCAAATTGACGGAGGCATTGAGCTACGAGGAGGAGAAAAGGAGAATAAAATTAGAGTCTGAGATGACTCATATGATGATGCTCAATTGCGTTGTTTGTTGAGGGAATGAATTCGAGTCAAAAGAGAAAGCGTACTTAAGAACAAAGAACATTAAAGCAAGATTTGATATAAATTTAGTACAACAAATTAAATGAATTTGTGATTCCGTGTGACCATCTAACAACACATTTAAAACCCTACCAATCAAATACTCAAGGCCATAAAAAGAGAAAAAGCTTTTGAACTAGAAGAACAAATTTACCATTATTGTCAATGGCTAATCAATTGGGCACGGAGATAGCCTTAAAGAATTCAATTTTCTTCAACAACTGAGAGATAAAAATCAAATTTATGGGATAAAATAGAGAGATTGCAATTTATTTTATCTTAAATTTCTTTTTAAAAAATTTAAGATAACCTCTTTTACCGGTTTGCTAACTGGTTATAAAATTTTTATTAATAAAATTAATGTATACCGTTGATTAAATCCAATGGTATACATTTCTTACACTATTGATACTGTAAAAATAATTATAGCATCAAAGATGGACCCATGTTGTCTACAATATCATATCGCATAGTATTTGAATATCAATGAACTTATGTTTATTGAGAATTGATGGTCTGATTTCAATTTTGAACTTGGGAGTCTAGTGAACCAGAATCAATATCATGTTTAAAAGAGAGAAATTGAAAAGAGAAAAAAGACTTAAGAATTATGTTTAGTTATTTCGGGCTTTGTAATTCACATTTAACATTTTTTTGTCTCTACTATTTATTATTTTTGGCCTATATTGAGTTATATAAGTTTATATTAGTGAATCTAACGAAAAAAAAAATTGACCAAATCAACCTATCTTAATTGTGAGATATAACTCATAGGGGTTCATATTCAAACTGCAAGTATCACCTCAGTGCAAAGTGTCTGAAGGCTAAACAAAACCCCGTGCTCATCATACTTGCAACCTCACCCTGTTACGTTATTGAAGAATTTATACACACTTTGGCATAGTCTCGCTCTCTAAAGGAACCTAACTAAACCTAATTATTAATTGGGTTAAAAAATGACTCAATCAACTCATTTTAACACACTCGACCCATCTAAATTTAGATAGAGTAGGTTAGGTTAGGTTAGATCGGGTCCATTGGTTAGGATGGGCACCAAGATTTCTATTTTTTTTTTAAATCATTAATAGTATTTTATTAATTAAAATTAAATGTTAATGATTTTTAGGAAATCTAGAAATATATATACATGTCCTACCTAGAAATCTAGAAGCAAAACTCACAATTTCATGTCAATGATTTTGAGACGAATTCAATCTATTTATTCAGCAAACCAATTAAACGCATGTGGCCACATGATAATTTATCTATTTCTTCTTTTAAAATATATAAACAAGTATAAGCCAGCCAAGACTTAAGTGGTGGCCAACATGATGGCCAAAATCAAAAGTAAATGTGTTTTTGTATCCTCTATGCCCTTAATGATTCAACCTATTCTTTAGCTTTGAAATGAGACTAAATAATTGAATTATGTTTGCTTAAGAAATAAGTCAAGCCAAACATTTCTTCATATGTAAAAATTGCACATCATGATGAAGGTTATCAACAAACTACAGCCAAGTTGCTTTAAAATAAAGCCTCAACAACTTGAAAACAAAAAAAAAGCCATATTTTTTCAAAAAGAAATTATGATGCTCTTCCTTTGCTAGAACATAGGCACATGTCTAACAATTTGCCATTGCTGAAAGCATTAAATTGGCATGCAAAATGAACATAAAAAATATATATATATCAAGAAGCTCATCTTATACAAATTTCATCATTAAAAATGTAAATAAACACTACAGATTGTATGTGAAGACAACATACTTTGATATCTCATACCAATTTTTTGTCCTATTTAACATAACCGCAATCTGCTCACACGGTAGATTCCCTACTACTCAACCAACCTTCACCACAAAAGCCATCACTCCCTAAATTAAAAAGAAAAATAAATGGGAAAGAAACCTTTAAGATCTATACAAGAAGGTAATATGCAAAATCACTACCACAAACAATGCTACCGATCGATCATCCCCATTACTCCTCATACTACTACCACCTTCACTATTCACGGCATCAAATTTTACTAGATAAAAAAAAAAAAGGAAAAAAATATTCTCAAACAAGCAATAGAAGAAAAAGCTTGCAATGCACGTACTACTAAACTGGTATGACGTCATTCTTGGAAGCATCTTCGCATCTTAATACAATTCCGTCAAGGCTAGCTGGAACAATACATTGGGCCCATTGGCATCCTGTTGTGATAGGCTCAGGTGGAGGGACAATCATGAGCACGTTGTCATTCCTCTGAACAACTCCCATTACACTAACAGTGCTTCCTTCTTTGATATACCTATAAAATGAATAGTTATATAAGATTTGGACAATAGTCAAGGGTATAATATCTTAATATCACTTGTTATTTAACTAAAAGAAAGCAGCCCAATCTCAGAACAATGATTACAGTGAGAACACAAACTCAAAGGGTTAGAATTTACCCTTCTTTCAGTCGCATTATACGATCATCACGTGAAAGATTCCTCTCCGCCAACCATCTGATGAACTCGGGAGATAATTCTTCCTTGCCAGGATTGACATCAATGGCAAGGGAATCGTCAACATAAGGAGTCACCCTTGCTCCATACCCAGTTTTAACCAATGCCCTTAATCCAGACTGGAAATCAGAGATGTAGAAGTCAACCGCACGCCTCTGCAAAATTATATGAGAAAAGAATCCAGTCAAAAGTGTGAAAAACAAGAAAGCTCAAGTGAAAATTTATCCTACATGAAAAGGAGTCCTTCGATAATGAAATATCAGCATCCTTGCATCAATTCAGCTTGAATAAACACAGGCAAAGAGATGAAGAATGTGTAATAGAAAAAATGTGGAATTGGCATTTAAGGTGGTGACAGATGGTCTGTGCTCTTAAGTAACACGCAAAAAGTGAGACATGTTTACCAACCCAAAAACCACACTTGAAGGTGAGATACCTGTATCAGTTCAAATTTCACATATTGACTTGAAGCATAAAATCTGACAAAATCAATTCATCAATTAATTGTCCAAAAGATAAAAAGGAGAAATTGTCCAAAATAACTCAGGAAACAACGGCGAATACATTTATCAGATGACAAACTATAAATCAAAATTACCAAGTCAATTTTTCTATTACTCACTTCTAATGATCTGAGCCCCCAAGTAAAACGACGATGAGTGGGGTTGGCAGCTTTTGAACCCCATCCTCGGTACTCGTACAAACTTGTGGATGTGTATATACATCTAGGAACTTTTTGGAAGGATGACTCAAGAGGAACATTACCACAGGTGACAACCTTCAAGAACATAAACAAATATTTTATACAATATTATCCAAACACTTTGCTAAATGACAAAGAATTACCACAAAAATAAGCATACCATACCATCAGCATCAGAAATCATGAATCATTCAGAAATTATGTCTTGAAGGATTCAATGCCCTTGTATACAGAAACATATATCTATAAGACACTCAAAACTCTTAGAAAACCATCAGAAATAGGTCTCACTTTCTATAGCTAGCTAACTATCTAGTAACAGATTTCTTTATCATGCCCAAAAAAGAGGGAAAAAATCATAAAATTGGGCAAACAGACAGAAGTGCAGGCATAACCAGCCACCCTTCAACTAACACATCCTAGAGAAGATGCATTATCAAGAATCCAGATTATTCAATCCATCATCTCCACTAAATTTTCAGTATCATCATCTCGAAAGGAAAACTTATAAGAAGAAGCATTGTACATGAATCCTATTGATAGCCTGTCCAGCATGATATCTTTAGGCATGATATCTTTTTCTGGGGAAAAAATATAGTTTGCCACTGATAAAAAAATTTCATTTACATTTTGGTTACTTTAATTCTTATGTGCAAAGTGAAATTCTTACTCTAAAGTTACGTCTCTACTCACAATCGCAATGTGCTCTTTACAACATTCAATGGTGCAAGGATATATAAAAATAAAAAATAAAAAAATAAGACAATAAAGTTAATAAATTGAAGCAGATTTAAGAGTTTGGCAATAATAATGACACCAGACAATACAACCTGTTGATTGAACTACACTTTTTTTTTTTCAATTAAACCAAAAAATATGCACTAAAATCCAAAGGATGTTATTAAGTGAATCACATACCCCAGAGATCTTCACAAATTGGCCATTCTTGGCGTTTCTAAGCTCAGCATCTGGATAACGAGCAATATAACTAATAATAGCTTTTCTTCCCCAAAAAGTATTCCAACCAAACAATGCAGCAACACAGCTGAAAAGGACCACAACAACAATGAGCAGAATGGCATTGTGAACTGCTCCAAGAATAAAACCACCAGCTATAAATCCCATCACAAAAAGGAGAATCAATGACCAGAATATTGGCTTTGGGAAATTCCTCTTGAAGTCAAAGTCCTCATCTTGGCCAAGGACAGTAATGGCCTGATTATGAGCAACAGAGCTTGGTATTTTCATTGATCCCATAGAGTCCAAAGGACCAGATACCTTCCTTGGAGCCCCAGATGAATTAAGCGGACCTGAAGAGATGGGTCCTGATGTAATGAGACCAGTAGTAGGAAGAGCAGGAGCAAGGGGACCAGAGTTTTGGCGGCCACTTGGCGTCACTCCTCCAGATTGAGGACCAGAAGACTTCTTTAATGGTTCCCCATGTTTATTAAGTGGTCCGGAATTTGACTTCTTTAATGAAGCTGAACCAGACATGACTCCAGAAGAAACAGGACCTGACGTTGAGTAGCTAGCCCTAGAGGCAGCATTAGGCATGATAGGTCCTGAATGTGAAGCAGCACCACCAAAAGATCCAGTCCTTGAAGGAGCATTATTTATAGGTCCAGACTTCCTAGACTTGGAACCATCAACAGGGATATCAAACATTTTCCCTAGCTCTCCGGACTTTTTTATATCACCTCCAGTATAAGGCATTGCTACTGAGCTCATTGTTGGTGTCCTTTCTTTGGGCTGCTCTGGCCGGCCTGATACGTAAAGGCCATTGCTGAGCTGATGAGACGGGAACCTGGAACCCATCTTGCTACTCTAAGAGACTCCACGCAATACCACAAACCAAAGACCACTAGCAGTATGCTGATGCGATTTTCACAGCTCACCTAAAAACAGAAAGCACCATAGCAATCTGAAGGAAGAAGAAACTATCAGACTTTGTAGACTTGGGCTGAGTGCAAGATACCATCGTATGAAAACTTATTTTAAGTATTTTTATGTTTGCCCACATATACAAATTCTTGATATTAATCATCTTGTACGAAGTAGAATTGCAAAATTTGATGAGAATATCTTTCTCTTCGAATCATATAGGAGTCAAGAGATAACATTTACAGACTTCTACCGTCCAAAGTTCCAAAAAAAAAAAAAACCCACAAAAGAGTGAGATCTAAGACATTTAAGTTAAGAAAAGTAACATCTAATTTCAATACTTAAAACTTCTAGCTTCTTGTCTATCTCATGTGCTCTAAATCATCAAACAAAAACGAGAAACGTTCAAAAAGATCCGAATTTTCCATTTAACGAAGGTTTCAAATTTCATCTAAAAAGCAACATTTGCACACACAATAATAATAATAAAATGGAGAAGATCTACTATGAAACATGTAGAAAGTTCAAGTTTAAGAGCACTCTCAAGCACAAACACGTGCAGTATAACTCCCTAGCAATGCTAAATCCAACACTTGATACTCTTTACCCCAATTCCTTATCCAACATTCTCAAAAAAAAAAAAAAAAAAAGCAAAACAAAAGAAAAAATCAAAAGAAGAAAGATACCCAGTTCAACAAAAACACAACAAAACAATAAGAAACTTCCATTTTCAGAAATATTTGACCGAAACGACACCGTCAAACACTTCAACTACTAAATACAAAGAACCAATTTTTGAACTAAATTCGAGAAATTAAAACATACCGAGATCACCATTCCGAGCAAAAACCAAGAAAGTGGGAAAGATCTAAGAAATAAGCTAAGAATTTGAGTTGTTTTTTTTTTCTCCTTTTCAAAAGCTTAAAGTTAGTAACAAAACAAGGCAGGGACAAAAATGGAAATTGAAAAAACATAAAAATCCCAAACTTACCAGTTGAAGTAGTAGCAGTAGCAGTAGTGGCAGCAGAAGAAGAAGAAATCTGAAAATTTGGAGACATTTTTTTTGCAGCTGCTGCTGTTGTTTTTGTTGTTTATGATGCTGTTTCTCTCACTAGAAAATGGGAAGTGTTTCTCTCTCCAGAACTTTATATAAATGTGTTGTGTGTGTGTGTGTGTCACTTGAGAGAGCCGCATCCACTGGTGGGTTGTCTCGTCCGGCAAAAAGCTTCTTTTTTTTTTTTTTACTCAAGCTAAAATGATTATTAAGACACTAATTAATAATTATTGTTTTCATCCTTTTTTTTTTTATTTACAACCGTGATTATTTGGTTTATTAATTTCATAAATATTTCCTAAATTAGCTCGAATTAATATGAATATCTGAACCCATAATAAGTATTAAATATTTAAAAAAAAAGTAACTTATAAAAATAGAACTCAAACCATCAATCTTAAGAATAATTTGATAATAACACAAATTAATTTAAATATTTGAACATAAAATTTAATAAATATACTTTTAAATATTTAAAAAAATTAACATATATATATATAATATACAGGTCATTGACCTTAAAAATAATACCATAAAATATCTTTCATATTCATCTAACAATATAATTTAATAATTTACCGGCGTTCTAAATTCTTATTTTAGTTATCTTAAAAAAATAAAATAATTTAATCTAAATACGATAAAAAAAATAATATTTTTTCTCTTGTCCTTAAAAATCGTTGGATAACAGAAAACATATAATAATTTATAGTTGATAATAATTAGAAGTACTACTCTACCTGAAAGTGTTATGATTTGATGTAGATAAGTCTCCCTCTCTCTCTCCCACTCACTCTCGGTTAGGTTATTGAAATGACTTATGGCGTCATGTTACTTTCTTTTGAAATGTCAATAATACCCTTCATCATTTATTTTTCCCTTCTCACTTTTTTTTTTGAAATTTTTTAAATTATTAAAAATTAAACAATCAAAAAAAATTGCGAGTGTTTCTTATGCCATAAACACATAAAATAGTAAAAATATTTTTCTACTTATTTTTTTTTCCTTCTTCTCGGCTTCTCCTCAATTTATTTGATGTGTTCGAGCAATAAGAGTATGGACTACAGTATCATTAAAAATAAAGATAGTCTATAGATCGGATGACATATGGCACGACATATATCCGTACAGCACAATATAATATGAGTAAGTTTCAATAAAGCACACGAGCACGGTAAGCACGTGGACTAGATCGAACTTAAAATTTTAGGTACGTGAATTTTAAAAGTACGATACGATTATAGATAAGTTAAAATATGACACGTAATAAACACGCTTTATTAGTGAATCAACACACAATCCGTTGGCTAAAGTATATTTTTAAAATTTTTTAATAAAAATAAAAATAATATATTATAATTTTACAAATAACTTAAAATTAATTTTTTAAATATATTTTATTAGCGTAGATTTTTAAAAATTAATTTAGTTTAGTTTCAAAAAAATATTCTAATTGTTTTATATTTATAATTTATTAAATGAATAAATGATTTCATAATTTACAAATAAAATTATAAATATCATGATTTTATAAATCATAAATCTAAATTTGTACAACTTTAATATTTTATTTATGAAATCATAAATTAGTCAAATGAGATATGTTTCATTGTGAATAAAATATTTTTTACATTTACATAAAAAATAAAACTATGTTAAAATTAGATAATATAGTTGTGTAATTATATTAATGTCTTAATTAAATGTTACTTGTTCCCTTAATAAATATTTTATTCTTATTATTAATTATAAATAGATAGTCGTATAATTGTGTTAATGTCTTAATAAAATGTTAATTATTCTCCTAATAAAAATTTTGTTATTATTATTATTTATAAATTTATAATTGCATAAATTGAGTGACTTGAAAAAATAACACATAAATTTAAAAAGTACATCAAATATGTAGATTTTTTTAAACACATTCTAAAAAAAAAATTAGGTACGGAACGTGTAGACTCAGACCGGTAAGACATGCCATACTTAAGAAAAATAAAAAATAAAAGTTTAAACACGACCGCAATTTACCGGCACTGCCCGTTAGCCACCCTTCCCTAAAATAGTGCAGTCGGACCCAAATTGACCGCTCCAAAAATGATATTGACTTGATAATTTTTAATGTTGCTACCACGCTGTATGTCTTAAGTGTAACAAATATTTGAGCACTTATTAATGATAAATTAAAAAATTAAACACGGTGATATCGCATCAAATTTCACAATTGGTCTTTGTCAAGGACACATAATTTCATCTAGATAGGAACACATAATTTCATCTAGATAGGAAACTGATGTGACTTAATCAACAAATTTATAACTTTTTTATAAAAATTTCAAAGATTTTGGATTAGGTTTGATCTGCTACCCTATCGGTTTATTTATTTAAAATACCCTAATTAAATTTCTTTAAAGGCTAGTTGTTTTGCTTAGTGGCAGACAACAATGAATGTTCAAGCATCCCTGTTATAAGCAAACTGTATTCACACCATAGGACTATTTATTTTGTGTTTTTTTTTTTTTGTTGGTTATTTTTATAAGAGGACTATTTATTTTGTTAGTTTCACTTATTAAGGAAGTTTCCAACTTGCCCATAAAATAATTGCATTTCATTGTTTGATATATTCTTAGTATTTTTATTATTTGTTATTTCTTTAAAGAATAATCAAAAACCATATCAGTATTCATTACACATGATATTGAATTTCTCTTTAAGTTTTATTAGTGATGCTAATCATTTCCTTCTTTTTCTTTTTGGTAAAAGGCCCTTTATATGAGAAACAAGTTTGTCTACATCAATTATATCAAAATTGGTCAATATTTTAAGTCTTGCCAACAAAATCAAGATTTCATTTGACCTTTATAACAATAGTGACCCATAAGAAAGATTGACCGCCTATGTAAATGTCAAATTAATTGTCCTCCATGGATATTAAATAGTGAAATAAACAGGCTTTTTTTATTAATGGTCCATCAATTTAATCAAATCTATCACATTCTCATTTATTTAAAAATTAACCATGAAAATTAATTATAAAGAAAATAAATTTTGCATATTCAACGTACGATGTTGGCGTATTCCATTGACGATTTTTATAATCAAGATATTGTATCATTCAATAATATTATATTTGTTTTTTAAAAAATATGATATTCATTCATTAATTAATAAAATTCAATAATTCATTCCATCAATGACTTTTGCTATCAAGACAATTTAGGGTTAAATAATACTAGACGTTCCGAGTGATAATCCAATATATTCCACTGCAAATGAGGTGACATTTCTTCACTAGTCGGTAAATTTCAGTAACTTTTTTCAAGTTACTAATTGAAAAGTGTAACAATAATCTTTACTGATTTTGTGAATCACCTATTCCCAACATTAGTTTTTGTCAACTTATTATTATTATTTTTTTAATTTTTATAATTAACCTTCATGTGTAAACCACTCGTATGGTTCGATTCTATACCCTTATTAAGGATGAACATATAAATGTCTTTCACTGTTAGGTGAGCAATGTCACCCGCTAAGTCATTTAGGGATGGTAAAAAGTCCGACCCGATTTTTCGAGTTTTAGCCCAAACTTAGAAGTTAAAACTCGGGCTCGGACTTTAATTTTTAGGTCTGATGAAATTTGAGTTCGGGCTCGGACCTTATGTGATCCGGCTCGACCCGACCCGATCATTTACTAAATTTTAAAAAAAAATTACACTGACATGTACAGATGACACATCATAGATTGAATGAGTGTTTTTATTTGTATAAAACATGAGTGTTGATTTTTTTTATGTTGGATTGTAGAATTGTGTAGTTTTATTTGTATACTAATGAATTTTATTTTTTTTCAAATGACACAAGTGCAAATTAAATTTTGAATATAAGTTGTGGGTATGCTGTACTTGAAAATAAATCAAACAATTAAAATAATTAAATACATATCTGAGACACTATGTGAACAAATCAAATAATTAAAATAAAATAAAATCGAGATCATCTGACCGATCCGATCCGATCCTAATCCGAATCGGACCGATCGGTCCAGTCAAAATAAAAATTATCGGACTTTTTATCAGGTTGGACTTTTTGTTTAAGTGATCGGGTCGGGCTCAGGCCTTGTCGACAAATTGCCATCCTTAAAGCCATTCCTCCCTCGTTTTTCTTTCACACGTTTATCATTTATACTTTTCCTATCTTATATTCACAAGTTTTGGCTTTTCCCTAATGATTTTCCTTTTAAATATGCTCTTCTATTATCTTATTTTTGTCACCATAATTACCACAACGGATAGTACAATGTAAATGAGGTAAAAAGGGTGAGAAACATCATACATCAAATGCAATAATCAACTCGATATTTTTGGATTAAGCAAAGCAACATTCAAATTCAAACAACTGGATTTTCAGTTACAGAAATTATAAAAAGAATCTTCAACAATAGAAGAAATAATTTTATCCATCAAGTATTTCCTTCTATACAGGGAATCCAAGGATGTGAAAAATTGACCGGAAAAGGTCAAAAGCTGAAATAAAGAACCAAAAATAACTCCATGAAGAAATCTAATAAATGGAGCAACAAATGGATCAAATACAATGCCAAAGTACACTAATTAACAGAATTTTCTGAATTTAACTGGGGATGAAACAATTTAAGTTCAAGTGGAAGTGTAAATCTGTCCATAAACATTTCGATTTTTTTGGCCACATTACACCAATCTGTTCAAATATGTAATATTTTTCCACTACATCAAGGCCAGCCCCATTAATCTTCAATCCCCTAAAAAATGAAAAAGCAATCCCCAGAACTATACACCAAGTTTAAGGAAAAAAAAAAAGAACCCAAAACCCAATTTTAAACCATCACATTAATAATCACTTATCACTGCAAAACCACCACACACCAGCATCAAATTAGTAGAGAGAACTAATATTTTTCAAGAGGGTATCACATGAATAAGTTTCTGATGCACATACTACTTACTAGACAGGGATGACATCGTTATTTGATGTATCTTCACATCTTAAAATGATACCCTCAAGGCTAGCTGGAAAGATACATTTGGTCCATTGCCATCCAGTTGCTATGGGTTCAGGTGGAGGGACAACCATTAGGACATTTTCGTTTCTCTGAACGATTCCCATTACACTAACTGTGCTACCTTCTTTAATGTACCTGCAAAAGGAGCAATTTTAACATCAAGAGGGACCAGCTTACTGAAAACATAAACATGGGTTTAAATCTTGATTGTCAACTTCAACAAAGTTGCATAATGTACTTCTGCATTTATTTAATTGAACAAAGAAACACCATTGCGCTGTGCTCCTACTATATTGCACTTGAAATAATCAATTGACTACAAAGAACTTCATACTCAACAGGAGAGAGCAATTTACCCTTCTTTCAATCTCATCAGTCGATCATCACTTGAAAGATTTTTCTGTCCCAGCCACCTGATAAACTCTGGTGACAAGTCTTTGTTCTCTGGTTTAATATCAATAACGACAGAATCGTCAACAAAAGGAGTTACTCTCGCACCACTTCCAGTCTTAACCAGTGCTCTCAACCCAGATTGGAAATCAGAAATGTAGAAGTCAACAACATGCCTCTGTCAAACAACACAGAAAAATTCAAGTGAGACATGCACATACAGAAACCTCCAAGGTGAGTCCAGTGGGATCATAACACATCCCTTGATACTGGAAGATAGGACTCTTACGTTTCAATCCAAACATTTTTAATTAGACAAATGTAACTTCAAATGGGATCCAACTAGTAGGCGAGTATACAAAGGATTATAATCCATTTTGACCATATTCTTTGTATCAAAGGTCCTTGATCATTGGTTTCATTAAGAAAGAAAATCTCTTGAACTTAATTTTTTCAATCTAAAGTCTAAAAGTGAAAAATTAAAATGCCTTTTTCCCCTTTAAAAGCTTCCAGAATATTTAAAAAAAAAAATAAGGGATTTGAAAGATGAACATTCAAGGTACTAACCTCCAGTGACCTCAATCCCCATGTACAATGACGATGTTTAGGGTTGGCTGGTTTTGAGCCCCATGATCGATACTCATATAAGCTAGTTGATGTATAGACGCATCTAGGAACTCTTCGGAATGATGATTCAAGGGGCACATTACCACAGGTAACCACCTTCAGGAATATGAACAAACAAGTATCAGTAAATCATAGTGTTCTGTTAAGCAAGCCAAAAATCAATAGTAAAACCATATGAAAAGCATCAGCCAGGCCCTCAAGCCACAAATATTAGGTCTATCAAAGAAATTATTGTTCCATTTTAATTCAATGCCCATATGAAGTTATATTTCTGATGAATGTTTTACCTATTAATAATGCTCTCTATCACTGACACATAAAATACCCACACATATAGATATCATTGCTAATTATAAAATATTCAAAAAAATTTGCTTCATATTTTTCTGCATCCTATTTCGTAATTATTATACTGTACATAAACCAATTTTAGGAAAAATATGTCACAGATTTGTATATAAGTGACAAACAAATTATAATACAAGAAGGATAGAGTGAAATGAAATTCGACAAAATAAATGATGTAAGTTTTCCTTTTCTGCAGTCTTCTCATAAAAACCGGCACTTATTGGTTGCAATGAATTCCTATATATCCCATATTGGACTGCAAGTGCCCTCCTTACAATATTAACATGTAGAACTGTTTCTGAAAATGTTATCAAGCAACTACTATTTGATTCAGTTAATCCTAGGATTAGAGGACTTCTGAACAGTAACTAGTACTTAACTTAGGTACACAAGACGCTCTCTATATCTCATTCTTTTCATAGTAAGTTATAAGAAATAAAACTTCGGCTGGCATTTCCAATTTACAAAGAATACATTTGATGTAGTTCATCAAAGAAGCAGCAAAGCTTGAAGTCCTCTTTGTAACCACCAAATGGTTAGGCCATGACAACACCTGTGAGTTATAGAGTTAAAATGATGGCCAGGACTTTCCGTGATAATAGACTCGGACAAATAAGAAAAGAGTAGGGAAAAAGATAGAATGTAAAGCTAGCCTCACATTTGGAATTCTAAGAATCACTCGTTAGGATTTCAGGAATCTCCCCTTAAATTAGATGCATCACACATGAAATCAATGTAAATTACCACACACAAGTATTAACCCCAGAAACAACTTCTTCCAAAATTTTCTTCCAAAAGAAACGTTACAGCCCAATTTCATAGGCACAAAGAAGGTTACCTCATGCTACAGTTCTTAACAGCAATGTTTTGAAGCTGCTGCAGATGCTTATAAGCACCTAAAATTTGAGATTTGCTAACAAAAAAATAGTTAATAACATGCGATTGAGGCCAATTAATGATGAAGCCTTGAAGGAACTAACCAGCTTTAAATCTTTGAAAAACCAAATAAGTTGGTATCAAGAAAGGGAGGAGAGGGGGGTTGAGATCCTCCATTTTTACTTCATTTTTACTTCAACCACATAATTTACCATATGGATAAGAAATTTTGTTTTGTGGATTACAATGAGTTTCTTTAGAAATTACTTTTTGTGAACTTCAAATCAAGACAACTTCATCACTTTGTGTGATGCATTTTTGGTGCTTTGGTGTATATTTCAAGAGGGAAGAATCAAATAGCTTTCTAATCATTAAATACAATTTTTCCTTGCCGTAGTTAAAGTTGGTTTGAGAAAATTACTGCTGAACCTATCCTTGTTAACCTTAGAACAGTACAAGAATTGCTATAAATTCTAAATTGTGGTAAAGGTTTGTAAAATTTGGGAACAGGAGTATTAAATGCATTCAAAAGTATTAGCTTAGAATAATTCAAACATTAAAGACTTTGTTCATCATTACAAATCACATGTCGGTCATAGCTTTTATTCTCATAGTAATTCTATTGATCACCCTAATATTTATGTAGATGCACATGCTTACAGCTAGTTAGTAATTCTATTGATAAAGTAGCTCTACCAATTTTTTTACCTTTCACTTCGGACAAGTAAAGCTTATCAAAAAACTCCCAAGGTTATAATCCTTGCCCTAAAGTATAAAGCTATCACATTATTTGCATGCAATGCAAAACTAACACATAAAGACAGATATCTTCCTTTGCAATTAGTTGAGTTACATACCCCAGTGACCTTCACAAACTGCCCACTTTTTGCAGTTCGGAGATCTGTATCTGGATGACAAGAAATGAAATCCACGATAGCTTTTCTTCCCCAACAAGTATTCCAAATGAATATCGCAGCAATCACAGCAAAAAGAACCAAGACAACAATAAGGAGAATGGGGTTGTGGACAGCACCAAGAATAAAACCACCAGCAATAAATCCCATCACAAATATCAGAATCACCAGCCATAACACTAGCTTTGGGAAGTTCTTCCTGAAGGAGTAATCATCTTCCTGAGTAATGGTAGTAACAGCCTGGTTTTGGGCAATTGAGGAACTGTTCATTTTGATTGATCCTGAAGAATCCAAAGAACCAGATAGTTTTCGAGGTGCCCCAGATGAATTTAGGGGGCCCGAAGAAATGGGACCAGATGTGATGAGACCTGTTGCCGGGAGACTTGGTGGAATAGGGCCAGAGTTTTGACGAGTTGCTCCACCAGATTGAGGGCCGGATGACTTCTTAATGGGTTCCCCATGTTTGTTTAATGGTCCAGAATTTGTCTTCTTCATTGAGCCTGAACCAGGCCCTCCAGAAGATATAGGACCTGATGCATTGTAGCCAGCACGACCTGCAGCATTAGGAATTGATCCTGAATGCGTTGCAGCCCCTCCAAAAGATCCAGTCCTTGAAGGAGCACCAGTAATGGGCCCAGATTTCCTAGACTTCGCACCATCCATAGGGATATCAAACATTTTACCCAGTTCTCCAGACTTCTTGATATCACCACCTGTATAAGGCATGGCTACTGAGCTCATTGTTGGAGCCTTTTCTTTAGGCTGCTCAGGCCGACCTGACACAAAAAGGCCATTGCTGAGCTGATGAGACGGGTACCTGGAACCCATCAAGCGCCTCCACTAGAACCCAAAAGAGACCAGACAATGAAGACCACCAAGAGGAGGAAGCTGAAAAAATTGTTTTCCTTGCTGTACAAAAGGTTAAAGAAATATGTCAAAATGCTTTAAAGCATCTCCCAAACAACAAATTGGTTGCAAACAACAAAGCATAACTAATGTGTTGCTTGTATTTGCCGCTTGCCTCCTGTAGGCGATCAAAATGCAACTGCAGCTAAGTATACGTCATCTCTGATTTCCAGTTAAGCCAGGACAAATGTGGGATTTCACAGTCACATAGTTAACATCAAAAGGGAAAATTGAATGGATAAAAAATATGCTACATATGCACAAATAGGCCAGCTGCAAAGTTCAAAAACCACAGCATATAAAGATTGATAAGCGAACATTATTTGCATTGGTGTCAACCAAATGGCGGCTTTTCCTACGCCAAATGTACATAATTTTTCACTACCACCAAACCTTTATTTGAAACAAAGCACCTACACTGAAAAGGTAAAGGACCCCATCAAAATCCCAGATTTACAAAAGAATTTTAAGCCTGTTACCTACCCAATCCACACAGTCAACATACATGAACAAGCACAAACAGATCTGCAAATCTAAACAACAGATAAACAAAATAATGAAAAATTAAAAATAAATTTTAACAACCTGGACAAAAGTTCCTCTTTTCAAGTCCTAAGTGATAAAAAACTATTACATTCTTCACCTACCATCATTACTCCATAAAACTTCATTCAGAAAACCGCATTTCACACAAGATCACAATACAAGCGCAATCATAGAACTCGCCCTTAAAAACCGGTTTCTGACAAAAGAGTGCCCATCAGCTCATATACTCATTAATATTCCTACTTTTAGTCAATGTGGGATTAAGGCTTGGAACAGATCAGTGAACCTGAAAATCATTCTTCCTCTTATTCCCAAATTTCCCACCAACCAAACACAAACTGTTAACAAGTTTTACTCAAATTCCCCGACCCACATTCTTCCATCTGATTTTCCCACATACAAAATACTAAAAAATCTAATAAAAATTAAAAAAAAAAACCATTTTCAGAAAAATAAAATAAAAACAAAAATAAGGCCATGAAAAGAGTAAACAGTTAAGCAAATACCTGAAAATCAAGTGTAGGTATTTGTTAAATCAATGAAACGAGTTGAATATTCGAGTGATGCTAGTGAAAGAAGAAACGACCATAGTGAGATCCCATCTGCGAAACCAGTCACAATCTTGAAAGAGCCACAACAACTGGTGGGTTGTCTCTACCCGCTAACAAAAATAAATAAAAATAAAAATACAACTTCGTTGTGAATTAAAAAATAAAATAAAATAATTGTGTTATTAATTTAATATTGATATTAGTAAAATAATATTTACATGAAAACTCACCTTTCGCCTTCTCACACACGCACGCACTCTCTCTCTCTCAAATTATACGTTCGAATTTGAGTGCACTGATACTATTATGTGAATTGTCCAATATGTCCCTCTAATGTTTCTTTTATTGTTTTAACTGGTTAATATCACATACCCCTAACTGTTTTTAGAAATTATCATTAAGACCCTAAAACTTTTAGCATCTTCCGTAAAGTTAAAGGTAAATTAGGCATTATATATGGTTTTTTTTTCTTTTGTTCATGTGTCTGAAAAAAGAATAAATAATTCAAATTGAAAAAAAGTAGACATGAAGCCTTTAATATGATTTTTTTTATACATGTCTATAAATTAAAAAAGTCAAAATTACCAAAAACAATTAAGCTATTAAATAAACAGTGCTGAACATCTCAAAATTTCATTACAAATATGTTGGATTCATCAGGTGAATTATAAGATACTATAATTAATTCTCGTAAAATTTATAAAAAAATTATCAACTACTCAATTAATAACGATTCGCATGTTACATCATTGAGATAAAATATTATATAAAACTTGATTACTCATCATTACTCAACTCTTTTATTACAAAAGACAATGAATGAATTGTTATAACCATCACCATCAAAATCCTTGGCCTTTGATTATGGCACAAAATTACCTTTGCAATCATTTTACATTGCACTCCATCATTATTTCGTAAAGAAATACCCTTCGTGATCAGTTGTATTCCTATTACCCAATACTATTTTATTATTTCTTAAGAATTGTTTGATTTATGTCTAAATATCAAATATGACTCAATTCTAATATGCGGATATTTTATTTTACATTGAATATGCTTTAAATATGCTTTTCAGCCACTAATATGCTCTCTTTTAGAGCTGTTTACTTTAAGTATGAATACCATACATGACTTAATTTTGGTAGTAGGATGTTTAAAAAAAAATACTTTTTTTAACTTGGTATTAAATTACTTGATAGTTACAACTAAATAGAATATTTATAAAAAAATTGACCAAATGCTATTTAACAGTAATTTTTAAAAAATAACGATTATGAATTTTATTTATTCCATAAGAACTATTATGTACTATAGAGCTTTTCTATTCTTCTAGTTTCTTATATTTTATACTCCGATATTATGAAAGAAGAAAAATGTGTTTGGATTTTCAAATTCAGATTTTTATTTTCTGTTTTTTATTTAAGTTCAAATTTTATTAAAAAAAATTGTATTAGTCATTTTTATTTTTACATAACATAAAACATCAAATTCGTGTAATATTCTTTTATTTTATATAACTGGAACCAGCTAGGCAGCCACCAGACTACAGCCAAAGCCGAGCCAACATTCATAATAAAAACAATTATTTAATGAGCTAATAACATCTAGCCCCTAATTTTATTACATGTTCATAAATAAGAACATAGATGGTCAATATATATCAAATAGGTCCCCGACAAGTTATAACTGACAAACATGATGGAATTTATCGAATAAGATCAAATAATCAATGGAAACAAATCAATATCACAAGCAACAAACACACCAAAAACTGATGGTAACTGATTTTTCATAAAGGGGGTTTCTGGTGTGGTTGTTTTAAATTTATTTTTAGGTCATTATAATGTGCATTTGTATACCATAGGATAATACAACTATACAACACAAACTTTTTTTTAATAACATAAGATAATGTGAATTTTATAAATTAGAAATAAGATTCATATTTGCCCAAAAGTTATCCCACCAATAGTATATAAGTATTCATTACGAAGTTATAAAGTACTTATATTTATTTTTTATTGCTTCAAATTTTGTAGATGATCAGTTACAAATATTCCTACGCTCAAATTAATATATATATATATATATATAAAAAATTAAGTGAGTTCAAGTCAACATTTCCATGTTCAAATTAGTAAAACACAAATAGATGAAGTGAGATATAGTCAATATTTGTCCGTGTTTCAAAAGTAAATAGACAATATTTGTCTATAAGAAATTTTCCAAGAGGAGAAAAATGAAGAAAGGTGAGGAAACAAGAAAAAATAAACGAAAGAAGGAATGATTCTAGAATATAAGAATAAATACTGACAGCTGGATTTTGGAAAAAGATTGCTAATTTCCTTGGGTATGCAAGCTGGTCTGTTCGTCGTGCTGAGTGTTGACTTTTCAAGATTGCAAAATAGGATATAATTATAATATAATTTTGATTAAATTTCACTTTCATTTAGAATAAATTCTGTAAACATATATTGTCATAATTAAATTTTATTATTAGATAATTTGTTTATTCATTATTTCATAATTATTTTGATTTTATCAAAAAAATTAATTATATCATATATTAGGATTAAAACATATTTAGGTTCATGATTTGTAAAGATATACTAGTGTAACCAAATTCATATTTGTCCTTGCATGTAATTTCCAGAAACAGTAGAACTATAAATACAGGACTGGGGTGATATGAGGATTTTGATGGGGTGTGGAAAGCGTTACTCTACTTGTTATGTTGTCAAGTCATTCACTCGGGCTCACATTTTATCGGGTTTAAATTATTGTTTAATTGGATGGGCTTATGGCCCATTTATGATGTCTTTCTAAACCTGGACACCTGGTATCGTTTAGTTTGCTGGTCAGAAATCAAACATCTACAAATCTACAATTACTCTCATCAACATCATGTATCATCAATAATCATAATTAACAATTAATTATAGCTGTTGATGACTTATTGTGAAACAATAACTATAATTGAACAAGTATTCTTTTATGATGAATTGGGAAAACATGCGAAGATGAATTACAATTTTCTTTAAGAAATTGAGAAGGATGGGTTTATACAGATCCAACTTTAAGACATATAGAACACTTTGATGCTCATACAGTAAAACCCCTACAATTTAATACTCGACCAATTAATAACCTCTTTTATGTAATAATTTTTGTTGTCCCGACTCAAGACAAAAGGCTAAATTAATAAGATAATATTTATAAAAAAAAACTTATACAACGCTATAGTTCCATTTATATTATAAATTAATATTTTTTTTGAAATTACAAATATAATTGTTATAATATTTTGTTAAATAAAATATGACTCTATTATTACTTATTTTTTCTTAAAATTTAAATATAATTGAATCTAATAATTAATTTTACTTATTGCTTCTAAAAATTCTAACATTGTAAGAATTTTATTTTATTTTATTTTTGTAGATCAATTCATTTTTAATTGATTAAATTGGTAAAATACAATGAATTTTTAGTTTTTTAAAATGTATGTTTATTGAATTGTGCATACACTCTATGGAATTTATAAATTATTAATTTATCGATTAATTAATATCTCTTTAAATTAATAAGTTTTGTATAATTTCAACATTATTAATTTATATAGATTTTATTGTAGTCCTAAAATTTCTAAAACTTATTCATATAAGAAAAATTTGCATGAAAGCAGAATCTCTATAGAAGACTCCTATTTCCTATGCTAATTAAAAATTAAGGTACCCTTGCCTTGTGAGTAAGAGTAGTAGATATCAATACAATATTTATAAGGAGAGAAATCTAGGTTATGGCATAATAAAATTGACCTTGGCAGGTTCTAGTATATTCTGATATAATACTAATAAACATTTATGGTGCGTTTATTAAACTAAAATGAGGATAGATTGAAATTGGAATGGACATGAATGAGAATGAAGAATAATAATAAAAATAAGTTGTTTATTTGAACTGTAGAAATCAGAATGAACTGAATTGTTATTAATGTATTTACTTTGTCTTAGAATTATAATAAAAATAAGATAAATTGTAACAAATTACTAAAAAATACTTAATGAACTGTTGTCATAATTATTATTTTATATTTTAATTATAGTGATTATTTATTAAAAATAATATTTTATTAATTAATTATAATAGTATATTAATTTATTAAAAATAATAATATATTAATTATTGTGATTATTTGTTTAAAAATTATTATTGTTGACAATTATTTATGTTTACTTGTTGAACTATTGTTATAATTATTATTTTATATTTTAATTATAATGATTATTTATACAAAAAACAATAATTATTATTATTGTTAATAATATATTAATACATTAAATAATAATAATAATAATAATAATAATAATAATATTTGAATAAGTAATCACAATAATTAATATATTATTATAGTTAATTAATTAGTATATTATAACTAAATAAATTGTTATTATAATTAATTAATAAAAATATTAATAATTATTATATTAATTAATTATTATAATATATTAATTCATTATAATTGTTATTATAATAATGTATTAATTAATGATAATAATATATTAATTAATTATAATTGAGGATAAAATGAGAATTTTTTATTTTGTTGGGGGTGAAAGGGAGCAAAATGATCAATCTCGAGAATGAGAGATTGATTCTCAAGCCCTTTTAAAAATCAATCTCTTATTTCTCATTCTCAAATTCGGGTAAGCCCCTCGATTCTTATTCCATTCTGATTTCTGCTTCTATTTTGTGAAATAAACGTAATTAATAATTATAATTTCTTAATCCGTGAAGTAAACGTCCACTAATGTATAATATATATCATTAGTAATTTTTTTTAAAAAAAAAAGAGAGAGAAATTTATGTGTCCTCAAAGGGTCCATATAATAATTTATTTAAAACGATGGAATTCTTTTAACCATTTCACCAAGTGATGATTGTCCTTTACAAATGAATGCTTAATAAATTAATAATTTTGATTAGATAATAAAATCTTCAAATCTCAACTTGGGGCAATGTAATAAATTAATAATCTTGCAAAATGCATAAAATAATAATTTTTTTTCATATCCTTTAGTGCCCAATGTAAATATAAATTAATAATTAGTCAAATACAAAAAATACTTATGATAAATAACATAAAAATTCATAATATTAAGGAGGCTTTTAGTGACAACTTTAATACTCAATTCAACTTTTTTCTAAAATACATATCTAATAATTTGAAACTAAAATAAAACTAATCACTTATGTATTTATAGAGTTTATGTTCTATGTACTTTAAGCATTTGAAACACATCTTCCAGGTATTAAGTTTGAAAAGTATGTGCATAAATTTTATGTCTATGTACAATATACTTTTAGGCTTTTATATACGGGGTTCATGTATTTATTAATATTTTTAGTATATACTTGATAACTTTTGAAATTCATAAATATTGGACAAAGAGTCTATACAAATTAAGATGACACAAACAATTAAAGTATAAATATTTTTTTAAAATTAAAAAATATATATTTACAAATATATTAATATTTTTCCGGAGTTCCAACAAATATTGATTTATTTTGATTTTACTCTATTTCAAAAGAAAAAAAAAAAATACACACACAACAACATTTACATCCAACTAGAGCTACCAACCTGGAGAGTCCAGCAGAAGCCACATAGCTAAACATGTTTGCATGAAATTTAGTGCAAACTACAAACGTGTCAAATAATTCAGACCCCATGATCTGCTGACTGCTACAAACACTTCCTCTCTTGTGTATCTGCTTTTGTTTTTATATATTTATCTTCAAATTCAATATATATATATATATATATATATTCCTTCTGCTGGGTTAATATATAATTATAATTAATGGATCAACATAATAGATCATCAGGAACAATAAGTGCTGCTTTTTGGGTGATAATTATTTTGTGCATGTTTTTCATATTTGTTTCCACTTTTGGAGATGAAGTTATACAAAAGAGCTTTGATGGTGATCAGCATAATGAACATCAAGAAGAAGAAGAAGCAGAAGCAAAAGAAGTGAAAAAACCATCTACTTTAGAGATGTTGAAAAGCACTTTTGCTCTTTATACAAATGCTTCTCCTCTAAGCAGTAGCAGCAGCAGCTATCGGGACAAACTCAAAACGTTCTTGAATCCAGCTCAAGCTTACTTCTTCCCTCCTAATCTTGAGTAAGTTCATTAAAAATGAGAAGTTTTGAACTAATTAAGAGGTCAGAGTTTAAACTCGTTTTTAAATGATGAACGATAGATATTCTAAATTTTTTTATCTTAAATTTTATTTAAATAATATATTATTATTGATTGATTGATAATTATTTATAAGATATAAGTGAATTAATTGTATTATCTTATTAATAAACTAATAAATATTATATTATTTGAGATAATTTTTTAGATAAAAACTTTAAAATATATAGCACTGCTTGTTTTTAAATTGAGGTCGAGTAACGTTTTTATTTATATTTATCAGTAATAAAAAAATAAAAATTAACACATTTTGTTTGTTTGGTAGTTTGTCAAAAATTAATCAATGATTTTGGAAATTTGGAAAAAATTTTAATTAGTAATATTAAATCTTTTATGAAATTGTCATAAACAATTAATATCTAACAAGCAGGTGAATTATTTATTAATGGTCAGTTTGAGGGGAAGTAATGACGAAGCAGAAGCGATTAAAAATCCAAGTGGTGGGCAAAAGGTGAAAGAAGCCGTCGCAAAAAGTATGGAGCGGAGCAAAGAAACTGCGGAAGAATCTGCTGAAATTGCAGGGAAAACAATGCAGAAAACGAAGGAGAAAGTTAAGAAGACTTTTTCTCATCATGAGCTCTGATTAAGTTTAAATTAATTATATATGTAAAAATAAATATGTGCATGTTTTGTTAATTAATTACATTTTGTATAATGTCTATTAATTGTGTTTACTCTATGATGTGTTTAACACATTATATTGTATTATATTGTATTATATTGTGATGTATCTGTATTAAGGTGTCGTGAACTATAATGTAATATCATATTTGGTGCAATATGAATAGTTGTATATATGTATTAATATTTTATATCATTATTTATAATACTCTTAATTTCAAATTAATATTATTCAAATTTATTAATTTTTAAATATTTATTATTAGTTATATTAAATTGTTAAATAATGATCAACCTTTATATATTAGTTATTATATTTTTAAGTAAATAATGAAATATTATATTATATTTTTATTTCTATATATTAGTTAATTGTTTATTATGAGTTATATTAACTTATTAAATAATAATCAAAATTTTATCATATTAATTATTATAATATAATTAGATATACATTCTTGAGTTATAATTTTAAAATAAAAACATGATATAATATTATTAAATAATAAATTTATATTAATAATTATAATGTAAAAATAAAATAAATATATTATATAATATTATAATAAATTAAAATTTTAAAATTTTTGTCGTATTAGTAGTAATTTGCTGCAACCAAACATGAGGCTGCATTGTTTATATGAGGGTGTCAGACACATCCTTAATGAATTAGGTTCGTTCAACCTATTTTTTGTTTAGCATAATCTGAATAAAAGTAATTATGCCTAATAATAGGGCAACTGTAGATATATATATAGAAAGTGAGATGGATAAACTTGCGTTCGAGGCATGCAATACAAATTGATTAGCTTCAAACCTGTAGTAATTGATCAACATTTATTATTTGATCTTGAAATTGAGCAATAATACAAACGGAGTTTATCTTTGCGTCATCTCACTTATTTTCAAAGTTTATCTAGTCTAATTTCCGACCATTTGGCCTCTAGAAGTGTTTTTAAAATATGTAAAAAGATGATTTTACTTTTACCTTTTAAAATTTAAAATAATAATAAAAATAAAATAAATGTATACGTATAAAAGAGAACATGACATATTTTAACTTATGGAAAGTGAAGTTTCTATATACTGAAATTTGTATTTTATATGTTTTATTCTCTATTGCAAACATTACATAATAAATCATATAAACTCAAGTACAATTGTGAAGTTTCACGTGGAGGCAAACAATCAAAACTAGCTAATAAACTGTAAAGTTAGGACAAACCCTAACAATCCTTAAATTATTTAAAGGATCTGAGCCTTAAACTTTTAGAACTCGTGGAAATTCATATTTGCTGTTTGGGTAATATCGGACAGGCCCCTCGAAACTCTTTCAGCTCGAGTAAGACACTCCAAGGACAGCTTAGCTCGAGCAGTCCTTCTAGTCAAAGCTGGTCAAGGTCGAGGAATTCAGAGCTGCTCGAGCCCCGAGCGCTTCCTTCGCAAGCTCGAGGTCGTCCCTCAGGTCAAAGATGGTCAAGGTCGATAGCTAAGCACTCCTTCGCTCGCCGAGGTCGCCCTCGTGTCAAAGATGGTCAAGGTCGAGAACCGAGCACTCCTTCCTCGCCGCAAAGAACGGGTCCCCGAACACACCTCTCCTCGCCGCAGAGATTACGCCCACGAGCATAGCCGACAAGACCCGACCTGCCTCCTCTCAATCCCGAGACACCTTTTAATGTTCGACTGTGGTCCCACATGGTGTGGTGGTGATATCACAGTGCGTGGCCAGACATGCCTCCAAGGTGTCATAATTCCTAGCGCACTTGCCCGACATGGTGATCCGCCACGTGAATCGGGTTAGGGGACAGCCGCCATCCCTGTGGAATATTCCGCTAATCCCGGAATATTCCGCAATCCACCGCCGAGGACTCTGATACTACTAACGTGGAGTGACAACTCGAAATGGAAAGAGCGGAAAAATGGAGTATAAAAGGAAACGAAGGGAACGTTATAGAGGTTGGCATTTCTAATTCTCAAGGGTTGGATTTTCCGATTCACGTGTTCTTCCTATTCTTACTTCTCTCACTTTGATTTTCCTGAAAACCATATCTATCCAAAAAGCGGGGCGAATAATACCCTTTCATCTTTCCTGGCCTCCTCACTAAGCGGAGATACCAAAAGACAAACCCGACATCGACTGAAGCGTCGGAGGGTTTCACCGAACACGCCGACGACCTCGACCGCTGTCAGGAGTACAGGACCGGAGATCACCGCTCAAGAAGACAACTGAACAGACGGCGAGGCAATCCCGCCGAGATCGAGCTTATCGCGAGCGTAAGGATCGAGGCACTCGCTTGAATCCGCGAGCGTAAGGTTCGCATAGCCCCGCCGAGCTGCTTGGAGGCACTGCTCGAGCGTTCGAGGCACCGCTGAGGCACGCGGAAAATCGCGATCAACATCTTTGGCGCCGCCTCGGGATCGCACAAAAGCTCGATTTCCTAATACATTAAAGACACACAACGCAACGATGAGGGAAACAATCAAGAGGAGTAAGTCCGAAGAATCAAGAACTTTGAGAGAAGTGGCCAATGAGGCCCGTAATGTGGAGATCCAGGAAAGAATGGACCTGATGGAAAACAGATCGAACTCCGACCTCCCCGTTACAAGAATCTGTGGAGGGACAAAGAAAAGCATGTAATGATGTCCCTGAGTCCAGCCGAGGGAATGCCCATGTTCGGAAAATACGGAGATGAAGCCCAAAGACCTAGGGCACCAAACGTTGCAGATGAGAGAAGAAACAAACATGGAGGAAAGGGGTCTCGCCAACATTTGCAGGATACGACCTCAACCTCTCGTAAGTGAGGAGTTGAGGGAGAGGCGCAGATTGGCACAAGTCGTGGAAGATCTTCTGGGAACTGAAAGAGTCCAAGTCGGCGAATAATGCCGGACAACGAATCTCCACCTCCACGGAGATCATGGGTGTCACGATCCCACGTGACTTCCACTTCCTGATCTGAAATTTTCGGAAAAAGTGATCCATTAGTGCACATAGAATCGGTTCAACGACATGACAGTGGTGCATGTGGTCTGCCGCCAAAGACAGAGGTGCAGGGCCTTCCCGCTCACTCGAGGGAAGGGCGAGAGAATGGTACCGCAAACTCCCACTGGAAGCATCTCGAGCTTCGAATGATGTGCAGGAATTCGCAGAACAATTCCGGGAGCAGCGGACCCCCGAGGATGACATGACGGAGCCGCCGGGTGAGGCGTAAAGAAGGAGAGTCCCTCCGGAGTTTATCAAAAGATACCATAGATCGGTCCTAGATCTCGTGCGCTTAACCACCCCCAAGCACCGAGAGGATCGAAGGATGGGATCCTGACTGGGAGACTCATGGTATAACCTCGCGGAGTCCTTCGATCCGCTCATATTCGGATGCGTATGAGCAAGTAAAGTCGGATATGGTAATCGAGAAGAAAAAGCCGCCAAACCGAGAAGTGAGCAGGTCAGTGGAGCAAGAGGAAGGAGAAAGGAGCCCCGCCCGAGGACACGAGCTCCAAAGGCGCCAGAGACCGGCCGCCTGCATAACCCATATCGTAGAGTTCCCCGCCGCGGATGGTCCCTCAGCCACCTCGCAGTCTCCGTGCCGGATCACAGAGAATGCAGAGGTCATGATGGCCACACACCCCGCAACCAGCCGCACCGAGATGAACCACGATCGAGCGATCGTCCATCGCCACCTCACCGAGAAGCTTCCCAAGGGATAGGGCAATACAAGTCGTGGAACAAAGCCCTGCTACGTAGCAAGATATCTGAGGTCAAGGTATCTCTCAAGAGATACTTCAAGTGGTCAAGAGCGAGGATCGCCGAGCCTACCAACGCCGATGGCCAAGTCACCGGCAAGCTGGATAAGGGCGGCTCGCTGCTTCCATGGTAACCACGGCCACTCCACAAAGACAATGCCGTGATTTGAAAACCAGTGGAGGATCCGTTGTGAACCCAGATTGGATGAGTTTGTCAAGGGGACACCCTTGAGTCGAAAGCAAAGAACTCGAGGAAGATGGCTCGGCTTACGAAATAGTATACGTAACCACCGGTCCACGAGGGTAATCTCGTGAGGGCCCACAATGGCCTAAGTTCAAATAGGTCTCGAAAACTATCGCCGATATGTCGCACTGGCCGAGAAGTCCTGCTCACGCCTCCACCGCCAAGAAGGCCAAGGTTCTAGCAGTACCAATCATGTGGACTGGATGGAGACGAGGAGGGGTGTCAGACCTCACGAGGATGCCCCGTGGTAAAAGCCAAGATAGCAACAAGTGAAGTCGACCGAATATCGGTTGACTCGGAGCTCTGTGGATATTCTCTTCAAATCCACACTCGAGGATTTAGGAATAACAGACGCGAGCCTCGAGCGCATTCGAGCACTTCCTCGAAAGGATTCGGGAGGAAAGCTAATACCTCTAGTGAATCATCAAACCGGCAAGAACCATGGGCTTAAAGCTTTCGAGAAGAACATGATGTCGGATTTCGTGGTGGTAGATGAAGCCACCCATACCAGCGATTCTAGGAAGGTCGCTCATGAGGATCACCAACGCGCTATCCACCCATTATTTAGCCCTTAAGTATCGAGTAAACGGGTCGCTGAGGTCGTGAAAGGCAGCCAAAGGGTGGCGAGGAGTCGCTACGCCGTAGCCGCCAAAGAAACCATGCGTATAACCTCGCCGACTCGATGGAGGGATCAAGGAATGGAAGGCAGGAGCATACCACCAGCTCATCCAAATGGACGAGAGGTCAAGAGGCCGTGGAACGCACAACTCCCGAGGAAGTATTTCCAAGTAAGTCTCCTTGTATTATAAAATGCTAATGTAAGATTTCGTCCCAAGATGGGATATGTAAAAGTATAAATGTATGTAAGAATAAGAAAAGCATTCATAATGTAAGTTCAAAATGAAGACCGGAAGCGAGAAAAACTCATTGGCGGAAGTCCCAGCGGAGCGGTTGCCACGCTGGGTCGATTGCAGGCCCGGCGGGAGTATCGGCAAGCTCGGGTCAATTGCGAGGCCAGGCGGAAGATCGAGAAGAACTCCTGGCGGAAGTCCAGCGGGACGGTGCCACGCTTGGGTCGATTGCGGGCCCGGCGGGAGTATCATCGAGACAGCTTGGGTCGATTGCGGGCCCGGCGGGAGTATCGACAAGCTCCGGTCAATTAAAAGGCCGGCGGAAGATCGAGAAGAACTCGCTGGCGGAAGTCCCAGCGGGGCGGTGCCACGATTGGGTCGATTGCGAGGCCGGCGGGAGTATCGGCAAGCTCGGGTCGATTGCGGCCGGGCGGAAGATCGAAGAACTCCTTGGCGGAAGTCCCAGCGGGACGGTGCCACGCTGGGTCGATTGCGAGGCCCGGCGGGAGTATCGAGGATGCTCGGGTCGATTGCGGGCCGGCGGAAGATCGAGAAGAACTCCTTGGCGGAAGTCCAGCGGGACGGTGCCACGCTTGGGTCGATTGCGAGGCCCGGCGGGAGTATCATCGAGAAGACGCTTTGGTCGATTGCGAGGCCGGCGGGGAGTATCGGCAATGACTGGGTCGATTAAAGACCGGCGGAAGATCGAAGAGCTCCTTGGCCATAAGTCCCAAGCCTAAGTCTTAGGCGGGACGGTGCCAAGCTTAGGTCAGTGCGAGGCCGAGCGGGAGTATCGACAAGCTCGGTCAATTAAAAGGCCGAGCAAAGATCGAGAAGAACTCATTGGCGGAAGTCCCAGCGGGACGGTTGCCACGCTGGGTCAGCTGCGAGGCCGGCGGGGAGTATCAGCAAGCTCGGGTCGATTGCGGGCCGGGCGGAAGATCGAAAGAACTCCTTGGCGGAAGTCCAGCGGGACGGTGTAACGCTTGGGTCGATTCGAGGCCGGCGGGAGTATCATTAGAAGCGCTGGGTCGATTGCGAGCCGGCGGAGTATATCACGGAAGGCGCTTGGGTCGATTGCGAGGCCGGCGGGAGTAGAGACTAAGAAGGCGTTTGGGTCGATTAAAAGGCCGGCGAGGAGAAGTTCAAGAAGAGCTCCTTGGCCACAAGTCCCAAAGCCTAAGTCTTAGGCGGGACGGTGCCATGCTTGGGTCGATTGCGGGCCGGCGGGATTATATCACGAGCGCTGGGTCAATTACGGCGGCGGAGTATATCACGGAAGGCGCTTGGGTCGATTGCGAGGCCGGCGGGAGTAGAGACTCGGAAGGCGTTTGGGTCGATTAAAAGGCCGGCGGGAGAAGTTTAAGAAGAGCTCCTTGGCGAAGTCCCAAGCCTAAGTCTTAGGCGGGACGGTGCCACGCTTGGGTCAGTGCGGGCCCGAGCAAGGCGTTTGGGTCGATTGCGGGCCCGGCGGGAGTAGAGATTCAAGAAGGCGTTCGGTCAATTAAAAGGCCGGCAGGAGAAGTTTGAGAAGAGCTCCTTGGCGGAAGTCCCAAGCCTAAGTCATTAGGCGGGACGGTGCTACGCTTGGGTCGATTGCGAGGCCCGGCGGGGAGTAACATCGAGAAGGCAGCTTGTGTCGATTGCGAGGCCCGGCGGAAGATCCCGAAGAACTCCTTGGCGGAAGTCCCAAGCCTAAGTCTTAGGCGGGACGGTTGCCACGCTTGGGTCGATTGCGAGGCCGGCGGGAGTAACATAAGAAGGCGTTTGGGTCGATTAAAGGCCGGCGGGAGAAGTTCAAGAAGAGCTCCTTGGCCCAAGTCCCAAAGTCTAAGTCTTAGGCGGGACGGTGCCATGCTTGGGTCAGTGCGGGCCGGCGGGAGTATATCACGAAGGCGTTTGGGTCGATTGCGAGGCCGGCGGGAGTAGAGATTTAAGAAGATGTTTGGGTCGATTAAAAGGCCGAGCGAGGAGAAGTTCAAGAAGAGCTCCTTGGCCGAAGTCCCAAAGCCTAAGTCTTAGGCGGGACGGTGCCATGCTTGGGTCAATTGCGAGGCCCGGCGGGAGTATAACACCGAAGGCGCTTGGGTCGATTGCGAGGCCCGGCGGGAGTAGAGACTCGGAAGGCGTTTGGGTCAATTAAAAGGCCGGCGGGAGAAGTTTAAGAAGAGCTCCTTGGCGGAAGTCCCAAGCCTAAGTCTTAGGCGGGACGGTGCCACGCTTAGGTCGATTGCGGGCCCGGCGGGAGTAACATCGAGACGGCTTGGGTCGATTGCGAGGCCCGGCGGAAGATCCGAAGAACTCCTCGGCGGAAGTCCAGTGAGACGGTGTCACACTGGGTCAATTCTGGACCCGAGCGAAAGTTCAAGAAGGGCCGGCGGGATTGGCCGGAAGAAGCTTGTTTCAATTGGAGGCCGGCGAAGTTCAGAAGAAATCCTTGGCAATCTTGGGCGGGTCCCAAAGCCTAAGTGGGAGACAAGCAGTGAAACATGGGGAAGCGTAAAGGCCGCGAGTTCGACCCGTCATTCATCGAGTTTCAGTCTTATCTCGCTTCGCTCAAAGACTGAAGCGGGGGCCGGTGTTTGGGTAATATCGGACGAGGCCCTCGAAGCCCTTCCAGCTCGAGTAAGACACCCAGAGACGACCTAGCTCGAGCGGTCCTTACGGTCAAAGGCTGGTCAAGGTCGAGGAATCCGAGGCTGCTCGAGGCCCGGCGCTTCGCCCGTGAGCTCGAGGTTGTCCCTCGGGTCAAAGATGGTCAAGGTCGATGGCTAAGCACTCCTTCGCCTACTCGAGGTGCGTCCCTCGGGTCGAAGATGGTCAAGGTGGAGGCCAGAGCACTCCTTCGCCTTTCGCGAAGAACGGGTCCCAGAGCACACCTCTCACGCTTTCGCGGAGATTACGATCCACGAGCATAGGCTGGACAAGACCCGACCAGTCTCCTCCGAGATCCGGCACACCTTTTAATGTCGGACCGGGGTCCCACGTGGTGTGGTGGTGATCTTTGTTGCGGTGGTAGGCACGTGCCTCCAGGTGTCATAATTCCTAGCGCACTTGCAGGCATGGTGATCAGCCACGTGAATCGGGTTAAGGGGACAGTAGCTCATCCACAAGGAATATTCAGTTAATCCGGTCGTCGGAGGACCCGGATACCACTAGCGTTGGAGTGGACGACTGGAAATGGAAAGAGCGGGAAAAATGGAGTATAAAAGGAAGCGAAGGGAGCGTTACGGAGGTTGGCATTTCTAATTCTCAAGGGTTGGATTTTACGATTCACGGGTTCTTCACTATTCTTACTTCTCTCACTTTGATTTTCGGAAAAACCATATCTATCAAAAGGCGAAATAATATCCCTTTCATCTTTCAGGTCTCCCTCAGCTAAGGAGATACCAAAAGACAAATCAGAATCTTGACTTGGCGTCGGAGGGTTTTCGCGGAACAGCCTGGCGACCACGACCATGTTTTACGTGAGTGCAGGGCCAGGAGATCACCGATTACGAAGAAGGCAGTGGAGCGAGGCGAAGGAGGCAATCACCTTTCGAGATCGAGCTTATCAGCGAGCAGAAGGATCGAGACCTTTGTTTGAATCCATGACGGAAGGTTCGAACGGTCCTGCTCAGCTGTTTGGAGGCACTGTTTGAAGGTTCAATGCACTATTGAGACACGCGGGAAAAACTGCATCAATATTTACCATATATGTCAATCGATTATTGCTTGTTGAGAAATATATATGGGTCACTCTTGATACCATTATCTTTTTTACAACATTAATTATGTAACCAATTAACCGATGTATTTTAGAGCTTGTGCCTCGGGCTGCAATAAAAATTAGTATTTTATTTCTCATTAATTACAAACCTTTCCACGAAAGCCTGTAATAATTGGAAAGTCCTCTCAAGTAAATTTAATTTTACACGCAATACTTACTTCCTTATTTCACTTAGGAACAAAACCAACGGTATATAAGATAGAGTCACGGACTCACAATCACATAATATGTAAGAGAGTTTGCATTAAAAATAAGTTAAAAGATAAGAGAAATGCATAATTTAATATATAAAAAAATTATATTGAAATGTGTATTTTATTTGTTATTTAATTTATTTATTATTTTAATAACTTATGAGTGTATTTGATACGATATATTATATTATTTAATGCATAATGCATTGCATTAAATTGTATTATATTAATAATTTATTATTTTAATATTATAAAATGTTCGGGGCTATATTATAAAGCATTATGTATAATTATATTTTATATTATTCAATTAATTTTTTATAATTATTAATATCTTAAAATATTTTATTTTTTAAAAATCTATTATTTAAATTTTATAAATAAAAATATAATTACAAACCGGTGGCCACTCTAGACCACCTCCCCAAATTCACATTTCGACATGTATTGACATCGTTTTTAGTACCATTGAAATTATAATCGTTGGATCTATGCAATAATACACGTATCATCGGAAACAGAACTGCCGTTAGCCGTAAATATACGGTCAAATTTTTAGAATAAAAAATTTTGGGCTTATATCTACGACAGACGGAAGCTTTGCTTTCACCGATGTACGCACCATTGCATAGCTTTGGAGACAAGAATTATACCAAAATTAACGTCAACATGTACTGAAATTATGCCGCTGACAATGACTTGTTATGATTGATGGGAGTAATTATTGTTGCCCTTCAACTTTATTATTTTATTAATTAATTATAAATAGATTAAATAAGTTTAATTGATTAAATAAATTTTATGCTTAAAATTTGTTTTTGCCAAACACTGGATCGTTTCGATCAATACAAGGCCCACGAATCATCCTATGCAATGCGGCATGCCAAACAAGGCTTAAGAGAGTCCTTTCATTAGATAGTAATTCTTGTGGTATATTTTCTTCTTCAACAATTTAACCAGGTATATGCTATTGCTATTATTGGCCATGCCTATTTCAAAGGATGCATTTGTCCCTTTGAAAGACATGGCTGCTTTGAACAAATTGTAAGAGAACGCGAAAATACAAGCAAGATTTATAAGGGAATGGGATTAGCTCTTGTATAAATTTACATGAGTTATATAGAAATTTTTTATTAGTTAATTACAATTAAAAAACCTACATTACTTGAATGTTAATGGTTACTTTTAATTATTTAATTATTTATCCACAATATTAAATGAATGATAGAGATTAAAACATTTAAATCCAAAGGTCTACAACAACTTCACTATCAATAATGTAAAAATTCATAAAACATAGTAATATCTAAAGAGTAATTTTATAATAAGAAAATCCCTTACTTTAATAAATTAAGAAGCTAAAAGATTAAAAAAAACATAAAAGATTTAAAAAAAAAATACACACTGCAATGTATACTATACCCTCTATAAAGTAATAATGTAGGGGATCATATAAAATCTATTAATTAAAAGAGGTATTAATTAATTGATGATTATTAATTTACAAAGATGTTCAATTTAATGAACATACATTTAATCAACAAAAAAACATTTATTGCATTTTACCAATTTAAAGATGATGATAGCTTTGAACATTTTACGCGTAATGAAGCACTCAAAGCAAAAACAAAAATTCATAATTTTTTTTGTTGCAATAGAATTCACCCCATAAGCACTTCTAGATGCAATAAGAAAAATTAGAGATGAGATCCAACAAGTTCTCCAATTTTGATAAAAAAAAAAAAGTAACGATAGTCATATTTTATTTAATAAAATATCATAATTAATTATATTTATAATTTTAGTAAATTATTAATTTATGATATGAATAAGACCACATACTCATATAATGTTAAGAAAAAAATTATCTTATTAATTTATCGAAATTATTAAGCCTATTAGTCCAAGTTGGTACTATAAAAAATATTGTATAATAGTTGTTATTAATTTATCGAATATTAATTTATAGAGGTTGTACTATTTTTCACGTAACATATTAAAATATGTGGTTTTTTTTTTTATTTCAACTTCTACTTTATTTTAATAAAGCAAGGGAGTCTAGTATAGGAGTGGCACAACAAAGAAGTAAATCGAGTTTAAATCAAATCATAAATAAATTAGGCTATAATTTTATAAATTCGAATTAGATTCATTTATTAAACGAATATTCATTTAATTCATCTAACTCGTTTATTATACAAAATTAAACTAATTGTATCAAATTTAAATTTGTCTACACAAATAATAATTAATAAAAAAAATCAAGAAAAATAAAATAGAAAAAAAACCACAAAATTAACATTCTACAAAAAATATAAATGAAACCTAAATGAATAATTGACTTGTGACTCAAACCCAAATTTGATTAATTTATTTAATTAATCAAATCGAATCTACTCATTTATTAAACAATTCAATTTTTTCAAACCTAAGCCCATTTAATTTTGAATATGATTAAATCGAATAAATGAATCATGACCCAAATTACCCTCTCTATTTCCTTATTTCAAATTATTCGTGAACTAACTAAGCCAAAATTTGCAATGGAGGAAAATTGTAGCTTAAATATAATACACGGTAGAATTGTTCTTTAGGTTAATTTTCGACCTATACTAGACTGTCATATTATATTATAAATTATAGTGATTGAGACTCACTCTCACTTAAATTCTAATAATTATACTAGTAGATTGTATTATAATTTTAACATCCGAAAAAAAAAAAGTAGTGTGGGACAAGTTAGTTGGCAACCCGTGAGAAAAATTTCTCATGGGTGACACAATCATTAAGCCATTTGGCTTATATAAAAAAAAAAATAAAGAATAATAAGGAGAAAGGAAATAAGAAACGAGAAGAAGAAAGAAGAGATAAAAGAGAGAAAGGAAGGAAGAAAGAAAGAAAGAAAGAAAAGAAAAAAAAAAAAAAAAGAGAAAGGAAAGAGAGAAGAGTGAACGAAGGAGAAGAAGAAGAAAATCGTTGAAATTAACATATAGAGCGAGGGTAATTAAATCTTACTTGGAAAATTGTGTTAAGAATTGTGCAATTTCAAGTTCATTAATGTTTATTTTGCAGTGAAGTATTTAATATAATTTCTTCCTCCTAAAATTTTTCATTTATTTCTTATATATATTTCTCTACATATTATAAGAAGAACATCAGTCGCTGATCAGCCTGAGTAACCTGCAGTAATTCAGGATTGATAAAGAATTATTTGTGAGTGAATTATTTTCTAAATAGATATACGTGTTATTTAATGTTCTTATAATTTTTTAAAATTTTATTAGTATATTGAAAATGTTGTTTAGTATAGTTAAAAGAATAAGGTTTGAATGTAATAGATAATTGTTTATTTCTATTTATTTTAGAAATTGATTTAGAATTATATATTAAAAAATTAATTAAAAATGATTTAGATTTTATAATAGTTCTAGAAAATGTGTACTGGATTGTAATTTTTTTAAATTAATAATGTAATTCGTATTTTTTATAAATAATGGTGACGTATGTGTCGCAATAATTTTATTTTTGTTAGAATTAAATTGATAATAATATTATTCATGTGATGTTATTCAAGATTAATAATTTATAATTATTAATTGTCTAAATTGATTAAGATTGAGAAAATGCAATATCAGTTTAGCTATAATTATAGATAATAATTAAGATAAATGATAAATTTTAAATTACCTAATATGTACCATTTCCCATTTAGATATATTTACAGATACAAATAAAGATTTTTAAGACTCATTCGAACACACACAGAGGTTTTGGGCCATGTGTTTGAGTGTTTAGCCTTTTTGAGATAGCTCTACGCATTCATATGATCATATAGATTTATTAGCTTGTTTGTGCGTTAGATACTCCAGTGTATGACTAGATAGATTTTTCCCTCCTTTGCTTGTGTAGTTTTGTATCACAAGAGTAATTAGTTTATTCCCTTGGGTACATTGTTTTGGTAATTAATATCAGATTATTAATAATTTAATTAATTTCACATTATTAGTATTTAATTAATTTCAAACTATTAGTATTTAATTAGTTCCAAACTAATGATATTTAATTAAGGGAGATTACCAATTTTCTCCTTATTATATTCAATATGTATTATTTACGTCCTTATTTTTTTTAATAGCCAATAACCTCTCTAACAGGATAAGCTTACAATGTTACTCTTATTTTCAAATATACTTTTATTATATTTATTAAAAATAAGAAATATATATTTTATCGCGAGCAAAAAATTAATATAAAATATTTTTCTTATATTTTTTAATTTATAAATATTTTCTTATAATAAATATTTTAAAATTAAATGTAAAAAGCACAAAAAAATTTATTATTTATTTTATAATAATTTTTTATTTATCATTGATGTTTCTTATAATAATTTTTTTATCTTTTTATGATTTTATAATAATTTTCTTATATATTTATCATAAGAAAATATTTATAAAATAAAAAAATACAAGAAAAATATTTTATTATTAATTTTTTGCATCAAAACATATATTTCTTGTTTTTAATCTTAATTTTTTATTTTATTTTTTATTCATGTGATTTATGCAATTTATAATAAATATGAATAAAGTGTATTTAAAATGAATGATAATATTGTAAACTTATGTGGTTATGGGGGATATTAGCTATTAAAAAAATAGCATATGGTAAATGATACATATTGATATAGTAAGGGAGAAATTGACAATCTCCCTTGAATTAATCCGATAATATAGTAGCTAGCAATGGAAAATGATAAATTAGTAAATATAAGTTTACAATATTAGTTCCAAATTTATAGAATATCTATTTAGAAAATGACTAGCATTATATGTCTAATTAGTATTATATGTATATCAAGTATTTTTATAATAGAATCACTTACTGAGTTAAAGCCTACCTCTCTTTAAACTATTTTTTTCCCCAGACAATTTTGGGTTTAAATAAATTACATTGGTAATCTCTAAAGTCATCTATGTGATTGTGCAAAATTATTATTTATAGAGTGATTGTTTCAGATATTTTTAATTATCAAGTTGAAGATTTTAAGATTGTTAAACTTATTTTTAGTAAAATTTTCAGTATGTGTAATAATTAAATTTCAAATAATTTTTTATATTTAGTTTGAGTAATTGTTTCAGATTAATTTATCCGTAGAATTTATTAGATATAAGACCCACTGTATTTATAGTTAGAATTGGGTCGGGTCCTGTCAATAACTTTTAAAAAGTTATCTCTTGGTTGAATAGACTTAGAATAATGCTACACATCTTAAATTTTTTAGTTTAAATAATCATCTCAAATGATGTGGCATTTATCAATTGATTGGTAAGATAATATAATTAATTCACTTTAATTTTACTTACTAATTGATGAATACCACATCATTTAAGATGATTATTTGAGATACAAAATTTAAGATATATAACATTATTGATAGACTTATGGACTAGACTATATATTTTCTTGTCCTAAAAAAACTTCTTTTGTCTTTTCCCCCTCTTATTTAAATGACTCAAAGAAATATTTTTGATTCAAGGAAAATTGACAAATATTTAACCAGTAAGTATTACCTCTTTAAAATTTTGGTATAGAATAATCATGCGTCACAAAGCTAAAAGTTCATCAATCATTTCATGGCTTAAAGGTTTATGCTTCTTCACCTTATTCTTAAGGAGAAAATTTAAATTTATCAACGGATATTGTAGAAATAAATAAGTTGGTTTCCCCTCCCTTGAAGCACAGTTAATTTTCAATTAGAGTTTTAAATGGATTACATTATGGTAAGTTAGGACAAACTTCACATGACTGTAGTAAGAATTTATGAACTTCTTAGACTATATCAAAACATGTCTCGACATACTTGCGAATATACTTGTTGCGTAAATTAGTAAGTGTATTAATCGGCACAAGTAATATAAGGTAGAGTAGAGTATCATTTCATAGAGATTGTATATTTTATTAGCTACCTAAATTAGTATAACTCCAATTTATTTGAACAATCGAATAAACGGATTTAGATTAAAAATTAAAATAAAATAAAATAACTAAAGATTAAATAAAAATGCAAGCAATTATGAAATTATCAAGAGATGAAAACATTAGGACATCCGATTTCACAATAACTAATTTAACTTAATCTTCTATCTATGCTATTCAAAATTATTATCCATATTGAGAGTGAATTTTCCTTATCTATTCAATATCTTCTCTTGAGTAATTAAAAATGCATTCACATATTAACCTACTATATCTCTATGTGAATTTAAATATGCAAAGATTCATTAAATTCTATGGAAATTCTAAAATAAAATAGCAGTCGAATCACGTTGGCTCATCTCTGTCTTTTGTTCAATTCATGACATCACATAGAGAAAAAAATATATAAATCTCTATCTTCAAATCATTCAAATATTGGCAAGATTTTTAAAAGTATTAAGTATAATACTGAACACTCAATCATAAAATAATAAACTAAAAATAACACAAATTTATGGAATTAAATATTTGTAGTTAGGCTACATTGTAGTCCAAGCAAAATAAATTAGTTCATAAGAAAATAAAGAGAATCTATAAATATTATAGGAAACATTCAAATAAGAAAATTAAAAAAAAAAAGAAAGAATAAACTCGGAAGCCGTCTCTCTTTATTCTTTGCGATACGACTTCTCTACATTGTTGCTCTTAGATTTGTAGCTGCGACTTTTCTTTTCTTCTCCTCTCGGATTATTGTTACGGACCGCGCGATTTCAGCCCAAAAATGGCCCAAGGAATGAACCAAGATGTGCTAGTTTTGCCCGATTTTAGAATGGATATAAGGATACATGCCAATAGCCTAAAAAAAAGGCATCAGTGTAATTCTTTTACAATAGTAAAAATTGTTCTTTCGATATCTATGGATCTAAGCCAAGTGCTGAACTACGTAAATTCCTTATGTCTCGTTTATTATATCGTCACATTATTTAATTCTTTAGTTGACTAAAAATTAGCATCAACAATTTGGCACCATCTGTAGGGACAATATAATTAGTTATTATTAAAATCTAATATTAAAAATCATGAGTCAACGAAGCCAACATAGTCGTTAAAGCCATGGGTTACCACGGGTCCTAAGCCCTTTAAAGTTACAGCGTAGCAACATTGGCTCACAACCAACACTTGCTTAATAAATGGATGACCTGATGATAAATATAAATTTGGTCCTCCAATAAATAGTGAACCAAAGGAATTGTGGGCTTACCCTACTTGTTGAAGAGCAATAACAACATTAATATGATCATAAATAAGAAAGATCTTGAGTTGGCTTGCAAGTCAAAAGCTATACAAGTTATACTAATCATGAAACTGCCAATTGTTAGCATATAGATTTTCATAATTATAATTTTGATGATAAAAAATATGTTTTTGAATTAATTAAATTTGAAGAAGTTTTAAATTAGTTATATTTCAATTTTTTAGAATAAATTTAAAAAAGTAATTGAAATCTTTGAAATATTCTAATATTGTTTAAATTTCTAAAATAGATTTATTTGAAAATATATATAATACTTTGGGCTTTAGTATAGTTTTGGAAATAATTAGGATAAAATTATAAATTTCAGAAAAGTTGTCACTATAGTAAACTATTTGGTCTGTAGCTTAACGACAACAAAGTTAGCAGGTCATCGATAAAGTCTAGAGAGCAACATATCTTGTTTTACATTAATGACTAACTAATAACAAGTTAGAAGATCACTGATAAGGTTCAGAGAGCAACATATCTTGTTCTATATTAATACCTAACCGAAAACATAGTTAGCAGAATGCCAACAAAGTCCAGAGAAAAACACATTCTGATGTATATTAATAGTGGTCCAATAACTTAAAAAGGGCTAACCGACAGGTTAACGACGAACAAAAAACTTCAAATGACTAACTAACTATTTGAAAAATAGCCAACGGTAACTTGTTCAAGTCAAAATAATGATCAGAAAATAAATTAACAGCGAACTGTTAAGATTTAAAAAGTCTATAACAACTAGTTTTCAACTCCAACTATAAAAAGACTCATTTAAATTCAAATTAGAGTAAGACAACTATATCTATCACTGAGTATTTAAGAGCAATCTAATCTTAAATTCTTGTAATAATTTTGTTCATACATTAAGTATTAATCTTGTAATCAATTATATAGTGTGAGTGAAGTAGTATTGTAAGTCTTTACTTGTAAATACAAAATTGAAAAATTATAAGTGTTGCAATATACTTGGGTTAAGAGATTGGGGTTAATATCTTGTTGTAAAGGTTCATTGATACCTCGGAAGTCAAGTGTAAGCAATGTTGAACCCTTGCGGGCATGCTTAGTGAAAACTTCAAGCCCAGTGAGCTTGAAGGTGTGAACGTAGGCACGGTTGGCCGAACCATGAAAAATTCTCATATTTGCATTTCTCTTTCCCTTACTTTTTTATATTTACTGCACTTTAAATTCGAGTATGTTGAATTTATTTGCTTTTTTGAAATTATATTAAGATTTAATTTAGCAATATTTTTATCATTTTAATTCACCCTCCTTCTTGGGTTGCTTAATTAATATTTCAGCAATCTCCGATGAGCACTACACTTCAGAGACTTGGGTGAGAGGTTGAATGAAAGACACCAATCCAACAGGTGCAAGGAAGACGAGTATATTGCTGACTTAGCAAGCTTGAAGCGGAGTTAAAGAAACTTAAAAGAAGGATAGTTAACATAGAAAAAAAGCTTACAAGACCATTTTTGGAAGAAATGGAACTCCATTCAATAGGGATATATTGGTGCACCACTTCCTCCAAAATTTAAAATGCCCAAACAAAGTTGTATAGAAGAGAGCAAGATTCTTCTGAAAACCTAAAGAATTATAGGTCTTGGATGGAATTGGAAGGGCCAACAAAAGCAGCCATGTATAGGGCTTTCTCATTGACATTCATAGGAGCAGCACACATATGGTATAAAAGGCTGAAGCTAGGGTTGATAACTTCTTTTGCTTAGTTAAATCAGACATTTATTAGTCAATTTTTTGGGGCCAAAGATCATCAACTTTCCTCAACTCGTCTTTTGTTAGTCAAAAAAGAAAATGATGAGTTGTTAAAGGATTACATTGCTTGCTCAAACAAAGAAATGGTAAGAGTGGAAAACTACAGTGATGCAATGGTTTTAACTACCATTATGGCCAATTTACAAATAGGAAGGTTTCATTACTCGCTTGTAAAAAATGCACTAAAAAACTATATAATATTTTTATTGAGAGCACAAAAGTACTTTAATGCAGATGAGTTGATTAATGCAAAAAAGAGCAATGACCTAAACTTACAAAGGTAAGGAGGTCAGAGGAAAGGTTTCTTAGTCTCATAAAAAGAAGAGCATGAAAAGTTAAAGTAAAATTTTTGATATCATAAGAATGAGAGTTGGAAATGTTAAAAGCAAAATTCTTGGTCTTATAAAAATGAGAGCAAGAAAATTCCAGTAAAATTCCTAGTCTTATAAAAAGAAGAACAAGAAAAGTCGAGGAAAAGATTCATAATCTCATAAAAAGGGAAATAAGAAAAGTTAATAAAAAGTTTTTGGTCTCATAAAAAAAAAGCATGAAAAGTTAAAAGATAACTTCTTGAAAATAGGAAAAGTTGAAAATAAATTCCTAATCTCATAAAAAAAGAGAGTAGAAAGTCAAAGTAAAATTCCTAAGAGGAGGAAAAGTTAAAGATAAATCCTTTATCTTATATAAAGGAGAGTAAGTGTAATACTCCAATTCTATTAACGGTATTTTAGTCTTTTAATTTTTTAGTGATCTTTATACCATAATATTAAAAGAATAAGATGTTTTACCTTTCCCATTAATGAGAGAGAGAAAGAGAAAGAAAGAAAGAAAAGAAAAGAAAGAAAGAGAAAAGAGAGAAAAGAAAAGAAAAAGAGAACTCGAAGAAATTCTTCTTCTTAGTTCAGCAATGAGTAACACATAAGACTAATTTGTATCATTTAAAATAGATATTATGCTGAGAGAGGATTGAAGATAAATTTTAATTCTTAATTTTTATTAGTTAGATAATTATAACAGAAGTGAAAACTTAAGATTTTGCAGAAAATATGCTAATAGTGAGTTATTTTAAAAATTATAGTAATTTTTTCAAATTAATTTTGATTCTGAATTTTGAATACATTAAACTAGACATCCTCAAGAATGTTTGAAACTTTTTTCGAGCTAATCAGATACGAATTCATTTTATTATGGTTTCTTAAACTCAAGTTTGAAAACCTAGAAATTTTTTATTTTGGTGAAGAATATGAATTATGAAATTATTTTACCAGTACTAGACTACTTCAAAATTTATGAAATATGGAGTAGTGATTTGCATATATGTGCAGTGTGATTTTGAATACTTTTATGATTTTATGATAAAATAATAAATTTCTTTGTATTTTTTAAACAAGTATGTTCAAAATAGAAAAATATTTGACAGAATTGATGATGTTTGAAACATAAATTATTTTCACTAGTTTTTGAATGAATAACGCTATGTAATTTTTACAAATGAATTTCCAATATGTCAACATATGCTCTTTAAAATTTAAGATTTTTCCAATTAGGTATTAATTTATTAAAAATCAGAGGACATGTGTTGTTCTGTTTTGGGATTGAATATTGAAATTATTTGAGGTTGAATTTAGAAGAAGTTTAAAATGAAAAATTTGAAGACATTGAAGTTTATGATCATGATTTGATTATATATTATGATATTTCCTTATTGATTTTAGGTCAATGATATTAATACGCTTTGTTACATGACGATGCAACGAGGTAAGTAAACTAGACTTCTAAACGAATCACAATAAACAATATGTATATTTTTGTTATGTTTGAAAAGCATATTTTGATATGTATAAAATATAGATTTATATGTTTTTTCATGTGTTTATATGATGTATTATTATGTGATAAGCGTGATTATGTATATTAGCATAAATATGTGTGAAAGTTCATTGATATACGTATGAACATGTACCATGATTTCCCTGAAATGAGAAAGTGGATTTTAGCATAGGGTGCCACCTCTTGAAGTTGTGTAGAGGCCACCTTTTGATGGTCAATGTGACGCAAAATGCTTTGCATAGTACAAAGTGTCGTATGCATGATATGTCTTTTATTGAAAGAAAATGTGAAAGTTTGAAAATAACAAAAATATATTTTGATGAATTTTTTTACAATGTTTTAAAAAACCAGGACATGTAATCCAATTCTAATAGATATATAAGTATATATGTATTTTGATATATGAAAAATTAGTTTACTTATTGAGCTTTGCTTTCATTATATTTTATTGTGATTCAGTTTTCAGAAATCAATATTGATTCATATTGAGTGAAAAGAAAAACTTGTGATTGAGGATTGTAGATGGTTTGGCAAAATTTTAAATTTTCTGATATATAATAAATGTGTTTGAGAATTAAATCTTTATAAATTGTAAAGAAAAATTTTAAGTATATATATGACATGTGAATTGTTGTTAGATTCAACTTGAATTTTGTTTTGGGGTGTTATAACAGGAAAAATTGAAGATAAATTCCTAATTTCACAAAAAATAAAATACATAAAGTCAAAGTAAAAATCTTGAGAGTAGGAAAAGTTAAAAATAAGTTTATGAGAGCATGAAAAATTAAAAATAAATTCTTGATCTTATAAAAAGGAGAATAAAAAATGGTTAAGATAAATTTCTAGTCTCATGAAAAAGAAAGCATAAAAAGATAAACATAAGAGAGTAGAAAAAGTTGAAGATAAATTGCTGGTCTCATGAAAAGGAGAGTATGGAAAGTCAAAGCAAAATTCCTAAGAGCAAGAAAAGTTAAAGATAAGTTCTTGAGAGTATGAAAATTTTAAGATAAATTTATGGTCTCATAAAAAAATGAGTACAAAAAGTTAAAAATAAATTCTTGAGAATAGAAAAAGTTAAAGATAAACTCTTGGTCTCATAAAAAAGAGAGCATGGAAAGTTAAAGTAAAATTTCTAAGAGTAAAAAAAGTTAAAGATAAAATCATATTCTCACAAAAAGAAAAATATAAAAAGTTAAAGATATTTTAAATAATTGAATGAATAATATTAGATCTTTTAAACTTTCGTAAATCAACTTCAAAGAGTAAGAGAGAACTGTTATAACAATAATTGTGAAAAGCTAAATAGGCATGATAACATGAGATCTCAATAGCAAAAAGTTTAATAAATCAAATAAGCACAATTACATGAGAGCAAGAGAACTCTCGTGTTCTTATGTAGTTGTGTTTATTTGACTTTTAAGATAATATTTTTTAGTAAGAGAAATAAAAAGTACCCGACACATTAAACTTAGAACAAGTAAGACATATAAGTTTATATGCGATAAATAGTGGGACAAATGCTTGTTGTACATAACTTACTGTCTCACTTGTTATGAGCTTCATTTTTACCTTGAGCTTTTGTTGTTTTCAATGAATTTTTTTTTTAATTTTTCAACTCAAATTAAGTACTTTAACAAATTATATTATTTTATGAATATAAAATAACAACATTTGCAACAAAATTTATTTTAATTTCAAACTTAAATACTAAACTTAATACATTAAAAATTTATATTGTATAAAAATATACACTAACCTTAAGAAGCTATCCAATTGATGACTATATCTTCAATTATACAATATTTGTTTGATGAGATTTCTTGATTTATTGAAAATGATGAAATTTGATGATTTGTTGAGTGTTGACTTTTGTTGGAATTTTTACTAGCGGTATATATTTGTAAATTTGTTAAAAGTGATGAGAAAACTTAGGTTTAAAAATTAGGTTTTTGGCTAGTTATGATAGAAAAAAAAATTTGAGAGTCAAATTTAAAAAATACTAAAGTTTTATGATTATTTTCATAAATTTCTCATTAAATTTTTGGGTTTCTATGTACATTTTCATAACATATATTAATTTTTTTAGTCTATTTAAACCCATTAAAATGCTCATTATACACATCTTTTAATAATATTTTTTATTACAAAAATATCCTATTGGCGATTTTTTTTGATAGCCTATTGGCGAATCACTACTGTAGATAGGCAAATGAATAAATTAAAAAAAAAAATCCCCATCTTCAAACCAAATTTGGATTTTTTTTTCTTCAATTTACAGTACCTTTATCTTTCTTTAATTTTTTTTACCCATTTATTGAACTTGTCTTGCTCGTGCACACTTTTGTTGTTGAAATGAAGATTCATCATATTTGTTCAATAATTGAATTTGGCCAAAAGTCTATAGTTAGTAGAGCTCCTGTTAATTTCAATAAAAAATTTATTCCTACAAATATCTTTGGTTCAACGATAAATTGTTTTCTCCTCTGTTGAGGGTTCTACATATGAAAATAAAAGTCCAAGCGAGAATTAGCAAACTGTGAAGTACTTGAATGTTTTTATAAAGGACTAATTTGATAATACTATAATTTTTAAAATAATTAATGTTAGGGTTCATTTAGAATTATTTTTATGAGGCTTAAAAGTGATTTTGAGAATCTAAAAGTTAATTTTAGTATTTGGTAAAAAAAAATCAGAATCACTTTTGTCAAAATCGATCATTCTTATAGCTAATTTAAAAAAGTAGGGAAGGAATAGCTTTTAGAATCTGATTTTGAGAATCTATTTTATCCTTTAATACAATTTCATAAATATCTTTACAATTATTACCTAAACCTAAAACTATCCTTATTCAAATTAGAAACAAAATCAATATTTTAATAAATTTTTATTATAAAAAATAAAAGAAATAAAATCAATATAGTATAAATATTTTTAATTAAATTATTATAATACACAATTAAAAATATTATATATACATATTTTTATATGTGTAAGTAAATTTCATTGTACATTATGTCTATTTTAGTTATTTATTTTTTTTACAGTAGTTTAATAGTAAGATTTAAAAGCAGTCATATGTGTTTGGTAAACTTGCTATTAAATTGCTATAAGAATATAAACAATTGAATTAAAAATTCTATTGAATAAAATTTATTTACAGATTTATAAACATATATTTAAAATATTTTTTATTGTGAATATATAATAATTGATGATTTAAAGTAAATATTTGATATTATTAATTTATTTGGTTTTGTTAATCGATATAATTTGTAATAATAATAATCTCTTTAAAGTTAATGCTTTTATTTCCTAATAATAAGGATAATTTTGGATTTTTATAATAAATATGAGGATATGTATACAATTGTATTAGTTATAAATCTAATTATGAAAATCAGATTTTGAAAAGTGAAATCTTCACTGCTTTTTAAAATCTGTTATAGGATAGGGTGATTTTACCAAAAGTTATTATTAAAAGAATTATCAAATGCTAAAATTAGTTTTTAACTTTTCAAAATCACTCTTGAGCTTCCCAAAAGTAATCCAAACAGACTATAATTGTAATAGAAAGTTTATTAGTTATGGTTTATTTAATCTCACATACATTTTGAAATAATTTGTTGAAATTACGTTTCAAATTCAAGGGAAAAAAAAAAAGCTTAAGTGGAGAATTTAAATATAAAATAATGACCAATAAAAGACAAGATATTTGAGGAAAGAGGTAGGGGTGTTCATGGATCGGATTTTGCAAATTAGACATTAATCCATATCTAATCCACGATTTTGTAGATTATAAATTTTCAATTCAATCTAATCTACGGATTGGTGAAATTCAATCCAAAACCAAACCATGCATTTACTAATTAGATGCAAATTTGACTCAATCCATATCCTATCCACCATTTTGAGGATTAAAATTTTTTAATTATGTTCAATCTATGAATTAATTAAATAAAACATTTTATATTAAAATAATTTTACAACAGATCAAATTAAAAATTGAATAATATTTAAATAAAGCTAGAATAATACATTCAAAGTTTTAAAATATAACCCATCGAAAAGAAAAAATCTCATTTATTTAGATCAATATATAAAAAAAGACTAAAATTATGAATTAATATATACAAAAATTGAAACTTGAGAGCTTGGATGGTCTATCAAAATGTTCTCCTCTAATTTAAATTTCGTATTTTAACTTAAAAAAAATAGACATAATTGCAATAAATAACAAATAAAAATATTCTATTTGATAAATATTTATCCTTACTTATTGTCTCATCAGGTGTTATCAAGCTTCATCAAATATGTTTTTGTCAGTTTCTAAAATTTTTGTATGTGTAAGATAAAAAAAATGTCAATATCTAAAAAATAGAATAACAACATAAAATTAAATAATAATAAATAAATACAAGTAAAGTTAAATTATTATATTTACCTGTCTCAATATGTTTACTCTTATCTACTGCTTCATAAAGGATTATGAAAGTTGAACATATCTAATCTTGTGTGCAAATTAGTGCCTTTACCATTGTTATAGATATTGAGCACTAATATGAATTAAGAATGCGACCACTAATGCTAAATGTTTGACTTAGGGTTTTATTACTGTTTAGGGATATATATTTGTTTATTTAGTTATTCAATTATTTAATTATTTATATTATTACTGGATAAGATATATAATATAGTGTTAATGTAACTATATTTTTATTTATTTATTTATTAGTAAATAGTAATGCAACATTTACATATTTTATTTTTGAATTTTATATATATATATATATATATATATATATATATATATTAAGGATTTATGGATTTTTATGAATTTACAAAAGTAAATTTCTATCAAATTCATGGACTGCAGATTTTTAAATTTTTAATTCAATACAATACACCAATTCACATATTAAATTTTTATAGATCAGACTGATTGAATGGATCGGAATGTATTATGAACAACCCTAGAAAGAGAAGATGAGAAATGGCTCAAATTGATAATTTAGGTTATATGGGTGGTGTTAAAATGAGCTTATTAAATAAATTTTTAAATTTTAAATATGGACGAAGATATTTGAAACCATCAAAGACTATTTGCATCTATATTTTAGTTACCCTAAAATTAAATTACGATTTTAGTCATTAGATAGGACAATAAAAATAAAGAAATTAATTTAATCCATTTGCTCTTCTTTCAAGTTTCAACAACCGCCTATACCGTGCCTTCAATTTTGAGTAGTCAAGCCAAATAAAAGAATAATATTTATTCACGATCAGGTTAGGCGTTTTGAGACAAGTTTCAATGCAAAGAAGAATTAAGCGTCTAAGTAGATTATAAATTGAAGCTTGTCTGCAGAATGAACATTCCACTAAGATAAGATGATGTCCCTTTAATATAGGGTAAAAATTTGGGTATTTTTTCATAAAATTTAATATAAATTAATTTTACTAATGATCTGATTGTAAATATTAATATTAAAAAATTCATAATATTACTAGTAGTCTGATTGTAAAATTAGTATTAAAAAAAAAGATAATGTTTGATTCTAAAGTACATGAAACCAAAAAAAAATCATTTCCAACAAAGATTGTTTTTATTAATTATCATATTTAATTTTCACGGGTTTTTAATTTTGATTTTGGTTTTGATTTGTTACGAACGTAAACAAATTGACAGTGACTAGAGGCATGTACATAGGCAATTTATTTAAACACTTGATGTATTGTAAACGAAAAATTCAAGCAAAATTTTAAATCAAATTTGTTAATTTATTGAACAATTCCAATCAAATATTTGTTTAGATGATCAGTACCGATCCACAATATTTCTATATTAATAAACTGGATTGTATTTGAAAGAAGGCAGTAGGTGTATTAATTGGTACATTCATGTGTTTAAAATAATTTAAGGACATGTTTGGTGTTAAGGGGGTGAATATAGTAAAACTTAATTTTTTATATTTTAGTAGTGATGTTTTTAATAAATAGATTTATAAAGTATTTTAGTGGGTTCAAATACTCTCTCCTTTTAAATATTTGTGATGTATTTATTAAGTAAATTAATAGAATGAATATTTAAGAGGGTTCAAATAGCCTCATTTTTTAATATGCATAATAATTTTTGAAATTTATACATGAATCATGGTCAAAGAAATTAAAATATAAAACTCTTCTTAAAAATTAATAAATATTCATTTATGAATTAATTAATAAATAATTTATTTATTGATAAATAATCTCACTGTGATAATATTTTTTTCTTAGCCTCAATAATATTATTTTATAAAGATTTAGTTTTTTTTTTAATCCTTATTGAAATACAATAATAGTCGGTTAGTCAGCCGAAATTGTGAAAAGCATCAAAGCAGTATCTTCTCTTATTTAATCCTAAATAAAATAATTTTAATTTATACAATTATTTATTTATTTAAATACCGAGTAAATCCATTTCTCTGTGTAGATCTAATTTTCCGAAGTAACGAGACAATCCATCAAACACATGGCTCGCTCTCTCTTATCCAAAACCAGAACCGCCATCTCCAGCCGCCGCCACCACCACCACCACCAACTCTCAATCCCATCGTCGCGGCTCATCCCTCACCGGACCCAATCAAACCAGCCCGACACGTCGTCCGACGTTTACGAAACCTCCGGCTCTTCCACCGACCCTCTAATTTCGAAGCTGGAGGACGCAATCCACCGCATCATCGTGCGCCGTTCCGCACCCGATTGGCTTCCCTTCCTGCCCGGGTCTTCGTACTGGGTCCCACCTCCCAAGTCGCAATTCTACGGCGTCGCTCAGTTGGTCGAGAAACTGGCCAATCCTTTGACTCCCGAACAGTCCTTGTCTACCAGCACTGTTCGCGGCTGGCCCTCGTCCGATTATTACATCAAAGGTTTGATTTTTTGATCCGTTTTTCTGGTGCTCTGATTTCGATAATTTGGGATTTGGGATAATAACATCTGGGGGAACCCCCTTGAGTGTCCTTGTTTTTACAAATTAGGACAGAGTTTTCCTGTTTGCATCAAAATAAGTCTCTTACTGACACGGTTCTGATGATCAAAGCTTCAGCCAACTACAATTTGATGATTTATTTAGAATGAAATAGTGGCTATCTCAAATGTTTCGTATGATTGTTTGACTGAGGGAATAAAATTACATTTTTGTGCAGTATCGCTAGTGTGAAATGTTTTGAAGGCCTTGTAATTAGTTAGGTTGGAACCTGTTGCAAGTGGTAATTAAACACCTCTTACCATTTTGTTTGTAGGTAAACCTCTACATAAGGTGGAAGAAGGTTCTAATTCAAGTAATGAATCTGAAGCTGAAGATGAGGAAGGGTGAACCATTTTTTCTAGCAGAATTGGCTTCTGGGGTGAGTGAGATTTTGATTTCTGATATTCCATATTAATTTGAGTCCTTTAGCTGTATCCTTTTAATGCCGCTACGCAAAAAACTGTTAATATTCGCCAAAGAATATATCTAAACAAATTGTTTAGATATTGGCATATTAGTTATGATCAAATTTATCTATTTGTTGCATTCTGTTGAAAGGTTGATATGTCCTTAGTTTGAACACGTGCATAGAGGAAGTTAGGTGAGTGATTCGCATGGAATGATAAGATCTTTGGATGTGGAAATTTTCGGGTAGAAATAGAGGTCCAAGAAACGTTTGATATCTAGTAACATGTCTCCTAACTACGTTTCCCCGAACAAGAAAGATAAATGAATAAGTTAACAAGTACTTCGAAGAAAGAAAAAAATTGCATTGAAATCATAAACAATAAAAGATAAATAAAATCTAAACAGACGTAGAGTGACAAAACAAGAAGGATGGTTGTGCTGATTGGTTTTCTTTTATTTATTTTATTGAGTTATACCTCTGTTTATAGTGTTAGGATATACACCTCTCGTTCTGTCCAGTTTTGTTTTGCCAGTATGCAGACAAATGGGAAGTGGGTTTCCAAACATCCAATTTAAATTTATCACTATCAAACTATTCATTAAGTGTTATTACCTCGTGTCAACTTCATCAGTTTGATATCAATCATACTTAACTTTTTATGAGCAATCTTTAAAATGATAATCCTCTGCTTTGTATTTAAACCATTCTGGTGATATTATTATGAGTAGCCAATTTAATCTCTGAAAACCGATGGCTGGTTTTTGCTTTAATCGGACCTTAAGGCTGTTTAGTTGAATATATTCGGGATTGGCCTTCTAGCATAGATTAATGTATTGGTTCAGGATTGCACCTCTCTGGTAAGTTTTTCAAATATTAGAAGTTACGGATGGAGGTCCATAAAGCGTATAGCTGTGATGACAATGCTGATATCCTATTGAGTGAGGATTGAGGAAGTGTTCTGGTGAGACCAAATATTTGATCTAGGTATGAGTAATTCAGCTTCTTTGAAAGTAGCTTTCCATCTAGCTGGAGTAGGACTGTAAAATAGTGTCGTTCTAAAACGCTGCTTCTTTATGGATGACTTAATTTGTTTGCAATTGTGTTTCTATCTAAATTCTGGAATTTAATAACTTTGTGTGATGTTGGAGCTTCTGACACCCGCACAAGCATATTTTTTATGCCAAAATTTATAATATTCTACAGAATTTTTCTTAATATTCTTTCATTTTTCTCTACTTATTCTGTCTGTTCTATTCTGTTTATGCTTTATATTGTTGCTGCCAAGGTCATGGCATCTATCTTGTTTCTGCTTTATTTATTTATTATCTTTGATTATTGCCAGATTTCCTGTATTTGACACACAAATTTACCAGGCTACATAAACCAGACTTATCCTCAAAAGCAAAAACAGATCATTGGCTGAATGCGTGCATGTTTATGCAGGCTCATCAGACTTGTAAATTTTCTGTAGAAGCAAACAATAAGCGGAGAAGCAGCAGAAAAATGCATAGGCAGACATGCGAGGAGGAGTGCACAGATGCAAGGTGGTAGGGGAGTGAGTATAACTTATTCCCTGAAAAGTTCACTGCTCGAAATTACTTTGTATCTTTCCTTATTTAGTTGGTTTGCCATAGAACTGTATGTTATATAATATATATTGTAGATTCCCTTCCGGGTATATTAACTTTAATCTTATTTTATGGTTCAAATTTATTTTCCTATTTTCTGTACATATGGCATATGGTTGTATCAATGTTCAATGATTGAGGTTGTTATTTTTGAGCTCCCATGTAGTTTATAGACTGTATATATTGTTATGTTGGAAATGAAATGAATATTCATAGTTTTGGCTTCTCTATTTGTAGTTGATTATCATGGCAGTAGAATTGCAGACCCAAATCACGCACAAAAAGTATTAGGAGACATTATTAAAAAGTTTGAATTAATTATATAACCAGTTGTGATACAATGTATTATTTGATAAAATCATTCGCCGCGAAGAGTGTGATCGATTATTTTATAACATTTTGCCTCAAATGCAGTACTCTATATACTTTTTCTATTTTTTTTCCCACAAAGCAAAAACAGTTAACATTCGAAAATTTTCAAACCTTGCAGAAACTTCCATCAAATTTGTGATAAAAACTTATCCCAAAATTAATCAACAAAATTTCATTATATTACAAAATTTTAGCATAAACCTGCATTACACGAAGGACATGTTTAAAAAATTTCCACATAAATTTACTAGTTTTGCAATAAATGCCTACTGCCTAGTGCATAAATTAATAACATGAAAACACATCCCCGGCATAGTGATTATTTCTAATCAAAAGGAATCACAGCTTTAGCCGCTGAAATCATTTACATCTCAGAAAAATAGATTTGGTACACTCCTGAAACCAGAAATTTCAAAGAATGCTTGCTGCATTGCATCTTTGGTATATAAAGAAACTAAAGTGTGTCATAAAGAGTACATGACACGTGCACAAAAAAAGTATAAAAAATGATTTCCGCTAACCCTGTATACAAAAAGGTATTTTTGTCTATTGAGTCTGAGAACATACACTGATGACAATGGACAACGGACTCCTTATGCCTGTGCAGTTTAAACAGGATGCTGTACTCCTTATGCCTGTGCAGTTTTGACAGAAAGAATGCTGCTGATGTACAGTTTGGAGGGAATGAGGCTAGTTTCAGTTTTGCTGTTTGCTCTGCGTTCAAACACTAACCACCATTGTATGCAAGAGACCCTGAAGTTAATATTAGAGCATTCAACAAACTGACTCACATGATAAAGAAATTCACGTGGATACTCGGGATTCAGAAGTCCCATCATTTAAAAATAAACAAACGAAAATAGCACCCACAGGTGTAGCCCAATTCTAATTATCACAGGTAGCAAGAGTAAAAAGAATAAATAAATATTGTAAACAACTGTACATACTAGTTTTACTTCTGATTTCAACCTTTAAGTGTTTCTGCTTGTATCTAAGAGTGAGAGTGAGAAAGTGAGAAAGAAAGAGAGATTAGATTGGCAAAGGCAATTTGGATAGGAAGCAATGATTTGACAATTTATCAGTTTTAATCTCTTTTAAGTGATTAAACACAAAAAAAGTGATTAAACAGGGAGTTATGGAACAGAAAAATTTATCGGTTTTAATCTCTTTTAAGTATCATACAGCATGAACTTAAGAAGAATAATGACCAATGGGAGGTTGAGTTAGCAACAGCTGTCTTTCAGTTGTCTAGAATATGATTATGGATGATTCAACCAAAGCACAAATCAATAAATTAGAAGGAAATAAACAGAAATTTTTTCTCTGAGTCAAATCATCAGGAAGAATGAATCAGCAGAAAAGAAAAAGGAAGCAGCAAAATGGGAAACATTGAAAACTAGAAAAAGAAAAAAAAAAAAAACTATAAATTTTTTCTATGATTGATTGTAAGGTTTCGAAAAAGCGGTCCTTTTGCATTGGTTTCAACAAACTGAGAATATAGAGCCAATGATGGGCAATTGGAAATACTTTCTTTTTCAGTGAAAAGAACTTGCTATGTTTCTATTAACATATGAGAAAGTCACAACTAGAGAAAACAATGCGATATCCAAAACAGACAAAATGGAAAGCATGCAGAAGCTCTAGCTACTTACCTAAAATACCACGTCATGGACATACTCCAAATTAGTAAAGGCCCAACATTCTTAGCTCAGAGACATGGCTGGGATCAAGCTCAGGGACGTCCTTATTATTTTCGCGGTCTTCCACCACATACTCCTAATGTCATGAGATTAGAAGAATCAAGTTAGCTTAGCTTGTGAAATTGTTTGCAAGTACAAGAGGATTTTTACTACTTTCAGATTAATCACGACATCTGCGTAACAAATTTCATAAAAAGTCCATATTCACGAAATACAAATTAAAAATCTTCCATGTCATCGAATAACCTGAATTTTTGGAAACTCTTAGCTAACTTATAAAATGTTCACCACATCACATCTTAACCGAAGGAAGTTACTGCCCAAAGCTTGTTCAATTAATGAGTACAAACATAAACCAGAAAGCCATGTACTTTAAGAACTGGAGGTCAAATTGGCTCTCAAATCCCCACTTCTGTCAATTTGGTGATTCAGTTGTGTAAGGTTATGACTTATATGGTCAAGATCGAAGAGAGACGAAGGGCCTACTTGGACATTAATTAATGAATTTAAACATTCAGCCATCGATCACAATATTACTTCATATTTTAATTGCATTAGAAACTACAAGTTGAGGCATAGAACATGCTATGTTGATGAATGAGTCATAAAACCAAATACAGGAAGCAAGGAGCAAAACAACAAGGTGATTAACCCTTCTTCATGACTGAACCATAAATGTAGTTTCAACCTCTCTTCCAGCTAAAACCTTCAGGATAATACTCAATTCAAAAGGAACACAGCTTACTCCACCCCTATTGCATGCCCAAACTAGTTACAAACCTCAGCTTCTTGACTCAAAGGACTTCATTAATCCTATTATACCCCTGCAATATCATCTTAATCTTTCTTTCCTATTCTATTTTTCCTTTTATTGACATTTTACCAAAAATCTACCTATCCCAACAATATAACCGAAACTAATGCTCTCTGGAAACATTCCTGCACTGGAGATACCACTTCCAAAACTACCTATTCATGACTAGCAATGAACTTCTGCTTCAAATAGGAAGAAATAACACAATCTACATCAACTTTCCTACTGTGGCATAACAACTAAATCTTGACCTTAGATAGTCTAAACTTTCAAAATCTAAATAATAGCTCATGCAAATGAAATTATATTGGGCAGCAAAATACCAACAGACACATCAGATAAATCTTGCTGACAGAATTTCAAAACTCTTCACAGAAAATAAGCAGAGAATCATAGGAGCATTTGCAATCAGCTGACGCAGAAAAGACTCCCAACAAGAAAGAAATGACACTGCAATCATTCACACCATCAAGGGCAATGATTCTACTGTCAATTCTGTTTCAATTATATTACCCTCGAAAAGTCATGCCCACAATCAAATTACATGTCGAAGAATAACTGGAAAATCTGTAATATGATGAGATTGACATTTCCCATTTCAAGTTTCGGTTATAGTTCAAATAACTAAAAACATCTTCAGGAGAATCAAAGAAGCATCAGTATCTACTCAAGGATGTGTCTTCATTTAATTAGTAACCTACTAGGACAAAAGTTTTGCTCTTCACACACGCATTATTCAATTACACCAGTTCCTGGCATAGTTGGAAGTCCAGTCAATATTATTTAGAAATGTCACAAACCTTTGTTAATTCTTGTTTGGCAAGAACGTGATAGTGTCGTTCATGGATCCTCTGTCCGCATATAATGGCTATGAAGAAACCGTAAAGCACACCCACCAAAACAATAGCTAAAACTGAACAATAAAACAAAATAATAGTGTTAAATTTGAATTTAATGATTTGGTACCAAATCATGGATTCATTACCCAATGCCTTGAATATTATTTCTTCAGACAAGTTAGTACATATCAAATAAAATTTAACCACCACTTCCCCAACTGATAACTGTAACTTCAGCAACACATACTTACGCAATAGAAGCCGCAAACAGGATTATCGTTCCGCAAATAATAAGTAGATCTAATATTCTAAAGACCTAGTGTTGACTTAATCTAAAGTAGTAACAAATACTGAAGTACATGTTAGACTAGCGAATTCCATCCGAAATATTGATCAAAGAAGACCTAACGAGAGTAATTCATTTTCCAACTACAGAGTTATCAAAGATATTCAGTTAAAACTGTCAATCCAATAAATTCTTCTTTTTTATCAAATGTGCACAAAGATTAATCTTCAGACCATCTACATATGTGTTACTGTGAAACACTTTACATAGTATATATCTAAGGTATGCAATTGTCATCTTGACTGTACAAACAGAAAAAACTTGTGAGTCCCCAACAGGATAGATGGGAAAGATTCATCATAATATATGTTGAAAATATCTTTATCCAAAAGTTCCCAAAATTGGAAAATGAAATAATGAACATATTCAAGTAATTTCATCTCCAATGAATGCTGCTGAAGATCATCAATTAAAGTTCAAAAATATTTTCTTTAAGTAAGCATGAGCGAAATGTCTACTTTCAACATTTGAAACAAAAAAAACATATGGACATAAAGTACAACTCATCTAATGTATTGTTGAATACAAGGATTTGCTATCATTAGCAATATCTTTAAACCAACTAATATCCAATGCAATCCAGAAAACAAAGATCATGACTAAGCATCCTACAGTGATTTTCTTTCTGCACATACAATCTCAAAAATGGTCAAAGCTTAATTAAGTGGCAGCTATGTCTGAACATGATTCAGATAACTCCTCATCACAGATTATGCACTTATGACACTCACCCATAAAAAGAGCAAATCGATCACGATATGAATATACGATGTCACATTAGGTACTCATACACTATGAACAAATTGTCTTTTGCAAGAATATAGAAAAGGCTGACAAGAAAATTCATCTAGATATATGCACGTGCAATGCCATTATATATAAATGCTGCATGAAGTGTTCACTGTTAAACAGAAGCGTGCACTTGAGTTTCTATGCTCTGTCTATATGTGTGCCTCTGCAGGCATGGGGAAGGATATAAAATCTGGTAAACCGTGAGAAGCAAGCGTACCAGCCATTATATAAAACGCATAAGGATGTTCTTCATAACCAAAGATTTCTCTTAGTTCCTCTCCATAAAATTTGTACACCAGCACCCCCAATAATGCCACAATCTGTTCCAAGCACAAATTAAATTACAAAATATAGCAAAGATATTTTAGATTTCACATGACAGAATTGCAAAATGAGAAAATAGTAATTTATAAAGAAACAAAAAATTGGGATGACAGTCATTAAAAGTACAGCATTTATGTAAATAACATTACTTTAGTATTTGCCAAAGTATCCAAAAAGAAATAATACAGGATCATTTCCAAAAGCAGAACCAGCTAGCATTCCAGCTAATAATATAGAAACTAGTTAAGCCCCAAGAAATATCATAATGCAATTTCGACAAAATATAGTGAGGAAAAGAAGTCAGGAGATTGCATAGGCAATATTTTTCTGCCAACTTTCTGCCTAGTCATAAATAAAATAAATGTTGGTATTGTATCAATGTCCTATTTCCTGTCTGGGTTTAGCTAAAAGCAACCAAATCATTATAATTTACCTGTTTACTCCTCAGGTCGAAAAAATTAAAGCTAGACAACCCAAGTGAACTGAATCAATATCTAGAGTAAAATGACAAAATAAACAGAAACTATTAGTTCTCCTACCAGCTGAACAATTACAAAAATAAATGTATGGTCTCTAGCAACTAGGAACTGGAATTTCAATCTCAACCACCAGCGATCAGGTGGGCAATTAGCACGTAATATGAACATTGCCCTGCATTCTGTACAGTGAGCAAAAGCAAAGCCTTCCTGAAACATCAGAGAAAATGAATATAATATTATTAATTCTCCAAATCAAATGTATCAATCTTCAGTTTCTCGACCAGCACAAATTTTTAGATTCACTAGTGAAGTTACCAAAATAGAAAAACATCATTAGATGGATCAACATGATTTTCTGAAATGTCATTACTCCCAAAAGCAACATTTCCTAAGCCATGCATACAAAGTATCATTCCAATTCATCAATTTGTTAATCAAGAAGAAGGGATGTTGGTAAAAAAACCAAGCACTCACCTTAGTTGACCTCCAATGATCAAGACAAGATCTATGGACATACTTTTGAGTGCCTCTGCAGTGGCATGGTGCAATTAAGTCTTCACCTGGAAACCGAACTAAAATAATTAACAGTCATTCATAACAAAACAAGTGTTTTACTTAGCAATAGTTATCTTGAATCTTTTCAATGGAAGAAAAATCTACCATCTCAAATAATATAAGAAATGAAAAAGATACCAAGTAATATAGGTAATAAAGACCTCCAATATCAAGACATATACGGCACTGTGGTTGGTCATCGTTTACCAGATAGCTTGTTTCATCGACATGAAGATTTTGTAAATCATCAGCAGAAACAACACAATCCTCTCTAACGGCTGTAATTTCACTAGAAGATGAAGATGAAGAGGAAGATGAACAAGACGAAGAAGACTCTTCCGATCTTTGCAAAATGTCAGGCTGAGGCAAGATGGGTTCACTTTCTGAAATATCTTTGTTATAACTGTCATTTGACGCTAATTGCATTTTTAAAGATATTAAATAAGAATTAATCTATGAAAATCATGTAGCCATGCTAGCCCCTACTGAAAATGCCAAGGGGAACTAAGGAATCTGCAAAGTTTGAGGAAAAAAGGAAAAAAAATACAATGATCAGAAATCTGGACCTTCAAACATCAAGAAGGAAATTATTGACTGGCAATTCACATAGATGTAAACAAATACACCAAAATTGCATATCAAAACATAAAAAATCCATAAATTGCTCTAAGATCTCTTGTTAAATAAATTAAAAGTTGAAGCCATGCAAGTTCTACACTCAAGCTATTTCATCCTTTATGCCGAAAATTGAAACATGGACAGAGACATCAAGGGTAAGTGTTTCTCCAGACATTGCCTCAAGAGAAGCACCAATTAGTAGCATGTTCAAGAGCATTTTTTACAGGACAAAAATCACTTCCTAATAACCAAAAGCTCTACAGTGTTTGTTCCATAATAATTAGCTACAATAGACAAAAACAACTTTTATCGTCAATAAAGAAATTGAAGATTTGAAGTGCTTCCAGCAAAAGCACTTGATAGGCATTTTTATAAAAAGCCAGAGAAAATTACTCAAACATTGCTTTCTGAGCACTTCGCAGAAATTACACCCAAACATTCCATTAGTAATCTTCAAGATACTCTAAAGCATTAAACGATTAATTTCACTAGCTAACAGCACTAAAAATGATATGCATTTACTCCAAACATCAGTGAAATGAACACCATACAAAATTGAGAGCAAAAACAATATAAATTGCACAAATACATAATTAATCAAATCAAATTTCGCTAATTTCCTAAAAAAATCAACATTATACCGGCAATTCAGAATTTGACAATTCTTCAGCAATTAACGTAAATTGTAAAAGAAATGAAGGTAAAGTGCGATAAATTGATTGATCACGAGCTCACCCGGTAATTAAACGAAGATTATGTGAGTAATGCACAGCAAGATTAAGCAAATTTAAATTGATTAGACTGAGGACTGAGGCCTCTGCAGAAATAGAAGAATTCGGAACTTTGAAAAGAATTTAACAATTGTGATGTAAACCCACAAATTTAATTTTTAATAATTGGACACGTTCGACTTACTGTAAGTTCACCGAAATGAGAGAACGAACGAATTGGTGAACGCCACATAAGAGCAAGAGCGAGTATTGGAACCTTTTGTGATGTGGCTGTTACGGGGAGGATATGATGACGTAAGCGGGTTAGGACTTGTCGTGACGTGGCGGCTGTGCATCTTCGCAACTTCTGTTTTTCTGTCAGAAAAGTATGGAAAGGAGGACTTTGGCTCTGCATCTGGACAGTGGAAAGTGAATGACGGGGCTGCGTGGGGTCGTGAGATTGAATAAATAAATTATTTTTATGAGAATTTTTTTTATTATATTTAATATATATTATTTATTTGTATTATTTTTTAATAATTAATAACTCTTTTAACAATATAAATTTATAATGTTATTTTTATTTTTAAATATATTTTATTTATATTAATTATAAATAAAATAAATCACATGAATAAAAATTAATATTAAAAATAAGAAATATATATTTTATTGTGAATAAAAGATTAATATAATTTTTTTTATATTTTTATTTTATAAATATTTTTTTATAATAAATATTTAAAAATTAAATGTAAAACGTATAAGAAAAATTTTATTATTTATTTTATAAATAATTTTTTATTTATCATTCAATTTTCTTATAATAATATTTTATATTTTTATTATTTTATAATAATTTTCTTATATATTTATCATAAGAAAATATTTATAAAATAAAAAATAAAAAATTATTATTATTATTTTTATCTAAACATATATTTTTTTATTTTTTACCTTAATTTTTTTAATTTTTATTCATATGATTTATATAATTTATAATAAATATAAATAAAAGTGTATTTAAAAATAAAAATAATATTGTAAACTTATGTAGTTAGAAAAATTATTGGATATTAAAAAATGACAGGGATAAATGATATATATTGAATATGAGAGAAATTGGTAATCTTCTTTATTTTTATTGTGCATATAAAATAAATTATTAATTAAAAATATAATGTAATGTTTAGTAAATTTTGTCGGTTGTTGTGAGTTTGAAAAATAGAGTATATATATTTGGTATATTTTATTACTAAAGTATTATTTTATTATATAATAATTAAAATAAATTTAAATTTAAATTATCTTTTATTTTTAGAGTATGTTTAGTAAATTATTTAAAAATATGTTTTTAATACAAAAATTATATAAAGTAAAAAAAACTTAATAAAATAAAATTTAATAAACTTTATTGTTACACAAAATATGATTAAAAATTATATTTATATATAATCTATATAAAATAAAAGATAATATTTATCATATTCACATTAAATTAATATTAGAGTAATATAATATATATTGATTTATATATTAGAGTTTATGGAAAAGTAAGATATAATTATTTTTTATTAAAATATTAAGGTTATAATAAATTTTTTTAAAAAATATAATGACTTATTTAATAAGCTACTTATAAAAAGTAATCCTCTACTTATTTTTAAAAATTATTATCAAAATATAAATAATTTATGAAATAAGTTATTTTTACGAAATTTATGAAATATTATATTTTTATTTTTACGAAATTTATCAAATATTATATTTATAAAAAAATTTATAAAATAAGTAATTTATTGAGTTTTAATCTCAATTCTAAATAGTATAAGTTGAAATTATTTGTTTGCTAATTAAAAAATAATTTAAAGCTGTCAAAACGGCAGCGTTTAGATAATTTTTTTCCCTTTTTAAAATTTTTTGTCTTTTTCAAAAGTCAACTTTTTGTTTTAAATCAAAGTAACTTCGGCTCCGCCAATTAGCCTAAATAGAAATCCAGGCCTCTAGTAAAAAATAACTTAAATGCTTCATATTTTTTTAATTTATAAATTTATACTTATTTAAGGTAAACTTTGAATAACACATAGTTATAATTTGGTAATTATTTTTAGGCAAATTACAAGCTTTCTACCCTAAAACAGAATAAAATTTGAAAGAATTAAAAAATGTTAAGAAATTATTAAATCTTCAAGCAAAATTTCATAACTATATTACTTTTCATCTTATTGTTAAAAATTGATGACGTTACATGAGAACTATAATCATAAAAACTTTTAACGTGATGTTATTAAACTCTGAATGACAAATTGGAAGTTATAAAGTTTTTATACTTTTATAGTGAAAATTTTATAATTTTAAATATCTTTGAATTTTTACTAATATTTTGGTGCAAAGTAATAATTTCTTAATTTTCATTTTCACATTTTGCCACCAAATAGAACCAACCTTTTTTTTTTTTTTTTTTTTTAACATATCACATATGGACTAAAACATCCAAAACAAAAGGATAATCTCCAACAGGTATCACTTATTTTTTGTATAAAATTTAAATAACTTCAATATAACTTAAATTTAAATGAATTTCAATATAAATATTTAAATGATATATTTTTTCTTTTTTAAAAGTTTTAATATAAATTTGTGTTTATATAAGTCCAAAGGAATAAAAGAATTAAGTTTTATAGTTTAGAAAATAAATATATTTTTAGAATATGATAAAAGTCTATTTGGTCCCTATATTTTGATATTAATATCTATTTAATTATTGTATTTTTAAAAACATATCATTTAATTCATGCCATTAAACTATTGATATATCTGACGTTATTTTTTATTCATTTTAACTTATTTTAATAATATTATCTTTTTATAATAATATTTTTTTCTTTACATTAATAAAAAGGAAAAAAAATTAAATTATCAATTTAACTCTATAAAATAAAATAATATATATATATATATACTGTGAAAGCTCACGTATGGTAAAAAGAAATAATATTATAAATAAATGAAATTATCAATTTTTTAGACATTAATAAAAAATTAATATATATCATTTTTATTAATCTCAAAAAATATTATTGTAAGAAAGTATTATTATAAAAGTAAGTTAAAATGAATAAAAATAATGTTAATAGTGTAAATAGTTTAACAGCAAAAACAAAATGAACTGTTTTTAAAAATAAAATAATTAAACAATATTAATTTTAAAATTATAAAGACTAAATAAATTTTTATCTTTTATAATATACTATTTACTTTCATTTAAATTTTTTTATTTTGGTAAAAATCATGAAAATTTATTTTTTATTTAAATATTAATATCTACAAATTAAATATAAATTAAAAGATAATTTAAAAAAATTTCAAAGTATCATAACAAGTTGAAAATAAAACCAGAAAACTCGCATAACTACCTTTTGGATATTAGGACGAACAATAAAAAGAAATCAGAATTGTTAATTCGACGAATTGCATTGCGAACAAGCCAAGGATCACTCTCGTAAGACACAATCTACAGCCCACGGTAAATCTTTCTTAACTTTTTCAATTTTAAAGTTTTGTTTTGGATTCAGTTTGAGAAAATTAGATTGCCCATGGATCTTGGTGCAAGAAGATTGCATTTTTGCACATAAACTGTTCGATAATATGACTGAATGAAAATACTAATTGTATGGCTGCAGAAAAATTGAATGTTGTTGAGAATATTTTGAGATGGCGATGGCAGCAATGGAGGGAGTGGTTATGCAAGACCAGTCCCAGCAGCAGCAGCAACTGGTACCGCCGCAACCTGTTGCAGTGGAGCGGCTGAACCAGGCGGTGGTGCAGCAACTGAATCTCGAGGCTGTCAAGACTCGAGCCACCAGTTTATTCAAAGCCATCTCTCGCATACTCGAAGATTTCGATGCCTATGCACGTACCAACACCACCCCTAAATGGTATTTTATATTACCTCCATTAACTCATTTACTTGTATCTATCTCTATTTGTGCTATGATCTGTAATTTGTGGGAGCTAATTACATCAGGGGAGGCGAGGGTTTTTGTTTATAATTATTCAATATCCTGAAAAAAATAATGTTATGATTTATAATTAGTTTATTTGTAAATGAAATTTTTAGAAACTTCTTTTGATAAGTAAGTGGAGGTAAATAAAAATTGAACCATTGTTTGTGTGATCTGTGGGTTTTTAGAATTTAACATTTGTGTGTTGTTCTGAGGTTGTTTGATGAATGTTCTTAAGTCCACAGAGTCCAAAGTTAACTGAGAAGTCTGAGGAAAGATGGAGTGTTCTAGAAGTTGCTTTTCAATGCAAATGGATTGTGGATTTGATGATTTTGCTATTATTGAATCCAAAATAATTGGATCTGTTTGGAAGTTGGAATTTTAGATTAATTAAACATAGTCATTTTGTCGCTAGTAGTTTTGTTGAGTTAATGATGTAACATTTTCGAGTTGTCTTTCAGGCAAGATATTTTGGGTCAATATTCTATGGTGAACCTTGAGCTTTTCAACATTGTGGACGAGATAAGAAAAGTTTCCAAGGCTTTTGTAGTCCATCCGAAGAATGTTAATGCAGAGAATGCGACAAGTACGATGTTTGTCTTGATTTCTGTTGGGCACATAGAAGTGCCTATTAAGATTTTTCTTCTTGTTCATTCTTAGCTTTTATGTAGTTTGAAGCATTCGCATCTGTTCATGCCTCTGAAGTTGCTTGTACAAAGCTTTTCCAAAATTTTGGATGGTAAAGATGGCAATTATTTACTTACAACTTTCCTTCTCATACAAATGTTACATACCATATACTATTGTGCATCAATGAATCAATTTACACATGTTAAACCTTCTATGTATATGCTTGCAATATCATAAATAATGCTCCTTTTCATCAGTAATTTTTGCGTAGCCACATATAATTCAGCATATGTGTATTATTGTAGGACTCTTTTGACAGACATAACCTTGTTAACTATAACTTCTCGTATGTGTTACATTGATCATGAACATCAACTACAATCCAAATTAATAAAACTGAGAACGTGACTAGTTAGAGTAGGGTGAGCCATACTTGCTGTGCTAATGCTAAATAATCAGTAAAATTTTTGTAAATTTAAGTTTTTAATGACATGTCAGATCCTTATAAAATTGTTATATATTTGCTGACAAATGCTATTTTAAGTTGCTTGGGGCTGACGGCATAACTTTTAGGCTTTGCAAAGGGGTGGCCTTTTCTAGTTAGGTCAATATATCCTGCATTGCTTCTCCTCCCCTTCTGTGTATGATGAGCGAAATGTAGAAGATAAACATATTACGTTGTGAAATTTCACTTTAAAAGGTTTTGGCATGTATTGACTATGTAGTTTTTGGGGCATTTTTGTTTTCTTAGCCATTTGTCTTTGGGACTTCTTGTTCATATTTTTCTGGATTTTTAATCCTTCTCTCTGTACATTTCTGTTATTAATATATTTGATATGTTACTGAGCAAAGAAGAATATGAAGATTGATTCTGAAGGAATATTCCTTAAACTTTTCTCGTAATTTATCAGAATTTCAGTTTAGGCAGTCAATATTTCCCTTGTAAACTAATGGATGCTTATTGGTAACAGTATTACCCGTCATGTTGTCTTCAAAGCTACTGCCGGAGATGGAAATAGATGACAATTCCAAAAGAGAGCAGTTGCTTCTTGGGATGCAGAATCTGCCAATACCCTCACAGATTGAGAAGTTGAAGGTAAGCTAGAGTTGTTTGAAAAGTGGGTTGTATTTTCTTCTTACAAATTTATCGGATTTTTCCCCATGCTTTCGAGTTCACAGTCTAGAATTGACATGATTGGAGCGGCATGCGAAAGTGCTGAAAAAGTATTAGCTGATACCCGTAAAGCTTATTGTTTTGGTACTCGCCAAGGGCCACAAATCCTTCCAACTTTGGACAAGGGTCAGGCTTTGAAGATTCAAGAACTAGAGACCTTATTACGGGCTGCGGTAAATAGTGGTGAAGGTGATACTCTTTACAGTCTTGTATCCTATAAACTCTTGCATGAACCAGCATACATCGCTTTTGCTTCCTCTTTACAGATAAAAAGAAATTATGAAAAAGATATGATTAGTGCTCCCATGCAATATATAATTTTAAAATAACGTTAGACTTGCAAAATTGAGATATAAAGTTTGTATGCTAATTGTGTCACCAAAATGACAAGTCAGGTACCACGTTGTTGCAGAAAATTTTATCACAACTTTGTAAGTGTAGAATTGTCAGGTGCCACATCATTCCAGAAAATTTCATCCCAACTTTGTAAGTGTGGAATTTCTTTGGAAGCATTTCAGCTTCATGCATATTATAGTGATAGAATTGGTCATTGTATTGCCTAAAGGTTAATTATTTAAGACAGTGACCTTATCTCACTTTCTTTTATGCATTACACTATCATTTTTATTCTATCAGCTAATTGCCTGGCTATCTGGTTTATGATCATCTTTTGGACATCACTGCTTTGTTTCTCTGAAATGAGTCAAAATCAAAGTTTCAAAATAGTAGTTGGTTTATTCCTGCTCCCCCTGGTGATGGGTCAGCTTGATTGAATTCTAGGGAAAGCTCTCTCAGATTCTTAAGGTTTTGAAGGAGAACATAAGTTGTGCAGTAAGAGCGTGTAGTTCAAACTTGATACCTTGTGAGATGGTTACAAATCAATCACTGATATAAGTGTGTATGTATGCAGGTCTAAGATTGCCTGGAGACCAGAGGCAGATGACACCTGCACTTCCAATGCATCTAGTTGATTTGCTGTCTGTAGGTGATGGAGTGCATACTTTTTCAGATGCATCTGGTAATAGTCAATATTTTGTTATAGACTGTTCCTTTTGACTCAATATCAGATTCTATTCCAATTCTTTTGAGCATTTTTCAAACACTTATCTGTTTACAGGTATGTACATGAAGAACACTCCACCTTTGTCATCAAACAGCGTTGGTAACCAGGGGAATTTGTTACAGGTTAAAACATTGGCTCCTATTGATTTATATGTTTTGTGTGCAATGTGAAAGTTGGAAGCAGGTATTTGTTCTGCTGAGGGTCATTTTGTTTGCACTGCACTCTCTTACAATGTCATTTCAGTTCGTCTTTTTGTCAGTGCATCGTAGTTTCTTTGGAGTCTATGTTCATTATTTCCCAACTTTCTTTTCCATACAAGTTGCTGAGAAACAAGAGGACAATAGTGGTTCATAGATTTTCATAGTTATTCACTTCTCCTCCCCTATATCTTAATTCATTCATCACTTTCTTTGTTGTATAATGTTCTTGATGCTTTATGATTTGCCTCATCAAGTTTGATGGATGCGAGCTTTGTCTTGTCTAAAATGGATATTTTTCATAATGTTTAGGTGACTACTGAGGCACCTTTTGCAAGAGCTTTTATTGTTATTGCACTTGAACAATTTTAGTATTGTTATATGTTTTCTGAAATTTAGCTTCCTTTTTCCTACCAACTTTCTCATCTGAGTTGGATAATTTACTTTCAACATGATATATTCTTAAGTCTTTGCTTTTTCCAATCTGAGTCCTAATTTTGCCTTAATATTGAATCATTATACCTGCATGTTCCTTTTTAGCTGTCCAAAAGCCCTGACATTCTTTTTCTTAGTATTATGAGCTCAGTCTGGGATCTTTCTTAGTTAGTGTTTTAGGCTGTTCCTGGACTCCTGTCTGAATTCTCACTTTCCTTTTCTTTTTCCTTATCTACTGATCATTCCTTTCCTTTGATGCTTATGGAAAGATTTGTAGCTGCTTAAGTTGTTATTTCTGTATTTCCTGGTTTTATTTGCAACTTCATGATCTTCTAGGATTCAACTTGTAGGGGGTGAAACCTGGGAAAGGGGTTTCTTTGATAAATTTTTGGATTTAGATGTGCATCATGAAATTCTCTGTTCTGACTTGATGGATGAGGTCTCTCATCTTTTTAGCTCAAACGTTTTAAGCAGGCTTCTGGAGCACAACTTATTGGAAGATCTGCTGCATCACCTTCTGCTATAACCAGTGCTACTTCATTTGATAACACTACTGCATCTCCAGTGCCATATGCCAACTCACCTAGATCTGGCACAAACATGATGAATACACCATCTCCTCAGCAACAGCAACAGCAGCAGCAGCAGCAGCAGCAGCAACAACAACAACAGCAGCAAAGGCAGAAAATGATGCAATTACCTCAGCATCAACAGCAACTTCTTGCTCAACAACAGTTCAGGCAGTCTCAGATGCAAGGACTGGCACAGGTGTAGTCTACTGATTTCATTTTTAAAAGTTGTTATGATTGTTTAACCATGCATATTTTCGTAATCTGCACAAGTATCCATAAATTTTTCCTTTAAGCTTCTGGCTGGTTTAAATTGAATATTAGAAGAACACTCGATGAGTTTTGAATATTGTGAAATGGGTTACTCTTTTTTTTAAGTTGGAGAAAATATTGAATTTTCTCTGAGATTTTAATGCTTGATTTGTATTCTGATGATATCTTAAGCCTGCTTTGTCCCAGTCTGTCTATCTCTGTGTTCATTTCTTGTCTCTCTATCAATTCCAACCTTTAATGTAACGGTCAAACTGGTTGGGGGTGAAATCAAACTAAAGTTTGCCAAGTTCTTGTCGTGGAGGTAATTGGTGGATGTGACACTAGCTTTATCTTTTTCCTGCTGCAAACAAAAAATGATCTGAACATATAATAGTGAACTAGTTTGAAGCAGTTGGTTTCTAAATGACATGCATAATCTTGCATAGTTTGTTATGTTATTAACTTCTTGAGCGAATGAGATCCCACATTGATTCCCATCTTTGAAGTTTCTGTTCCACTGGTACAACTAGATTATCCTACCTTTATCTGAAAGTTTTCTAGAGCGTTCTTGTCATGAGTGATATAAACCAGTAGCTTAGGTTGAATCTTATTTTTTTTTTAAATTTATTTGCTTTAATATTTTTCTCTTTAGTGATTCTGACATTTTACATTGAATTGCTATGCTCTTGTTTAGAATCAGATGTCGCAGCTACATGATTTGCAAGGTCAACAGAAGTTTCAGCAGGTAACATAACATTATCATATTTTGTTTTGTATTTTGTTTCTCTTCATTTGCTAAGAATTTCCTGACATACGAATGCACTTATTTGTACTAAATGGATGTTTGCCTGCATGCCTGCTTTTCATTGGTTCTTTTTTTTTTTTTTTGGTTAATTGAAATGCAGCATATTTGAAAATTAGAGCATCAATAAGTTTGTTGATTGTAATCAATGTTAAAATGAAACTCCATATTCTTAAAGGTCAATGAATTGGAATTCAATTAATTTTAAGCAATCAACAATAGTGTCGAGTTAATGCATCTGATAGAGAATATGAGTGTTTCCTTTTGGGTATTTAATATGAGGCGTTTAACTTACTCATAAGTTACAAGCATTTGTGCCTGATTAAGTAATTATGATCAAATCTTCTATATTCTACCAGTTACATGGGCAGCATCAGATGCAATTTTCTCAGCCAATGGGACACCAGCAATTTCAAGGTAGGCAACTGGCATCTGGACATGTTCAGCATGGAATTGGTCAAAGCCAACTCGGCCAAGGAAATCAATTGAATCGCCATTTAAGCCAGTTTTCGGGTGCTGCAAATAGTGCATTATTTAATGCTGCTCAGGGGACATCAAATAGTCAGATGGTACGATTTATAGTTCTTTGTGTTTATTTTGCTTGTTTTCATATTTTGGCTTTACAATTTGAATATTCTATTGTGGAGTTGGGTTGACCATACCATTTGCCACCATATTAAAGATCAAGTGGATTTTATTTACTTTTCTGATCTATCATATTCTCTATTCCACTGTTGGTCGAGGAAAAAAGTGCATGAAATACTGTTGGTTAATTGTGACTACAAATCCTGGTTCAATTTCTGCTTGAACTACAACTTGGTTCCATCTGAGTAATCATTATTGTTACTTCTTCTTGTAATGTTTATTGGGTTTATTATCTCACTTTTATAAGTATTTTGATACTTTTCCACATTAGTTTCTTGTTTCTATTCTAAATATCTTGCAGTGTATTTGTTGTATAGGTGATGTGTAGTTTTATCAGTTTTAGTGCTTTGTTGTAAATAATGAATATGTGACAAGTCAAACTAGATTGTGTTGGGTTTCGGATTTTGTACGAGATTTTAGCGTTATGCGTGGTTGTTTTCTGTTTTCTCCATCTATGTTTATGTTCGGTCCAATGTTAGCGCTTGGCTTTTTCAGTCATAAGGCTTTTCACAGAAAATTTAGCTGGGCTATGTGATTTTTGATAATAAAAAACAATCTGTTCTTTTGCAAAATCAGATTGTTTTATATTAATCTTGTTATATTACAATAAGAAAGAAAACCTATTTATATACATTAGACCTTAGGAAAAATAACAGAAAATGCAGCTAGGATATTCAAACTAGTATCCCTGAAAATTAGGAACTAAATCTGCTAAATTCAACACATAGCTGTAAAATACAGCTATCATAAAAATAGTCAACATCAGCTGTAAAGTATAGCTAATGTCTGCAACACTCCCCCTCAAGTTGGAGCATAGATGTTCTTCATGCCCAGCTTGCATACAAACTCTTCAAACTTATGTCTAGGTACTCCTTTTGTCAACATATCTGTAGTTTGTTGTCCTGTAGGAATATACACCAAACAAATAACTCAATTTTCCATTTTTTCTTTGATGAAATGTCGGTCTATCTCCAAGTGTATTGTCCTGTCATGATGGACAGGATTATGAGTAATATTAATTGCTGTCTTGTTCTCACAGTAGAGTTGCATAGGATTGTCTTTGATTATTTGTAGTTCCCTGAGAACACTTTTTATTCACATAAGCTAACATATTGCATGTGCTAGTGCTCGAAACTTTGCTTTTGCATTGCTTCGTACCACCACAGTTTGTTTCTTGCTTCTCCAAGTCACAAGGTTTCCCCCCACCTTAGTACAATAACCTGTTGTGGACTTTCTATCCATGACATTTTCAGCCCAATCAGCATCAACAAACGCTTTTACATTACTTTTTTATCTCTTCTCAAAATAAAGTCTTTTTCCTGGTGTTGAGTTCAACTATTGAAGTATCTAGTTTATTGCTACTAAGTGAGCTTTTCTTGGAGAGTGTATAAACTGGCTTACGAAACTAATTGCAAAGGCAATATCAGGTTTGGTATGAGAAAGGTAGATTAATCTTCCTACTAATCTTTGATATTTCTCCCTCTCCACAGGTGCACTATTTTTTTTAAGACCCAACTTACTATTTGGTTCAATTGGTGTGACAGCAAATTTACAGTCAATCATGTTAGTTTCCTTAAGCAAATCGAAGGTGTATTTCCGTTGTGTAACTAGAATTCCTTTAGTTGTTCTAGCCACCTCCATCTTTAGAAAATAACGTAACGGTCCAAGATCCTTAATTTCAAATTCACGAGTCAATTTTTTCTTCAAATCTTTCAGCTTATCTTTGTCACCCCCTGTGCGTATAATGTTGTCAACATATACAATCAAAATAGCTAACTTCTCTTCTTTAGAACGTTTGTAGAACATAGTGTGATCGGCTTGCTGTTGAGAGTATCCATAGAACTTCAAGACTTTCCCAAATCTGTCAAATCAGGCCCTAGGAGATTGTTTAAGACCATAGAGAAGCTTTTTTAACCAATAGACTCTTCCAGCAGGTTTTTTTTCTTCGAAACCAGGTAGCATATTTATGTAAACTTCCTCTTCCAATTCTCCATTCAAGAAAGCATTCTTGATATCAAGTTGGTTGAGAGAACAATTCAAATTTGCAGAAAGAGTGAGAAGAATCTTGATAGTATTAAGCTTTGCCACTTGGGCAAAAGTCTCTAGGTAGTCCACCCCATAGGTTTTTGTGAAATCCTTTGCTACGAGTCTTGCTTTATACCTGTCCACACTAACATAAGCCTTACATTTGATTGTAAATACCCACTTGCACTCCACAATCTTCTTGTCTTTAGGTCTTGGTACAAGGTCTTATGTGTTATTCTTTATTAAGGCTGTCATTTAGTCTTGGATAGCTTTCTTTCACTCATTTGACTTAAGGGTTTCATAGATGTTTCTTGGAACAGTGATATTAGATATATTGGATACAAAACTCTTATACTCATTGGACAGATTTGCATATGACAGGAACTTATAGATAGAATATTTGGTGCAATTTCTCACTCTTTTCCTCATCACAATAGGCAAATCTGTGGACGTTTGAGCTTCTTTCTTAGCATGCTCACTAGGTGAGTTTTGATCCTCTCTCAGTTTAGATCTTAGTTTTGCTCGGTCTATAAGTGACTGTACCTTTTGAGTTTTATTATTTTTTCGTGAATAGAAATGAAACTCGCCTATTGGTTCTTCCAAAAGTGAATTTGCTTTTATCTCTTCATTCCTTGGTGATGCTATTGGTTGAGATAGGCTAGGATGAAGGTCTGGATTGAGTGAAGATGTATTTTGTAGATCTGAAACAGGATAGAATCATATGGAAGATTTGGTTTTAGGCTGGAATTACTGGGCAAATTAGGTTTTAAGCTAAAATTAGTGGGCAAATTGGGTTCTAAGATGTAAAAAAGGCCCCAAGAATTATCTTCTCTCAAATTCCCCCTGAAGAGAATTATTCGGGTAGAAAAGTTGATTTTCAAAAAATTTAACATCCATAGTGACAAATAATTTCTTTGTTTTAGGATTATAACACTTGTACCATTTCTTAGTAGGAGAATATCCTTAAAACAGACATTTGATGGCTCTAGGAGACAACTTCGTTCTTTGAAGACTCGGAACATACACAAAGGCTATACAACCGAAGGTTTTGAGTGCAAGATTAGAGGTAACAAGGTGATTTTGTAAGTAACTTTAAAGAAAAACAGATATAGGTGTCTTAAATCTAAGAATTCGGGAGGGTATACGGTTTATGAGATAAGTTGCTATAAGAATGGCCTCCCTCAATATATATTTGGTACATTAGTTGTGAACATAATGACCCTAGCAACCTTTAAAAGGTGTCTATTTTTTTGTTCTGCAACCCTATTTTCTTGTGGTGTTCTAGTAAAAAAGCTTTGGTGGACAATTCCTTGTTGTGACAGGTAACTTCCTGAAATAGAATTAAAATATTCAGTTTTGTTATCCGTGTGGAGTACACCAATGTCACTTTGAAACTGAGTTTTTACCATGGCATGGAACTGTTTAAAGGTTTGTCCAGCTTCATATTTTTCCTTTAAAAGATATACCCAAGTTGTCCTAGAGTGGTCATCTTTGAATGTAATGAACTATTTGATTTTTGATAAGTTGTTAACCTTTGAGGGAACACAAATCAAGAACTATGAATCAAAGAGAAAGGTTGGGATGGTTTATAAGGACGAGTAAGAAATGGAACACGTGTTTGTTTAGCCATTTGTCAAAAATACAATCTAATAAACTTAAATCTTTATTTTTGAATAAGGAAGGATATAAGGTTTTTAGATGTGGAAAGCTAGGGTGATCGAACCTAAAATGCCATAATATTATTTCAGGAGAAACAAATTCACATTGAGAAACTTGAGCTTGTCCTTTCATGGGCTCTTTATTTTCAAGATGGTACCGCCCCTTACATTCCTTTGTATTCCCAATCATCCTTCCTAAGATTGGATCCTGAAATAAATATTTAGAACCACAAAATTTATCTACACAGTTTGTGTCCTTAATAAGTTTACTAATTGAAAGAAGATTGCACTCAAGATTTGGAACATGTAAAACTAAAAAAAGAGAGAGACAATCTGATAGTTTTACTGTTCCTTTTCCAGCAACAGTGGATAATGATCCATCAGCAATCTTTACTTTACAATTATCTGGACATGGAGTGTAACTAGAAAAAAATTGAGAAGATCCTGTCAAATGGTCCGACTGAATCAACAACCCAAGGACTCTTTTTGAGGGATTGGATGTTAAAGGTTGATGGGTTACTTTTACGGGCTACATTACAGGTAGAGGAGGACACTCATTCCCTTTGTTTGCTGATTTTGTATGAGGAACTGCTGCAGCATCTCAAATTGATCTTTTGCGGGAGAAAATTGATTTGTTTTCTCTGTTGCCATTCCCTTTGCTTATGGCTGGCGTTTTGGTTTTCAATCTGCTGGCTTTCCATGAAGCTTCCAGCATGAGTCTTGGATATGTCCTTTATTATGGCAATAGTCATAGTAGGGATGTTCTCTATATTTTTGTTCCTTTTTGTTGCTTGGCTGATCTTTCTTTCGGGTCATCAACGCTGGTTTCTCTGTTTCAGCGCTGATCTCTCCATGTTTTTGTCCCATCATGACTCTCTTTCAACTTTCTTTACGCCGCACCTCAGAAAAAGGTTGTTGGATGGATGGCAAAGGATTCTTTCCTAGTATTCTGCCACGAACTTCATCAAGTTCTCTATTGAGTCCATAAAAGAAATTAAAGAGGCGTTCTTTATCTAACATCCTCTTATATTTGATGGCATCTCCGGAATAATGCCATTGGGATTCATAGTAGAGGTCAAGTTCCTGTCATATATTGTGCAGAGAACTAAAATATTGAGTCACCGATAAACTCCCTTGTTTTTGGTCATGTAACTGTGACTTGATTTCAAAGAGTTGAGTTGCATTCCCAAGGTCAGAGAAGGTTTAAGCTCCTTTGCGGTTGGTAGGAAGAGATAAATTCTACTAATTTCCACGTCCATCGAGTTCTTCAACCATGCTTGCACCATCAGGTTTTTAGCATGCTACTTCAAATAACTAGGATCTGAAACATGAGGAGCTTTAGTTTCCCCTATAATATACCCTAATCGGCCTTTGCCATGAAGAGATCGAGGAGATGCCCTGCTCTGTTATTGAACTGGAGGAAATCTCCGACTCTTGTGCAGGGCCTGTTGTGTTTTTCATTGGAAGGATTGAGGCTTTAGAGTGGAAGGGAAAAAAAAAAGAGGCTTGGATCAAAAGAGCTTCTTTGATACCATGTGCAAAATTAGATTTTTCTATATTAATTTTGTTATATTACAATAAGAAAGAAAAATCTATTTATAGACATTAGACCTTAGGAAAAAAACTGAAAATGCGGCTAGGATATTCAAACTAATATTCCTGAAAATTAGGAATTAAATCTCCTAAATTCAACACATAGCTGTAAAATAAAACTATCATAAAAATAGTCAACATCAGCTGTAAGGTACAACTAATATCTGCAACAGTTCTTTATAATTTGGTGAAGCAAAACTGGTACCGGAATTTCCTTGTATTGAAATTGCATATATTAGTTGATATTATAGGCTTATGTTAATCCAGACCTGTACAAGCACCCAGCATTGACTTGTAATCTTTAATCACAAAACTCTAGGTTTTGGAGTGTGTTTTGTACAACTGAACAAGAAGTTGTACACCTTGAAATTAGAAGAAATGAATATTTTTGTTATGGTTTTTTCACATAATTTCATAATTCGATTTGTTTACTTATTCATCTTGGTAAACTCATTCTAAACATCATTATCTACTCATTATCAATACATGTTCTTATTTGTTGTGTTTCTTTCAATCATCTTTCTGGTGATTATATATTTTCCTTTCGTTTCTTATTCTCACTGCATGTGTTCTTTTAGATTCCCAATATGTCAGCTACAGTGTCATCCCAGTCTCTTCTTCCACGGATGCAGGTGAGTTATTCCACATTCTCTCTTAAAAATATTTTTTTCTACCCTTGCTCCCTATTTTTATAATCTCCTACACACTTTTCTTCATCCCCACCCTCCCCACCCCACACCCACCCCGGCCTTTTTTTTTTTTTGGGTCTCAAGTGTCTATAGTAAATGTATATGGATGGTACACGAGGATTAAAGATCTTGTTAAGAAATTGATGTTCATTCCGTTGTCTGAATCTATGATACAGCTTGGATTAGCTGGTAGCAATCCCCAAAGGAATCACGCTTCCCAAATGTTGAGTGACCAAAGTATGTCTCACCACCACGATTCTTTGCTTCTCTATTAATAATTTATTATTTTCTTGAGAAAGGTGGAAAACAGATTCTACAACCAAATGCTTCATATCATCATATGTTTGTTTGCGTAATCATTTATAATATTAAGCTAGAACTCAGTTGGGTCTTTTGGTTGCAGTGTTCAATATGGGGGCGTCAAATCCAGGTAGCATGATGCCTATACAGCAGCAGCAGCAACAACAACAGCAACACAACACGCAGGGAGCATTTGGTAATATGCAGCCAAATGCTCAGAATATGCAGTCTAATATGGTAGCACTTCAGAATGCACAACAGAATCATCCCAATTTTGCGCAACAGAGACAACAAAATCAGCAGTAATTATAACTTCTTTAACTGGATAATTGCTTGTCTTAGTGGACCCCTAAAATTCATGCAATTTGATGTAGGGGGTAATTGTAAGCCTCTGTCATACTCCTTGCTTGTAAATTAGCCGTGTAATACTTTTCTTTTAAAACCAGATTTATATAACATAATGTTTAGTTGGAAATTGGCTATTTTAGTAAGCTATTAAAGGTTGGGTTAATCATTTATATTTTTCTAATGTGGAGCTTATAATTTCATTTGATATGCCGTGGGAGTGACTGTTTACTTGTTAATTTCCTTTGTTCTCCTGTGTTCCATTTGAAAATTAGTAATCAGTGACTGGATGAAACATTAATGAATGCATGCATACAATTTGAAAATTTTGTCGTACTTTTCAACTGTGAGGCATCAGATAATGGATTCAGAAATGACAAAGGCAAAGCATGTTTCACACATCCACGCCTTTCAAATTCAACAGTAAATTTTAACCAAGAATGTTTCAAGCATGATGTTACAACTTACAATGTATAGTTTATTCACGACAATGGGATAGCGAAATTGAGTTACAAAAAAGAGTGTGAAAGATGAAAGCCTCTGGCCCTTGGCAAACTCTCTGGCTGTGGCTGCTCAGTCTTCTCTTTGCCTTTGCGCGAAGATATGAGGAGACCAGGAAAAGCAACTGAAGCATCTTTGTAAAAGCCAATCTACCCTGTGTTTCCATGGAGACACAGAAATTATTAAGAGACTATTGTTGGTACGAAAATTAAAAAAAAAAAAATTACTTGATTAACTTTCATGGCTTTGACTAGTTGTTACTTGTTAGATGGGTTGGAATTCAACAAGAAAATTTGGTGTCTTTAAGAGCAAGAGAGGAAGATAATAATAATAAATAACTACCAGTCAAATGGTGCCTAGAAGTCACTCATGATTATGCAAGTAAAGCTGTGCTAAAATTCCTCTTTTTGATTGATGAATTAATCATGTATACATTCTGCTAATGCCAAGCAAAAAATGTACTAGAAGAAGACTAGATATAACAAAAGACTTACAACAATTCTTTGAGGCATGAAGTAGTTTTATCATCAACTTGACCATCTGTGACTTTCCCTTCCAAAGAAAATGTTGATGGCACTCGGGCAGTAGTGGGGAGTGTTTCAGTCAAAAGGGGGAGGTTTTCGGCGGACGTGCGGCTGGACGGAGGCGGCGTGAAGGGAGGAGAAGGCGTCGGAGATGGCGAAAACAAGTATCTATGGTTGCCGGGTCCTATGCTTATGGGGAGAGGTGATGGAGGTGTTGGTGGTGATGATGATGGAGAGACATTTTCATCTTTCAATTTTTCTTCAAATTCTTCCATTATAATAAAAATTCTAAAAAATGAACAAAATGTCCCTTTTTTCTTTTTTTTTTACTACCTTTCTTTCTCTTATAATTTCTTTGAGATTTCGGCAGTTGTAATTTCCCGGGAGTTTTTATTTGATTTGAATTATAGGTATGAACCTAACGGTCTCGGGCAAAATTAAACCTACCAGCTTCAAGCCCATTTGTTAACCAAACAATGACCACAATTTTTGTTACATTTCTTAAGTTTTTCGAAACTAAATTGTGTAAATTTTTTAATACGGTAAATTAGTAATAAAAAATGAGCAATCACGAGGGTGGTACATTGTGTTTAAAGACAAGACCAAGGAATATGAGTTTTTGAGTTTTGACTCACGTAAAATGGGTTGAAAAATTGTCATCATTATTTATTATTTTTATTTCTGTCTCTTTCTGGATTAAAGAATTTAAGATAAGAGTTAAAATAAAATATTATTATATTATAATATAATATGAGTCTTTTAAAGCCGTTCAACAAAACCGTTTCTGACTGGACGGCTAAGATGGGCCCCTTGTCTAAAGCTCAAATTCTGCTTCTTCGTTCTTTTGCTTCCCACTTCCGGCTCCCGCTTCTTTGCCCAATATTCTGCGTCAAAATGGAATTTAAGTTTCAATGGCTTACTTGGCTGTGTGTGTTTATATTGTTTGTTTTGGAGTCTCATCAAGCATTTGTAGAAGCTGATGATGAGCAAAACCCAGATGAGCAGAGTCTCATTTCTTTCAAAAATGCACTTGAAAGCTCGCATAATCTTGTTTCATGGAACAAAACGAACCCACATTGTTACTGGGTTGGTGTAACTTGCCAACTTGGCCGAGTCGTCTCTCTCGTTCTCCCAACTCACACACTCAAGGGCCCTCTTTCTCCTTCCCTCTTCTCTCTTTCAAGTCTCAGAGTCCTTGATCTTTCCCAAAACCTTCTCTCTGGTCGGCTTTCTCCTCAAATATCCAACCTTAAACGCCTTAAACAGCTGTCTCTCGGTGAAAATCAATTGTCCGGTTTCATCCCGAGCCAACTCGGTACGATCACTCAGCTCAAAACCCTCTCACTCGGTTCCAACTCTTTCACCGGGGAAATCCCATGTGAGCTTGGGAAGCTGAAAAATCTCAAGACGCTCGATTTGTCCGGTAATGAGTTGAATGGGACCGTTCCGAGTCGAATCGGTGAGTTGACTCAGTTGCAAAGCTTACTCCTCGGGGGCAACCTTCTTTCAGGTTCACTACCTGAATCTCTCTTCACAAATTTACAGTCTTTGAGTTATCTAGATGTGTCAAATAACTCACTTTCTGGCAACATTCCACCTGAAATTGGCAACTTGAAAAACCTCGCTCACATTTTCCTAGGCGTTAACCAATTCACCGGCCAGATACCTCCAGAAATTGGTGAACTTTCACTCCTTGATAACTTTTCTTCACCATCTTGTTCAATAACTGGGCCTTTACCCGAAGAATTATCCAAGTTGAAATATTTAAGTGTGCTCGATCTTTCAGAGAACCCTTTGAAGTGTTCAATCCAAAAAGCCATTGGGGAGCTACGGAATTTGGGGATATTGAATTTGTATAACACTCAGCTCAATGGTTCAATACCAGCTGAGCTTGGAAAGTGTAAGAATTTGAAGTCAGTGATACTTTCTTTCAATGCATTATCTGGGTCATTGCCTGAGCAGCTATCCGAGCTACCAGTTTTGACATTTGCTGCTGAGAAAAACCAGCTTTCTGGGCCATTGCCTTCTTGGTTTGGAAAGTGGAACCAAATGGACTCGCTCTTGCTTTCTAGTAACCAGTTCGTTGGCAGAATCCCACCGGAGATTGGAAATTGTTCCATGTTGAAATACATTAGTTTGAGCTTCAACTTTTTGTCTGGTTCCATACGAAGAGAATTGTGTAATTCAGAATCCCTGTGGAGATGAATCTTGATGGGAATATGCTTTCAGGAACCATTGAAGGTGTTTTTGACAGGTGTACTAATCTCACGCAGATTGTTTTAGGTAATAATCATATCCACGGTTCCATACCCGCGTATCTTTCGAAGCTTCCATTGATGATTCTTGATCTTGATTCCAACAATTTTACTGGTTTTGTACCGGTGAGCCTGTGGAACTCAGAGAATTTGATTGAGTTTTCTGCAGTGAGTAATTTGTTAGAGGGTCATCTTCCTTGGGAGATTGGTAATGCTGTTGCCTTGGAGAAACTAGTTCTCAGTAACAATCTATTGAAGGGGCCTATACCCAAGGAAATTGGGAATCTCACAGCTCTTCAAATTCTTAATTTGAATTCAAATTTCTTTTATGGGATTATTCCATTTGAACTTGGAGGCTGCATTTCACTTACCACATTGGACCTGGGAAACAATAATGTCAATGGGTCAATTCCACAGATGATTGCAAACTTGGCTCAACTACAATTCTTGGATCTTTCTCATAATAATTTATCTGGGCCAATTCCTTCAGAGCCTTCTTCCTATTTTCGTCAGGTCAGTATACCTGATTTAAGTTTTATCCAGCATCACGGAGTATTTGATCTTTCGTACAATAAGTTGTCTGGTCCGATACCTGAAGATTTGGGGGGCTGCCTGGTGGTGGTGTACCTTCTACTCAGCAATAACATGCTCTCTGGTAGGATTCCTGGATCACTTTCTCGGTTAACAAATCTTACAACCTTAGACTTATCTAGGAATCAGTTATCAGGTTCCATTCCATCAGAATTTGGTGGCTCTCACAAGCTTCAAGGCTTGTATTTGGGAAATAACCAGCTCACGGGCTCTATGTCTGGAAGCTTAGGTCGTTTGGGTGGTTTGGTAAAATTGAATTTGACTGGGAATAAGTTATCTGGCACAATACCAATTAGTTTTGGGAACTTAAAAGGGCTTACTCACTTGGATTTAAGCTATAATGAGCTTGATGGTGAGCTTCCTTCATCTCTATCACACATTCTCAACCTTGTCGGGCTTTATGTTCAGCATAACAAACTTTCTGGTCCATTGGATGAGCTCTTCTCAAGTTCAGTGGCTTGGAAGATTGCAACACTGAACTTGAGTAATAATTTCTTTGATGGGAGGTTGCCAAGGTCTTTGGGTAACCTTTCATACTTAACGAGTATGGATCTTCACAGAAATAAGTTTACAGGAAAGATTCCTCCAGAACTTGGTAACCTTATCCGACTTGAATACCTGGATGTATCAAGTAACATGCTATGTGGACAGATTCCGAAGAAAATGTGCAGCCTGTCCAATCTGTTATTCCTGAGTTTGTCTGATAATCGATTGGAAGGTCAGGTACCGAGAAGTGGTGTTTGCCTAAACCTCTCAACAATTTCACTCGCCGGGAATAAAGATTGCCAAGTGATCAAACCCGTTGGTAAATCGGCACTATTACATGCATTCAGACTTGCTGGAATTTTCATTGGTTGGGTTTTTTTTGTTTTAACTCTTGTCTTTGTTCTGCGGAGGTGGATTAAAAGAAGCAGCAGGTCAAGTGGTCGTTTGGAAATTGAAGAAAGCAAAGGCAAGCAGTTTCATTGGTAGCTGTTTGGCTGACAAGAAATAAAAGAAAGTACAAAGTAGGGTGTGGATGAAAAGAGAAATGAACAATGTTACTGGGAAATTGTTGCATTGCAAGCGGCGCACTCTCATTCAACTTCTAAATACAGTATTGATAGAAAAAAAACCTTACTATTACTCAACTGATTTAAGGAGATATTTTTGATGCATTGAAGATTGTTATTGACCATAGTGTGTTTAGGACTTGGTTTAAGTTAATGCTCTACCCCAGCTTTTACAATGGGGCAAGAGGTCATATAATTTTCTCTATCAGTACAACAAAAAATCATATTAGCAACAAGTATTTCAAGGGCATGACGAGGTATCGAAAGAGTGAAAAAAGGCAGGAGTTAGTGCCCTTGATGTGGGTGCCAAAATTAAACTGTAAAACAAAGTGCGAATAAAGTAACATATTTATATCAATTTTAGACCAATAACTTGCCAACTGTAAACTTAAAATGGGCAAATTTGAGTCCACTTCAACCCTTTCTCATTACCAAAAGCATTCTGAAAGATATGAGTTGAACCAATCTGAACCTGTGAAACGAACTAGTTTACAATAAGTTTTTCTTATCTTTTTTTTTTTAATCAATATATGGTTCAGTTTCTCCCAACTCGATCAATTTAAAATTTTTAAAACTAACTAAACTTTCGGGTTTTTTCATTTAAACACCCCATTTGCCTCTACATACTAAATTTATACCCTATTACATACACATACCTCATGAAGGCATAAAAAGTAAAAAATACTCTTAAAAAAACTATACATTGTAAACTGACGTTATTGAAGTTGAGTATACTTGACTTTTTACCCGATTAAATTAAAAGAAATTTTTTATTTCAATTTAAGTCGAGTATTTTTGACTAGTTACCAGGCTTTCATGAAAGTTGAGAATTTTTGTTTTTATACGACTATTTACTTGACTTAATTAAAAAGAAATTTTTTATTTCAACTTAAGTTGAGTATTTTCAACTAGTTAGTAGGCTTTCATAAAAGTCAAGAATTTTTGCTGAATGAATATTTAGACAAGGTTAAATTAAGATTGAATATTTTTTAAAAATAAATTGATTAAGTTATTTGAACAAGTTGAGTAAGAGTTTGAATAATTTTTTTTAGAAGTTGAGTATAAAATCGAGTAAGTCGAGTATTTAGTCGTGTAAGAAGTGAAGTCGGATAAGTATTTTAAATAAGTCGAGTAATAGTCGAGCAATTTTAAAATAAATTGAGTAAGTTATTTGAACAAGTTGAGTAATTTTTGTTAAAGAAGTTAAGAAAGAGTTGAGTAGTTTTTTTAAAAAGAAGTCGAGTACGAAGTCGGGTAAATCGAGTAAGATGTGAAATAGGAAGTTAAGTAAGTCGAGTAGTTGAAGTTCGGTAAGTCAAGTATTTTGTGGCTTTAGAGAATCAGTTCAATTTTGTGGGGATTTTACTAAGCATATTTTCATATTTTTTTTTAGCATATATGTGCAAAATTAAAGTATGTTATAATTTAGCATATATTTTGGATATTTTGGGAGAAATGGGTTATATCCCATGCAATTTTCCCTAAACTGAATATCATGGGTTGGAGCTCTTAAACTTGATATAAGCAAAACTCATGACAAGATTGAGTGGAATATTTTAAAGCAAACTATGCTTAAGATGGGGCTTTCTGAAAAATGGGTAGAGTTTATCATGGAATGCATCACCACTTCTACATTCTCTATTATCATCTATGGAGTAGGAAAGGAACGATATATCCTCAAATAGGACTTAGACAGGGATGCCTTTTGTCCCCATATTTTCAAATCTTTTGATACAGGCAGAGAGCAGCAAGCAAATTCATGGGCTGCAATTAGGGAAAGACGTTACAATCTCCCTCTTGCTATCTGCTGATGATAGTTTGATCTTCTCAAGAGTAACTATGGAGGATTGCAAGCATTTGAAAGCCATCTTTGAGTGCTCTGGGAATGCTTCTGGTCTGCTCTTTAATTTTAACAAATCCTTTATGTTCTTTAGCGGAAATGTAAAGGATAGCCAGGTCTCAGCCATAAAAGATATCTTTCATTTGAATGTGATGTCAAAGCATGAAAGATACCTGGGCCTCCCATCTATGGTGGGAAAGAAGACAAAAAGTGTCCAAATGACGTAAAACTGAAAGTGCTTAAAAAAGTGTCCAAATTCTTCTCGAGTGGGAGAAAAGAAGTGCCTATTAAAGCAGTAGCACAAGCTCTCTGAAAAAATATGTTCTTTAAACTATATTTATATATTTATTATAATAAATATATTTTTAATTAATAAAATAAATAAAATATTTTATTTATATATTTTTATTGTATTAATATTTTGAGTAAAGTCTATTTAATCATATTATATGTATTTATGCGATCACTATGTGAATTTACAGAAGACATAAATACAAGTTATCTTATGATTAAATAAATTAAGTTCGCAGTTAATAAATAAAATTGGACACTTTATTTAGGTATAGACTGTAATAAATTCATTGAGTGATTTGTCTTAATTATGTATGAATTTATTGATGTAGTATGACTACATTGAACTGGATCATATATAAGATTTAATTAACTTAGTAATAACTGTCAGACTTATTAAATCTCATAGGCATTGATTTACTGTAATCTTAATCTTAAGTTAGCTTAATTTCTTAATTGTAATTGTTATTTCATTTAATTTACCAATGGACATGACATACATTTATAGTCAAGATTACCCTGTATCTTGGTGGGAGTAATTACAAGTATTGAAATTATAGATTAATAATACAGAATTTGTACGATATATCTCTTGATGAGTTTTTACTTTTTAGTACTTGATCATAGAATTCTTTGGCCAGAATGTGTCAACATAAATAAGTATGTTGAAAATGATCATTAGAGAAAACCAGTAAGTATCAAGAAACAAGATGTAATTAAATTGATTGGACAGTTGGGATATCAATTTAAATTAACGATGTGGTACAAAGGATTGTGCAGTAAAAAAATCAATATGGCTTGGGTAAATTATTATTCAAGTATACAATTATGGAGGTTAATTCCAATCTTATAATGGAGTAGAATTGGAATTAAATAATTATATTTATTTAATTACAAATTTAATTATTGTAGCCACTATTGTATGTTCCCAAATGATCACTAGTTTAACTCATTTAATTGACAATACCATCAATGGACCCAAAAGCAAAAAAACTGGCGTATGAGGTAAAAATCATAATTATAATATTTGTTAAGGCCTAATATATTATATTCAAATGTAAAAGGAGGCTTGTAATATTTTACAAGGTGGTCTCCCTAGTTAATTACACATTCTCTCCACTTTTACGTAAGTAGAGAGATAATATTTAATTTAAATATTTAAATATTTAAATTAAAAGAGAAATCATATTTTAAATAGGAATCATAATCTTAACATTCTAGGGTTTTTCATAAGATATTATAAAATGGGTACTTTTCTCTTAAAACAGACGAGAATAGAATTTCAGGATTTTTGAGAAAAATATAGAAGATATCTAAAAGACGCTAGTTGCAATTGGGAGTGGGAAACAGACGCCCACACGTCTAGTGCTGATCGATCTTGAGTCATAGTCTGAAAGATCATTTGGAGATGGATTTACAACTCTCAATTGTTTATCTTCTCAGATCATCAAAAGTGCGAATTTCTAGATTACTTAATTCTTATATGTTGTATGAGATCGGTCTTAAAAGATTTTAATTGAAAAATTAAGAAAAACCTAATTTTATCCCATCAATTGGTATTAGAGCCATTTCCTAATAATATATAAAGATTTTGTAAGAAATCTATCTTGTTCATTATGCATTAGAGTGTCACAATTTATATATATATATATATTATTTGTTAATAAATGAATAAAGCATGCTTGGATTGTCTCAATTCATGGTTAGAAATTTGTTTGTATTTTTGTTTTGGATTTGTAACAAAAGGGGTGGTCTATTATCACCATATTTCCCTTTTGATTTAATTTTATATTTTAAGAATTTTTGTAAGCCATTGGGGATTGTAACCTGTAACAAAAATTTGTAAGAATTAAAATAAAATAAAATGCATTTATAGTTTTTTGCATTTTAAAAATTTTATTGTGAATGTTATTTCAAAATATTAATGCATGGATGTTTTATTTTTCCAGAAATGACTTCCTTGAGCCCTTTTACTATTATTCTAAATCAAAACAAACTCACTAGTAAAAATTATATAGATTGGAAAAGAAATCTATATATTGTCCTCACTGTTGAAAATTATAAATATATCTTAACCCAGGCATACCCCCTAGTACCATAAGAAAATGCTCATAGAAATGAGAGAAGGCTTTATGAGAAATGGCAAAAGGCCAATGAGATGGCTAAATGCTACACCAGAATTTGGAAACTACTACTGAAATAATGGATAGTCTCCAAGAGATGTTTTGGTGGAGTACTCGCTCTGCGAGACAAGTAACATTGAAGGGTGTTATGAATAGAAAAATGGGGAAGGGCACAAGAGTTCGTGATCATGTCCTTAAAATAATGAACCATTTGAATGAGGCTGAGATTCAAGGCGCATAAATCGATGATAACTCAAAAATTAATATGGTGCTAGAATCTCTGCCAGATACATTCAAAGAATTTAAGGTCAATTATAATATGAACAAAAGAAACATGACCTTAACAAAATTGATGAACGAACTTCATTTTACTGAAGAGATCTATCGTGCTGAGAAATCTCTAGGAAGCATAAATATTGCTGAAAATAATTCTTCATCTAGGCCTAAGCCAAAAGGCAAAGGTAAGAAGAAGAAACCTGGGAAAAAGAGATTGTCTACAAAGTAAGATGGCAAGCCTAAAGGCAAGTGCTTCTAGTGTGGACAGAAGGGTCACTGGAAAAAAGATTGCCCAAAGATTGTGAAATCAGGTATGGGAAATCTTTTTGTTATTGAGGTCTGTTTAGTTTAGAATCGAGTTAACACATAGGTATTGGATTCAAGAGCAACTAATCATATTTATAATTCACTTTTTTGGTTTCAGGAAACCAGGAAACTAAGTGAAGCAAGTGTAAAGTTGCAGCTTGGGACAGGACAATTCGTGTCAGCAGAGAAAACTGGATCTGTTTTATTATCTTTTAATAATGAGACTGTAGTTTTGAATAATTGTCTTTATGTTCCATACATTAGGATGAATTTAATTTCAGTAGCTTGTTTTTCAAAGCAAGGGTATACTATAAATTTTGGATCCTCAGTCTCTATTTTTTACAATAATAGACTTATTTGTTATGGTACATTGGAAGATAATTTATATCATTTGAGTCCTATGATCCATTCTATGCATGACACAATAATTGATAATAATAAGCATACACATTTATCTAAGAAAAGAAAGTTTTCTTCCAACCAGTGCTACTTCTAACATTTACGCTTAGGTCATATAAACCAAAATAGGGTACAGAGAATGATCATAGATGGACTCTTGGGTCCATTAGAAAATGAATCATTGCCACTCTGTGAATCCCGTTTAGAAGGAAAAATGACCAAAAGGCCATTATCAGCCAAATGAGTGCTAGCAACAGTACCATTTGAATTGGTACATACAGATGTATGTGGACCGATCAGAGGAAGTGGCAGAGCCTATTGATAGATAGAATCTGCTCTCGGCGGATTATCCTTCTAGTGTTCACTATTATCCTGTACAAGCTCGAGGAGCCTATGAGTATTTCATCACTTTCACTGATGATTACTCAAGATTTGGTTATGTTTATCTGATGCGTCATAAGTCTGAAGCTCTTGAAAAATTCAAAGAGTACAAGGTTGAGACAGAAAAGCAGTTAGATAAGAACATAAAGAAACTTCGATATGATCGAGATGGTAAATATCTCTTCGAATATTTCAAAGAGTATCTAGTTGAAAATGAGATTATATCTCAGTTAACTGCCCCAAGAACACCACAACAAAATGGGGTAGCTGAAAGAAGAAATAGAACTCTTTTGGATATAGTGAGATCTATGCTAAGTTATTTGAAATTACCTATCACTTTTTGGGAACTAGTACTAGAAACTGCAGTTTACCTTTTAAACCTAGTTCCATTTAAGTCAGTGCCTAAAACCCCAATAGAATTATAGTCACGTCAAAAACCAAGTTTACAACATGTCCATATTTGAGGATCACCAACACATGTGCTGAAACCAAAGGAAGATAAGATGGATTCACGTTCTGAGGTTTACATGTTTGTAAGGTATCCCAAAGGAACAAGGGGAGGTTTATTTTATAGTACTCAAGATAGGAAGGTAATTGTGAGCACACATTTTACTTCCCTCGAGGAAGACTATATGAAAAACTTCAGACCTAAGAGTAAGGTAATACTTGAAGAACTGTCAAGTGAACAAATTAATACTCAGCTTTCAACACTTGTTTTAGAACAGAATGAAGAGCAACAATCTGATCAACAAAGGATTATCCCTGAACAACCTTCATTTTTAGAACCTCGTCGTAGTGGGAGGGTAACTAGGTTACCAACAAGATATATGTTATTGGGAGAAACTTATACGGCTATCTCAAATAAACATGTACAAGATCCCACTAGTTATAATGAAGCTCTAATAGATAGTGATGTTGAACATTGGAAAAATGGTTATGAATCAAGAAATGAAATCTATGTATTCCAATAAAGTCTGAGAACTTGTAGAGGCACCAAATAGGGTAAAACCTATTGGATGCAAGTGGATCTACAAGAGAAAAGAGAAGTAGATGGAAGGGTAGAAACATTTAAAGCATGATTAGTAGCCAAAGGGTTTACTCAAAAAGAGGGAATCGATTATGAGGAAACATTTTCTCCGGTTGCTATGCTTAAATCCATCAGAATTTTGCTCTTTACTGCTGCAATGCTAGATTACGAAATTTGGTAAATAGATGTCAATACAGCCTTTTTTAATAGGCATCTTGAAGAAGACTTTTTTATGCAGCAACCAGGTAGATTTATACAAAAAGGCCAAGAACACTCGGTATGCAAGTTGTAGAGATCCATCTATGGATTGAAGCAAGCATCCCGGTCATAGAACATCAGATTTGATCAAGAATAAAATCGTTTAAATTCATTCAGAATATTGATGAACCATGTGTGTATAAGAAAATTCAGGAAAAATCTGTAACCTTCCTAATTCTTTATGTAGATGATATTCTCCTTATCGGAAACGATGTAGGAGTATTGACTACTATAAAGAGTTGGCTAACGAAACAATTTGATATGAAAGATCTGGGTATCAAGTTACTACGAGACCGGAAGAATAAAATGATAGCTTTGTCTCAAGTGGTCTATATCGATAAGATATTGACTAGATTTAGCATGGTAAATTCAAAGACTGGTTTGTTACCATTCAAACATGGAATTTTATTCTCTAAGGATCAATCACCTAAAAATTTTGAGGAGATAGAGAAAATGAGACGAGTTCCCTACGCGGAAGCTGTGGGAAGTCTCATGTATGCCATGCTCTACACTAGACCAGATATATGTTTTGCGGTTGGGATGGTTAGCAGATATCAATCTAATCCTGGACCTGAACATTGGACTATTATCAAGTACATAATAAAGTATCTAAAAGGAACTAAGGATTATATGCTTGTGTATTTTGGTGATAAACTTACCCTAGTGGGTTATACTGATTCTAACTTTATGTCAGATAAAGATTATAGAAAGTCTACTTTTGGCTATATGTTTACATTAGGAAGTGGAGCTATTAGTTGGAGGAGTGTGAAACAATCCTATATCGCAAACTACACAACAGAAGCTGAATATGTGGCTGCATCTGAGGCTGCAAAAGAAGTGGTATGACTCCCCAAGTTCCTTCAAGATCTTAAGATAGTATCTGCTGCAAATGCACCACTTAAATTATTTTGTGATAATAGTGGTGTAGAGGCTGAATCAAAAGAACCAAGAAACCACTAGAAACAAAAATACATTGAGAGAAAATATCATCTCATAAGGGATATAGTGCAGAGAAGTGATGTAGAAGTTACTCAGACTACGTTACAGCAAAACTTGGCAGATCTTTTTACTAAGTCCATCCCTGGGAAACTTTTTGACTTGCACTTAGAGTCCATGAGCATACGCTAGATGCCAAATATGCTTTGAGAGCTAGTGGAAATTGTTGGAAAAATATGCACTTTAAAGCATATTTATATATTTATTGTAATAAATATATTTCTGATTAATAAAATAAATGAGATATTTTATTCATGTATCTTTATTGCATTAATATTTTAAGTAAAGTCCATTTAATCATATTATATTTATTTATGCGATCACCATGTGGATTCGCAGAAGACATAAGTACAAGTTATCTTATGATTAAATAAATTAAGTTCACAGTTGATAAATAAAGTTGGGCATTTTATTTAAGTATAGATTGTAATAAATTTATTGAGTGATTTGTCTTAATCATGTATGAATTTATTGATGTAGTATGACTATATTGAACTAGATCACATATGAGATTTAATTAACCTAGTAATAATTATTAGACTTATTAAATCTCATAGGCATTGATTTACTGTAATCTTAATCTTGAGTTAGTTATAATTTCTTGATTGTAATTGTTATTTTATTTAATTTACCAATGGGCACGACATACATTTGTAGTCAAGATTACCCTGTATCTCGGTGGGAGCAATTACAAGTATTGAAATTATAGATTAACATTACAAAATTTATACGATACATCTCTTAATGGGTTTTCAGTACTTGATCATAGAATTCTCTGGCCAGAGTGTGTCAACATAAATAAGTATGTTGAAAATGATCATTAGAGAAAACTAGTAAGTATTAAGGAACAAGATGTAATTAAATTGATTGGACAATTGAGATATCAATTTAAATTAACGATGTGGTACAAAGGATTGTACAGTAAAGAAATCAATGTAGCTTGGGCGAATTATTATTCGAGCATATAATTATGGAGGTCAATTCTAATCTTATAGTAGAGTAGAATTGGAATTAAATAATTATATTTGTTGAATTACAAATTTAATTATTGTAGCCATTATTGTATGTTCCCAAATGATTCCCGAGTTAGCTCATTTAATTGACAACATCATTACTGGACCCAAAAGCGTGAAAACTGGCGTATTAGGTGAAAATCATAATTATAATATTTGTTAAGGCCTAATATCTTATATTCAATTGTAAAAGGGGGCTTGTGATATTTTACAAGGTTGTCCCTAGTTAGTTACACATTCTCTCCACTTACGTAAAAGTGGAGAGATAATATTTAATTTAAATATTTAAATATTTAAATTAAAAGAGGAATCCTATTTTAAATAAGAATCATAATCATAACATACTAGGGTTTTTCATAAGATATTATAAAAAAAGGTACTTTTCTCTTAAAACAGACGAGAATAAAATTTCAGAGTTTTATACAGAAGACATCTAAGAGATGCCAGTTGCAATTGGGAGTGGTGAAAACAGACGCCCACACATTCAATGTTGATCGATCTTGAGTCATAGCTTGGAAGATCATTTGCAGACGGATCTACAACTCTCAATTGTTTGTCTTCTCAGATAATCAAATGTACGAATTTCTAAATTACTTAATTCTTATATGTTGTATGAGATCGGTCCTAAAAAAATTTAATTGAAAAATTAAGAAAAACCTGATTTTATCCCATCAGTCCCAACTTATGCAATAAGCGTATACCGAATTTTTATGGGGTTGTGTGATGATATTCAAAAAGCAGTACGTAGCAAGGTTCTGGTGGGTATCAAAAGAAGAACAGAGGGATATACATTGGGCTAGATGGGATAGAATCAGTCAAGCAAAGAATTATGTGCTCTTTAAAGCATATTGATTTTCTGATTAATAAAATATTTCAAGTATTTATTCATATATCTTGAATTGAATTAATATTTTGAGTAATGTCCATTTAATCATATTATATGTATTTATGCGATCATTATGTGGATTCGCAGAAAACATAAATACAAGTTATCTTATGATTAAATAAAATAAGTTCGCAGTTGATAAATAAAGTTGAGCACTTTATTTAGGTGTAGACTGTAATAAATTCATTGAGTGATTTGTCTTAATCATGTATGAATTTATTAATGTAGTATGTCTACATTAAACTGGATCACATATGAGATTTAATTAACCTAGTAATAACTGTCAGACTTATTAAATCTCATAGGCATTGATTTACTGTAATCTTAATCTTGAGTTAGTTATGATTTCATGATTGTAGTTGTTATTTCATTAGAGTTACCAATGGGCATGACATACACATGTAGTCTAGATTACCTGGTATCTTGGTGGAAGCAATTACAAGTATTGAAATTATAGATTAACAATATAGAATTTGTACGACACATCTCTTGATAGGTTTTCAGTACTTGATCATAGAATTCTCTGGGCAGAGTGTCTCAACATAAATAAGTATGTTAAAAATGATAATTAGAGAAAACCAGTAAATATCAAGGAATAAGATGTAATTAAATTGATTGGACAGTTGAGATATCAATTTAAATTAACGATGTGGTACAAAGGATTGTGCAGTAAAGAAATCAATGTGGCTTGGGCGAATTATATTCGAGCATACAATTATGGAGGTCAGTTCCAATCTTATAGTGGAGTAGAATTGGAATTAAATAATTATATTTGTTTAATTACAAATTTAATTATTGTATAATTATTGTAGCCACTATTGTATGTTCCCAAATGATCCCCGGATTAGCTCATTTAATTGACAATACCATCACTGGACCTAAAAGTAAGAAAAACTGGCATATTAGATGAAAATTATAATTATAATATTTGTTAAAGCCTAGTATGTTATATTCTAGTGTAAAAGGGGGCTTGTGATATTTTACAAGGTGGTCTCCTAGTTAGTTATACATTCTTTCCACTTTTACATAAGTGGAGAGATTGTTAAAAAATGAATTATATTTTAAATAGGAATCCTAATCCTAACATATAAGGGCTTTTCATAAGATATTATAAAAGGGCATTATTCTCTTAAAAAGTGACAGAAGAGAACCATAATGATTTTAAGAAAAATACAGAAGACATCTAAGAGGAGCCAGTTGCAATTGGGGAGTGGTGAAACAGTCGTCCACACGTCCAGTGTTGATCAAACTTGAGTCATAGCCTGGAAGATCGTTTTGGAGACGGATGTACAACTCTCAATTGTTCATTTTCTCAAAATATCAATGTATGAATTTTTAGATTACTTAATTCTTATATGTTGTATGAGATCGGTACTAAAAGGTTTTAATTGAAAATTGAAAAACTTAGTTTTATTCCCTTCACGGACTGGGTTTTAGAGACATCTCAAGCTTCAACTAAGCCCTTGTAGCCATACAAGGATGGAGAATCATTCAATTTCCAGATTCACTTGTGACAAAAGTTTTAAAGGCTAGATATTTCAGGCACTTAGAATTCTTAGAAGCAAAGATAGGCTCCGAACCTTCTTTCATATGGAGAAGTATTTTGTGGGGGAGGCAAGTGATCCAACAGGGCTGCAGGTGGATAATAGGCAATGGAAAGAAGATTCTGGTGTCAGAAAGTAATTGGATCCCAAGACCTACAACATTCAAGCCAATCTTCACTACTTCAATGCCTGATGAAGCTGTAGTTGCTGACCTAATCGACTTTCAGAATCAATGGAATATGGATCTGATATCTCAATTGTTTAAAAGTGAAGATGCTGATGACATCATTAACATTCCTCTTCCTAGAATTGCAAGTGAAGATGAGGTGATGTGGCATTATGATAGGAGAGGCCAATACTCAGTGAAAAGTGGATATCAGGTAGCTTTGGGATTAAAACATCCTGATTCTCCAAGCTGCTCAGGCCACAGTTCAACTCTTTGGCCAGGTATTTGGAAGCTTGAGTTACCAGGAAAGGTTAAAATCTTCTTCTGGAGAGCTACCCAAGACCTCCTACCAACTGCTGAAAAGTTATGGAAGAAAAAAGTGCTCCAGGAAACTAAGATGTCAGATTTGTGGGGATAGCATAGAAACCATTTCTCATGCCTTGTTGAAATGCAAGATGGCCAGGAAAGTCTGGAAAAATTCTCAGTTGCAGCAGATCTTCAATGTGGGCCAGGACACGACCTTACCTGTATGCTTCACCATTTGTCTTTTCGGCAATGCATATCAAATAGGGAGGTAATGATAGCTCTGTGTTGGGTATTCTGGACAGCAAGAAACAAGCTACTACTGTTCAAAGGAAAAAGAGAAGATCCAATTAGTATGGGGCCTAGAGCTGAGTCTGTTATTGAATCTTTTAAGACAATTAAGCAACCTGAAATAGATTATGCTGCAAGAAAGAAAGAGGTTAGACAGCAGCAGTGGTGTCCTCCTCCTGATGGTTGGTTAAAAGCAAATGTGGATGCTGCTGTTTTTTAAGATGGGCAGCTGAGAGGCTTAGTAGTTGCTATTAGAAACTCCACTGGGAATATTATTGCAGCTGCAACTAAAACCTCCAGATAATATGGTAATGTGACTGTAGCAGAAGCTACAGCAGTAGAATGGAGAATCCAAGTAGCCAAAAGAGCAGGCGGGACTCACTTAATTATTGAATCAGATTCGCAAGAGGTCTACACCTGATAAAAAAGCAAGGTGGGTAGCAGATCTGAAGTGTTTTGGGTAATAGCTGAAGTTCAAACCAGGAAACAAGATTTTCAAGAATTCAAAGCTCAGCATGTTGATAGATTTTGTAATACTTTAGCTCACTCATTGGCCAAAATGGCACTTGGAGAAAAATGATGCTGTCTGGTTGGATTACATTCCTCCAGAAATTTTGTACTTCGTTAATTGTTGAGCAATGAAAGGGTTACTTTCCACTTAAAAAAAAAAAAAAAACCTGAATATCACATTGAATTGATTCGGCTCAGGCCATTTTTACCACCCCTAGTAAACCAAATATAGGCGAATATGACAACAACTGTTAAAAAAGTTATCAAGGGTATATACCATTATAATATTAATAGTCTTTATCATGTTAAGGGTGACATCAATAAATTAAATTTGCGTTATTTTAATGAGTGCAATATATATTGATTTAATTTAGGAGAATGTTATTTGAACCCATTAAATTATTTATTAAACTTGTTTACTAAATAAAATCACTCTTAAAATTAAAAAATTTAAATTTTACTCTACGAACGACCTAAATACTCAATATAGTCTTACTAAACAAAATTATTATCAAATCCATTTTTTTACTTAAGAAACTTATAATTAAAATCTTATATATATAACAAAATCCTTAATTGAATGGATTTCCTCGGGCATAAGATAGCGGCCGGGAAGCTAATGATGGAGAACTCGAAGGTAAAGGCCATCCTTGATTGGGAGCCTTCCACAAAGGTACTCGAGTTTCGCTCATTCCTTGGCTTGGTGAATTATTACCGCCGATTCATTCAAGGCTACTCAGCCAAGACGGCACCCTTGACGGATCTACTTAAGAAGAATCGGACATGGCATTAATCCAAGGATTACTGACAAGCATTCGAAGGCTTAAAAAAAGCAATTTCGGAGGAACATTAAAATCTTATATATATAACAAAATCCTTATTTGAATGGATATCTATTTATTGTGTGATAGGTATTTTGGTAATAAATAAATTTATTAAAAATTGATTTCTTAAGTACTTTGATGAGTTCAAATAAACTCGTTCTTTCATTTATTTGTTTTTTTTTGGTGGTCGCTGCTTGTCTAAGAAAGAAAAATATGCAAAAAAAAAAAAATGTATTTTAAGCTTCTGTTGTTTTCTAGTGTAATAAGTCACTGATATATGGAGAAGTATATTCACCTATTTAGATAGAAATGTTAAATTAATGCATCATTCTTTCATGATTCTATTTTGTAATTTGTAGTTTTTATATACCGACACAGATGGGGCTATTTATATTTATGAATATACTCTTAAAACCCATTTTTATTAGAAAATTATATTTCTATATACCCACATAGAAATTTACTATCAAGGATAAATTATTATTATCAAATAAAAGCATTTCACTCTTTAGGTAGTTACTAGGTTATATTATATGTAACTTACAACAACCCATAAATAGTTACTCAATACAAGAAAACGGTAATATATTAAATAAACAAGAGGTAATGGATAACTATATTTGGATTCATTGTAAACCACATTATATCTTTAACTTAACAAGTACCACTCTCCATACCCATTTAACATTCTTATTTTGAAACCCTAACTTTTTTTATTTCTGAACCAAATATAGGGTGGAACAACTATAGTTGTTGATTACAAAATAGTAGCAAAATGCTTCTGTATGTGTCCCTTTAGCATATCTAAAAGGATTGTCATAATTCTCATTGGATTGGAATTCAATGAATCATAAAAGAATCAGAATTTTTTAATCCTCATTGTGTCGACTTCATTTGATTAGAGTTGTAAGAATGCTGTTCGATTGTGAAATTAATTTTGCAATTAACTTGCCGTGTTGCTTACCGATAACTTAATATTTGAAACTTGAATAATTGGCCCAATTGGGAGATGATTTGGGCCTTTGGGTTTATGTTACACTGCCAAATATTTGCATTACTTTCCTTTTTCACTATATGGAGTAGTTTTGCATTCTGTGTAATTTAAAACGTAGTTTTGACGACTGTGAAAGAAAAGAAGATCAAGATAAAATTTAAACACCATAATATAAAGCCCTTGGGAGCACGTGTAATGTACACAGGAAAAGGAAAGAAAATAGAGTGTTTGCAGAATTTTTTTTTTCGATTATGGAATTCATATCTCGAATCAAGTGATTTGTTCCTACTTGTTTGTGAAATTTATAAGAAATTTGGATATCAGATTTGTTATAAATTTTAATGGGTTTATTTAGTAATATGGTGTAGGGATAAAATTAGGTGAGGATATATTTGACATTTAATTGAGTGTATTGAGGAAAATTTAATTTTAAAATTTTAATAATAAATAATTGGGTATAAAAAATAATTTAGTGGTTCAAATAACCCATTCATATAGCACAGAAACAATATTGATTCTTATAATTAATTTTAGAATTTTTCTTATTATTATTATGTTTATTTATTGATTTCCTTTTTTAGGTCATGATAGTTTGTCCAGAAGCCAAAAACCAATTAATATGCTTTCTGCTAATGACTACTAAAAAGTTAATTTATGTAATAATTAACTATATCGCAATTAGGACGTAATTAATTAGGAGACACGACCCACGTCAAGTAATTACCAAATGTGTAGGCTAGGTTAGTTAAAATGATAAGTAAAATAAAAAGATTATCCTATTATATGTACATATATGGAGGAAGATAAACCTAATTAAATATGTAATAATTGGAATAGTAATACCCCAAGTGTAATTTCTCTAGGTAATTAATGACTTTACTATATTGTATATTATGAATCTGATTGGTAAATGTTTATTGCGTTTAAGAATGAAAGACTATGTTTTTTATCACACACAGGTTCTATTTGGTATTGAGATATTATAATTTTGAGTAACAACTGTTATGAAAAAAATGTAATTATGAAATAAAAGTTGGCACTGTTTAACAAATATGATTTTAAATAATAATTTTGAAAAAAATAATAAAGATGTTATAATCTTTCATCAATTGAGATCAAATCAACTTAGCATCTTTCATTAATTGAGATCAAATCAACGTAGCTTTTGAAATACAACATCAAGTGTTTATTGAATTTTTTAACGTTGTTTCTTGCATAATCTTAATACCAAACAGGGCCGTACTCTCATCTAATAAATCGTGATATGCTTGTTAGATAATTAAAGATGAAAATTTTTTAAGACATTGAAAATTTCCTTTCCATTCTTCTTCATTGTGACAAGTATTCGTTTTTCCTTCTACTAATTAAATTAATAATAATAAGAGTAATGCTAAGGATACAAACAATTCGTATAAAAATGATCGTGCCAACTAATGTGTCGCTTAAATACTGATTTAATAATTATCATCTCAGCTCGCATAATTTATTCTACTTGATTATATTATATGAAACTTGTTTGGGTTGTTTGTTCGGTGTTTCTTGGATTGAAGAAGACAGGTTAATTTCTTCTCTTACGTTTAATTAAAGCCCATAAATTTAAAGTTAATGTTCTCATAATTTTTTTAGTGGTGTTGATGTTGTTTTTCTGCGTCCCTTCAAATAGTATCAAAAACCTTCTGCTCGCGGTTAGCTCGAGCTCGAGCTCGAGCAGATCTGCTTTCCAATATCAATCCCTCTGTCTTTACCGGAACGGAAGTCTCCCGGACTTGTACTTACAGAAAACAAGGTCAGGGGTCGCCGGGTGTTGTTCCGCAGAAACCCTCCGACGCTCAAGTCAGTAATCGGGTTGTTCTTTTTGTATTCCTTTTAATTAGAGAGACCGGAAGAATGGAAGGGGTATTTTTGCCTTCCTTTATGAATAATGAAATTCCGGAAAATCAAAGTGGAGGAAAGTAAGAAGAAAAAGAACCTGTGTGAATTTTTTGGAATCCCCGCAACTTACCCGTCCGTTTCCTTTTATTCTCCATTTTTCCCGCCCTTTCTCTCCGAGACCATCCGTTCCCGCGTCAGTGGTGTCTGGGTCCCTCTGACAGCCGAGATTAGCGTGATATTTCCTGGGAATGCGTGGCTGTCTGGTTGGCATGGCTTACACGGCCTGATCATAGTGTCGAGCATGCGTGCGTGAAATAATGACACTGTGGGGGCGTGTGCCGGCCATCGGCAACGGGGGCCATGCCATACTGCGTGGGGTGTCGGCCAGACATCGATCGGCGCGCTGAATCATTGGAAGGGAGATTTAACTATTCCAGGTCAGCAGTGCTCAAACCTCGAGCAGGAGAGGGAGCTCGAGCTTTGACCGACCTTATACTCTTCGACCTTGACTAGCTTTGACGAGGTTATGAAGACCTCGAGCAGAAGACTTATCCTGGGCTCGAGATGGGTTGACCTCGAGGTCTTTTATTCACGCCTGGTTGGACTCGAGGAGGGCTGCTCGATATTACCCAAACACCAGTCCCCTAGTTTCTAGTCTTTGGAGTGAAATGAGATAAGACTGGAAACTTTTAGTAATGGGTTGGCTTCCCGGCCTTTTCCATTTCCCCATGTCTTCCAGCTGTCTTTCGCTTCCATCATTTCGCATTTAATGCGGGACACGTGGATGGATCCTGGCCGTACGTTCAAATTGTCAAGAGACGTTACTCAAAAGGTCGTGTCCCTTGATTTGCGTGCCGTCTGCTGAAGAGATACACTTTTCCCTTTTAAAAACCCTCGATTTCTTCACTGTTCCTCCTATTGCTCATCTCTACTCAGACCCGAAAATTAACCTGCTTGCAAGTGCTTCTTCGTCTTCCTCTTCTGTGTCAGAGCGATTTCCGGCTGTATAAGCCTTTCTCTTCACTCAGGTACAAACCTATCTCTTTTCTCTTATTTCCGTTCTGTTCTTCCTTCATCTGAGCTTCTGATTTCAACCGGGCAGATCGTAATTCTAGGAGACCATGCCAAACACCAAACAACCTCGTAGGATGTCACCTGAGGAATCTTCCTCTTCTAGTGAAGTAAAACCCCTTAGCATAGTCCCGGTGAGAGATTCTAGTTCGGAAGGGCGTACTGCAGTGGCGAGACTCGGCCAGCATCGAGGGAAGGGTCAGCCCAAGGTCAGAGGGTAGGGGGTACCCCATTGACCTCATGAGGTGTGAAACCACACATTTGGACTTGAATAGGCTTAAGCACACTCACCATATACCCGACAATGTGGATTTATGGGTGCCCGGCAAGGGTGACATTCCCAGCCGTCCCCTCAAGGGTATACTACCTTCCACATGGAGTGCTTCAAATGGGGGGTCAGGCTGCCCCTGCAGCCCTACTTTGCCCGAGTTTTGTCCAAATGGAAGGTCCTTTCTGGCCTCTTTGTTTTGTGGAAATGGTGTAATTTGGATGAACCCTCGGTAGAGGAGATAAAGCACCTTTACCAGCTGAAATGCAGCCCGAAAGACGCTGGGTGGTATTACCTCACCTCCAGTCTGAAGGGCAAGAAACCCATAACCGATCTTCCCACCTCTGGTGGCAACTGGAAGAGCAAATTCTTCTTTGTTGGGGGAGATTGGGAGCATCTGCACTTCTTTCCGAGGGGATCCCCCGATTCCACGGTATTTCTACACTCCAGGTCGTTTATCCATCCATCGAATTTTTATTTTGTCTATTCTGTTCGTGTTCGTTCTCACCATTTTGCTCTGATTGTTCCTGCAGTATCCTGGGGTGCCTTTTTAGGATTGGGGAAGAGCTCTAGCGCACGTCAGCACAGCACTTGACAACGCGAGCTCGTGCAAGGAGCTGCTTACAACACAAAATTTTGTTGAGTTTGGCCTAGTGTCAGAGGAAGGGATGATGGGGGTGCTTGACATGTTGCAGAGGCGTGTAGGGACCTCCGAAAGTGCGAGCAGCTTGAAGAGGCCCCGAGACGATACAGATGCTCCGCCTCCACCAACTCGAGCTTCCCCTCCGGCTCAGGAGGTAGAGCGGGCAGAAGAAGGTCCTCCTCGCAGGCGTTCGAGGACTGAGGCCCCGGCTCGGCCTCGACCTGAAAACGTTCGGGAGCTGGGTCGGTCTAGTCGTGCCGAACCTTATGTTTAGGATTTTACTGGGTAGATGAACGATAGGTTCCTGGATGGGTTGGAGTCTTATAATGCTGATGAGCTGGTCAGCGCTCTCCACCGCCTCTCTTCTCGTACTGTAGCTACTGTCACCAGATTCAAGAGCAAGGCTGAAGATTCTCAGAAGCAGCTTCGAGCAGAGATTCAGAGCTTGAAGCAGAGTCTTGAACAGTTGAAAGAGGAGAACACGAAGCTTCAAAAGGAGAACTCCACCTTCGCGGAGAAGGCAGCGATGCCAGACTGTAGGGCTACCTAGTTCAAGAGAGAGCTGTCCCTTGTCCGGGAGGAGTTACTCGGGGCTCGGAAGGACTTGGACACCCAGAGATTCTCCTTTGAGAAGGCCATGGAGGGGGAAACTTCTCGCCTCTAGGGGAAGGTGGATTTTCTGGAAACTAAGCTTGCGACCGAGTACAATGAAGGGGTGGCTTTCAGCTACGATTGCCTCGTCTTTGCCTTGGGCAGGGAACAGCCCGAGGTCGACCTGTCTAAGGTACAAGCGGGTGTTGCTGAGTACATGCACATCCATGGCATCCCAGTCCAAGGGTCGGAAGCTTCCCCATCCGAGGCCCCCACTGAACCCCGGGAAGTTGTTCCTCCCCCTGCTGCTGATGCTCCTCCTGTTGCTGCTGATGATGCTCCTCTTGCTGCTGCTGAAGATGCTCCTCTTGTTGTTGCTGAAGATGCTCCTCTTGCTGCTGCTGAAGGTGCCTCTCCCGTTGCTGCTGCTGATGCCCCTGCTAGCCATGATTCCCCAGCCGCTTGAAGTCTTTTTTTTTTTTTTACTTCCTGTATTTGTAATCTTTTCAATTAATGAATAAAAAGTATACATTGGGTAACTTACCTCTGTACCCGTATGCATATACTTGAGTTTTATATTTATGTATGTGGTTGACTCCGTGCACTTGCCAAGTGGAAATTTTATAAGTGTTGGGCTTTAACTTGCTTCTGTATCCCCAAGCTATTATTGTTTATGTCATCCCTTAACTTATGTGTGGCAAAGCCTTGCCTTGAGTTAAGCTGACAACTTTCTGTTTATCTTGTGAGCTCGGTCCAATCGAGCCGATGTTTGGCTTGTGCTTGGTAGTTGTTCATTTTACGAGCCCATTCGGCTCGAGCCTGATATTGCCTTATTTTTAACTTTTACGTTTTCTCCTTGAGCTTTTCTTGCTCGAGCTAGCGTTTGGATCACGCTTGGTATTGTCCTGCCTTAAGTTAGGCTCTGAGACTTCTGGCATTCATGTTGTCTTCGCGAACTTCTTCTGCTCGGGCCTGCAATTGGCCATCCTTGGCACCGTCCCGCCTTAAGCTAGACTTTGGGACTTCTGGCCTTCGCGTTGTCTTCGCGAGCTTCTTCTATTCGGGCCGGTAATTGGCCACGCTTGGCACTGTCTTTCCTTAAGCTAGGCTTTGGGACTTCTGGCCTTCGCGTTCTTCTTTGCGAACTTCTTGGCTTCAACTTGAATTAATATTGCAAATATTTTTCTCACTTTTACACACGTTCAAGTTTTTACACATCCTCATTTTGGGAAGTAATTTGACATTAATGCTTACAACGCAAGGAAACTTACTGGAAGTATTTCACCAAGAGTTGTGCGTTCCATGGCTTCTTGACTTCTCGTCCATCCGGATGGGTTAGCTGGTATGCTCCTGGTCCGGCTATTTGAGTGACTCGATAAAGTCCTTCCCAATTCGGCCCTAACACACCTAGCCTGGGGTCTTTCGTGTTCTGATTAACTTTTCTGAGTACCCAATCCCCCACTTGGAACCGGCGAATGTGCACATTCCGGTTGTAATAGCGAGCCACCTCCAGCAAGTCCAAGCCTACACAGATTTGCTCGTTGTTTTGCTCCTCGTTGAAGTGCTCCGTTCGGTGTGTCCCCATACCTACTTCAGCAGGAACAACCGCCTCATGCCCAAACGCCAAGGAGAATGGGGTTTCTTCTGTGGCCGTTTTGTGTGTGGTTCTATAAGCCCACAAGGCACCAGGCAGCTCGTCCACCCACGCTCCCTTCTGCTTGTCGAGCCTGGTCTTCAGGAGACGTTTTATGGTCTTGTTCGTGCCTTCCACTTGCCCATTGGCCTACGGGTGTGAGGGGGAGAAAAACTTCAGACTCTATCCCTATGTTTTGGCAGAAGTCTCTAAACTTGTTGTCAAACTGTCTCCCGTTGTCAGTGACCAATGCATGGGGAATCTCGTACCTATAAATCACAATTTTCCAAATGAAGTGAGTGGTCTTACTCTCTGTGATGCTGCTCAAGGCTCCCACTTCGACCCATTTGGTGAAATAATCGATTGCCACTATGGCATGAGTAGCGGATGCCTTCCCTTTAGGCAATGGCCCGATTAAGTCGATCCCATTGAGCAAATGGCCACAGTGAATTCATCACCGTCAGGTTCTCTGGAGGCTGAGTCAGGTAATTGGCAAAACTTTGGCAGCTCTTGTAGCTTCTGGTCTTCTCTTGGGCATCTTGATGCATGCGGGGCCAAAAGTATCCCTGCCTCAAGGCCTTAAAAGCCAAAGACCTCGAGCCTGAATGGTTCCCGCAAATTCCTTCATGTATCTCTCGGAGGACATAATCAGCTTTTTCTTGGTCTAAACACCACAACAGTGGGAGTGTATATCCCCGTCTGTACAAGACCCCATCGATCAGAGTAAATCTGGCCGCTTTAAACTTCAACTTCCTTGCTTGCTTCTTATCGGCAGGTACTATTCCTTCCTTGAGGTAAGAAACAATTGGTTCCATCCAGCTGCTGCTCGACGATAAACTCAGTATCTCGTCTTCCTGCTCGAGGCTCGAGCAAGTCCTGACTTCTAACGGAATGGACCTTGTTATTTTGGGGTTAGAGGTAGCGGCCATCCGAGATATCATATCGGCTCGAAAATTCTTCCCCCTTGAGATCTGCTCCACCTCAACTGCTCGGAAGTTATTAATCAGCTGCTTATCTTCGAAGGTAAGCCTCCATCTTCTCGCCTTTCACTTGGAAGCTTTCGTTGAGGTGGTTTGCCACTAGCTGTGAGTCTGTCTGAAGCTTTACCTCTTTGGCCTTTACTACTAAGGCGAGCCTCAATCCAAAGAATCACGACTTCATACTCGGCTCGATTGTTGGTGACTTCAAACTCCGACTTCACAAAGATAATGCATCTCTACCCCTTCGGATCGAGTAGCACACCTCGCCTCGCTCCTTGGTCCCCACATGACCCATTGACCGTGACTGTCCAGGCACCGGTTGAGGCAGAGGGGTCGGTGGATGCTCGCTCCCCATCTCTCCATCACTTTCTGTGTACTCGACCACGAAATCAGCTAAGGACTGAGCTTTTATGGCTGTTCGGGGTTGGTAGCTGATGTCGAATTCACTGAGCTCCATCGACCATTTCACCAACCTTCCGGAGGTCTCTGGCTTGTGCAGAGTTTGCCTGAGCGACTGGTTTGTTAGAATCGTTACCGAATGTGCCTGAAAATAAGGCCTCAACTTCGGTCGATGTTACCGTAGCTATCGCCCATTTCTCCATCACGGATATCGAGTTTCAGCTTCCAAAGAAGCTCTGCTTAGTGTAATAAACGGGCATCGCACCCTGATTCTTCCCTTACCAGAACCGAGCTTGTTGCCCATTAGGACACAGCTAAATGCAGAAACAATACCTCCCCTGCTCGAGGTGTAGACGGTAACGAGGCTTTCAGCAAGTATTCTTTCAACCGTTGGAACGCCGCTTCGCATTCTGGCGTCCACTTTGTCTTCCTGCCTTTCTTCATTTCCTGGAAGAAGACTCGGCATTTATCCGTGGCTCGAGATACGAACCTGTTGAGGGATGCCAATTTGTCGGTAAGGCTTTGTATCTCCTTGAGGGTACAGGGGGACTTCATTTCCACCACTGCTCTTATCTTTTCCGGATTGGCCTCGATCCCTCTATGACTGACCATCAAGCCTAAGAATTTTCCCGAACCAACCCCAAAGGCACACTTCTCTGGGTTTAGTTTCATTCGATACTTTCTTAAGAGTGCAAAGGTCTCCTTCAAATACCTTACATGCTCCTCTGCATCCTTTAACTTATGCCATCCACGTATACTTCCATCGTTCGGCCAATCAAAGGCTTGAAGACCTTATTTACCAACCTCTGATATGTTGCCCCCGCATTCTTCAGGCCGAAAGGCATGACCTTGTAGCAGTACAGTCCCTGATTGGTGATGAAGGCTGTGCACTCCTTGTCTGATCGGTGCATGGGAATTTGGTTATAACCTGAAAATGCATCCATAAAACTAAGCAGCCCGTGCGCCGCCGTGGAGTCCACCAGTTGGTTTATCTTTGGCAACAGGAAGCTATCTTTAGAGCAAGCTTTGTTTACATCTGTGAAGTCCACGCGGATTCTCTATTTCCCACTTGCCTTCTTTACCAGCACCACGTTCGAAATCCATTCGGGGTAGGAGACCTCCCTTATGAATCCTGCTTTCAGCACCTTCTCCACCTCACAGTTGATGGCCTCATATCTCTCTTGGTTGATGCATCTCCTCTTCTGCCTCACTGGCTTAGTATCTTTCCGTATTGCCAGCCTGTGACACGCCACCTCTGGGTCAATCCTAGGCATATCCTTATGCGTCCATGTGAATACATCCGCGTGTGCTCGCAAACACTCCACCAGCTTTTCTTTTAACTGCTCGCTAATGCCCGAGCCGATTCGGATTTTCTTCTCGGGGTCGTTTGCTCTCACCTCAACCTTCTCCAGTTCCTCAGTCGGCTCCTGCCTTCCACTCCTTGACTCCCCTCAAGTCCAGTTAGGTTATCTGCATGGTTTCTTTGGCTGCCATAGCGTAGCAGCTCCTTGCTACCCTCTGGCTGCCTTTTATGACCCCCACAGCTCCATTCATTCGATACTTTAGGGCCAAGTAGTGGGTGGATAGCACGGACTGGCTGATCCTCATGAACGGCCTCCCCAGTATTGCTTGGTATGGGCTGGCTTTATCTACCACTACAAAGTCTAACATCATATTCTTTTCAAAAGGCCTCGAGCCCATGGTCACAGCCAGTTTGATGATTCCCAGAGGTATCAGCTTCCCTCCCCCGAATCCTTTCAAGGAAGTGCTTGTCTGCTCGAGGCTCGCACCTGCTATTCCCAAATCCTCGAGTGTGGACTTGAAGAGAATATCCACCGAGCTTCCCTAGTCTACCAGTATTCGGTCAACTTCCTTATTAGCGATGTTCTCTTTCACAACCAAGGCATCTTCATTGGGGTACAGCACCCCCTCCTCGTCTTCTTCCGTTCACATAATGGGCACCTGCCGGATCTTTGCCTTTTTGGCAGCGGGGGCAGTGAACAGGACCTCTTGGCCGGCAGCGGCATATCTGCAATAGTTCTTTCGAGCCCTGTTTGAATTTTCTGCCATCGTGAGCCCTCCTGAGATCACCCTTGTAGCCGGTGGTTCCAAATCTATTTCATAAGCTCGATCATCTTCCTCAGGTTGCTGCTCAACCACCGGATGTCCTCCTTCAATAAACTCGTCCAAATACCGATTCCTAACCAGATCCTGCACCTGGTTCTTCAAATCACGGCACTGTGATGTGGAGTGGCCGTGGTCACTATGGAAGCGGCAGACCGTCCCTTGTCTCATTTACCAGCCGACTTGGCCATCGGCGTTGGGGGGCTCAGCAGTCCTCGCTCCTCTGCCACTTGAAGTATCTCTTCGAGAGATATCTTCAACCTTGTGTATTGCCCATAAGAGGGGCTCTGCTCCACCACCTGTATAGCCCGATCTCTTGGGAAGCTTCTTGGTGGGGGTGGCAATGGACGATCTACGCTGTTGTGGTTCATCACAGGTCTGCTTGGTGGTTGGTTGCGGGATGGGTGGTCGTCGTGACGCCTGTACTCCCTGTGATCCTGGCTTGGAGACCTGCGGGGTGGCATGGAAATCATCCGCGGCGGGGGAGCTCTCTGGTAAGGGTTGTAGGGGGCAACCCAGTCCCTCATTGCTTTTGAAGTCAGCGCTTCTCGGGCAGGACCTCCTTTCTCCTTCCTCTTTATTCCACTACCCTGTTCACTTCTCAGCTCTGCAGCCTTTTCCTCTTCGATGACCATATCCATTTTCACCTGTTCATACGCATATGAATATGAACGGATCAAAGGGCTCCGTAGATTATACCATGGCCTCCCTATCATGATCCCGTCCTTCAGTCCTCTCAACGCTTGGGGATGATTAAATGCAGCAAGATCTAGGACCGATCTATGGTACCTCTTGACAAACTCCCGGAGGGGTTCTCCCTCCCTCTGTCTTATTTCTGACAGCTCCATCATATCATTTTCGGGGGTTACTGCACCCGAAATTACTCCACAAACTCTCTGCACATCTGTTCGAAGCTTTAGATGCTTCCCCGTGGCAGCCTGTGGTACCATTCTCTTGCCCTTCCCTCAAGAGTGAGTGGGAAGGCCCTGCATCTCTGGGCTGCTGACAGGCCCTGTACCCCTGTCATGTCGTTGAATCTCTCTATGTGCACCAACGGGTCACTCTTCCCCGAGAACTTTAGGTCCGGGAAACTGAAGTCACGGGGAATTGTGACGCCTATGATCTCCGTTGAGAGTGGAGACTCGTTGTCCAGCATTATCCTCCAACTTGGGCTTTTTTCGTTTCCCCGAAGGTTCTCCACAACTTGTGCCAACCTACGCACTTCCCCCTCCAACTCTTCCGCGCGGCAGGTTGGTGCTGTATCCTGCAAGTGTTGACGGGACCCCCTTTCCTCTAAGTTCATCTCTTCCCTCACAACAACATTTGGTATTCTCAATCTCTGGGCTTTGTCTCCAACATGTTCCCTGATGGGGGCGTTCCCGCGGCTGGATGCAGGGACTTCATTACATGCTTTCCTCTGTCCATCCCTGAGGTCTTGTAATATGGAGGTCACAGTTTCCATTTGTTTCTCCATTCGATCCATTCTTTCCTGGATCTCTCTATTCTGACCCTCATTGGCCACTTCTCTCAAGGTTACCGATTCCTCTGGACTCACTCCTCTTCGGCTGTTTCCTCTCATCGTTACGTTGTGTCTTCTGAATGTGTTGGGAAATTAGGCTTTTTGAACCGATCCCCACAGACGGCGCCAAAAATGTTGATGTTATTTTTCCGCGTCCCTTCAAATAGTATCAAAAACCTTCTGCTCGCGGTTAGCTCGAGCTCGAGCTCGAGCAGGTCTGCTTTCCAATATCAATCCCTTTGTCTTTACCAGAACCGAAGTCTCCCGGACTTATACTTACAGAAAATAAGGTCAAGGGTCGCCGGGTGTTGTTTCGGCGAAAACCCTCCGACGCTCAAGTCAGTAATCGAGTTGTTCTTTTTGTATCCCTTTTAATTAGAGAGACCGGAAGAATGGAAGGGGTATTTTTGCCTTCCTTTCTGAATAATGAAATCGAAAATCAAAGTGGAGGAAAGCAAGAAGAAAAAGAACCTGTGTGAATTTTTTGGAACCCCCGTAACTTACCCGACCATTTCCTTTTATTCTCCATTTTTCCCGCCCTTTCTCTCCGAGACCATCCGTTCCCACGTCGGTGGTGTCTGGGTCCCTCTGATAGCCGGGATTAGCGTGATATTCCCTGGAAATGCATGACTATCTGGTTGGCATGGCTTACACGACCTGATCATAGTGTCGGGCATGCGTGTGTGAAATGATGACATTGTGGGGCGTGTGCCGACCATCGCCAACGGGGCCATGCCATATCACGTGGGGTGTCGGCCAGACATCGATCGGCGTGCTGAGTCATCGGAAGGGGGGATTTAACTATTCCAGGTCAATAGTGCTTAGATCTTATCTTCTCTCCGCACTATCACTGGTGCTGCTGGGTCGTGGTTGGGAATTTGCAGACCTCGAGCAGGAGAGGGAACTCGAGCTTTGATCGACCTTATACTCTTCGACCTTGACCAGCTTTGACGGAGTTATGAAGACCTCGAGCAGAAGACTTATCCTGGGCTCGAGATGGGTTGACCTCGAGGTCTTTTATTCACGCCTGGTTGGACTCGAGGAGGGCTGCTCGATATTACCCAAACAAGTGGCATACAGTGAAAAACATGATTTGCAAAATAAGGAAACACTGAAGCGAGAACATGGAGTGGTAACTTATTAAAAAAGGAATTTTTTCATTTTTTGATTAAATAACTTGTAAATTGTAAATGTCTTACAATTTATATTTAATAAAATTTCCTGTTTTGTCGAGGTTCACAGGTTCTGAAGAGGACATTAGTTGATTATATGGACTTCAGCTCTCGCGTACATAATACTGGTACAAAATCCCGACGGCTTTACATTGGTGATCACTTTTGCATGAATATTTTTTTTGAAACATCTTACCATATTATATTTTGTGACTAAATAATTCTGAGTTTACGAAGCTGCCTAAATTGAGTGAATGGAGTAGGACTCTTTTAGTCCGGCTTTAGAGTGTTTAGGGCTTTATGCTATTTTTTTTAGGAAGCCTTCTTACATTCGGTAATTTTGACACTAAAAAAAACTTTAATTATATCTTGAATTTCCGCAATAATCAATAGAAGATCCTAACAAATTTCAAAAGAAAATCTTAAATAAAAAAATAGTCAACAAGATATCAGAGCAATTACAAAAATAAATAAATAAGAATAATACTAATTTCAAATAAAACATACAAAATGATATTATTTAAAAAGTTGAGATGATAAATTGATGATTAGATGATAACTATGGACTTTTTCGAGAAACTAATTTTGTTTTTCAAATGAGCCAATGAATATAATAATTTTCTTTGTAGAGAAGCGGGTAGGAAATTTTTTGGTTATTATAGATTCTTTGTCTATTGATTTTTGAAGTTAGAAAAGATTTTAATATAAAATAAAAGAAATACAAAAATTCAATGATTTTAATGTTAAATAATTAATTTCTTTTTTTTTTTTAAATTGAAAGCCAAAGCGTATTTTTTTTTCTTGGAAAGACTATAATAAATAAATTAGTAGTTTGACAATATTATTAATTATGATTCTTTACCATTAAGTTTATCAAATATAGAATTTGTATAAAAAACAAATCTTCATTATAGGACAATTATTAATTAGAGAGAGCTCTAAAAAATAGACTTTTCTATAACATGGAACTTAGCATTATCAAGGAAGTAATAAAAAAATGGGGTATTCCTACAACATGGGCCTTAGGTGATCTTATTCACCTATACTTAAAGCCGCCCTTGGATCCTTTTAAAATTAATATATTGAGTCTTAATTGTAATATTTATAGCACGAAATTGTTCGTTTGCCTTGTTTACATATACTTAAAACCACCCTTAAATTCTTCTAAATTTAACATATTTTGAGTTTCAATTGTAATATTTATATGCAGGAAATTGTTCGTTTGCCTTGTTTACATATACTTAAAGCCACCCTTAAATTCTTCTAAACTTAACATATTTTGAGTCTCAATTGTAATCGTCACATGCAGGAAATTGCTCATTAAGAGATATTGAGATTGGAGAAAGCCAAGTTCCTCCTGAACCAAATGGAATTCCAAAGTTTTTAGTGGAAATAAGTAACATCTGTGCCACAGGATGTGACATTATGAGAATTCATTTAAATTGTGCAGGATTCACCTTTAGAAACCTTATTAATCCGAAAATATTTAGGCATCCCAAAAACTCAACTATTTGTGTCATAAACAACGATGAACCCCTAAAGTTTGGCTTAATGGTCTCGTTCTATTACACCACCAACTTCATCTACAAATTCTCAGTTGCTTCAGTTGAGTGCGTATGATGTAATTAAATTGATTAATTTGAAATAAATATATTATTCTTTGAGTAACGGATGGATCCTTAAATGGTACTTGCAATTTTAAATAATACATGATATATAATTATATATGCAGCAAGAATCATATCGTGAAATAGATTTTCCAATTGTCTGGAGTTTTGAATGATCGAAAATAAGAAATTTTTATCGCTATAATTTTCAATTTGCGAACATTCTTATTTCTCAGATCCATTTCAGGAATGGCTTGTATTATTTGGCTTAATCTAAATAGGTTGCAACAGACAGTTCGATCTGTAAAATTATTGTATTTGATGAAAAAACAATAAATTAATGATCATCAGTTGCAGAAAACTAGAGAAATGATCGATCGGTGCAAACAATATCGGCTCTTACATTCATTGAGGCTTATTTGCAAATAAGTTACAACATGATTCAAGCTAATATTTCAACAAAATTTATCCTTTGACCAGGGGTACCGGTCTATCCTGGATATTTAATCGGGTCGGGCTAAATTAAAAATTTATTTTGTTTGTTGAGTGAATGTCGGTGTATATAAATGAGTGAAAAACAAAAATACATAAATTAATCAATGCGAATTTTAGATTCTCACTCTAGCTTCAATTAAAATAATAAATTACTTTTATAAAATTAAATTCTGAAGGTCCAATGCAAGAGTAGTTTAGCTATTTTAATTTAGTAAAGATTGATTAAGGGGACATACTCGATAGAAAAGTAAAAACTGTATTTTCAAATAAGAAATCATAAAATTGAAGGATTTTGATATACCATGCAGGTCCATCATCGTGTGCTATTAGCTCAAAAATCTGTCATCGTCTTTAGAGAGAAATTAATGACCACAACAATAGGAGATTCTTGCGTTTTGATCCCAATTTAACCTACAATCTAACACACAATGAACTCAATATATTCCCGAGAAACAAACATAATTCACAAACAAAGAAATGAATCAAGAACCACAGAAGAAAAAAAAAAAGAATTTAAGTGTTTCGCCAGTGGTGCCTACATCTACTATGGACAAATGGCTGCACTAATCATCACTAAGAGCAAAGTTACAAGAGCCTCAAGGGCATTATAGAGAACAAACCAATATGACTTTCTATCTCTAACTCTCTCTCATCTCTCACGATGCCCTCCGATATTGCAAGTTGATCGGACTTTATAAAGGCTATATCCAGAAATCTGGAAGTTTCCCAGGCATTTCCCGCCGAAATTAACTAAACACATTCCTCACGTGTCTAATTTAAGATATGGCCCAAACGGCACCAGTTGCTTGTCGTTTACCCTTAATATGTTTTAGTCACTCACGCGATTTGCACATGCTTCACTTAAGTTGAAGAATGACTATTGAGAAGCTTCACTGTTACCTGCTATTGGTTTTGGACTTTTCATGCGCAGCTTCGATGGAAGGCAAAGAAGGCTTTTTTTTTTGGTCCCAAGTCATTAGTGAGATACTATTTTGGAAGAACTAAAATTCTAACCCTGTGTCAAGATCTACAGGTCAAGGGGTAGTCTTGGATAAATAATTTCTATGAGCATAGGTCTTCCAAAAGGTAACGGAGGCGTGTAAAGGTTTTCTCAAGCCCAACGAATTAACCTTATGTTGAAGGCTTTTTTTTTTTTATCTCACAAATGATGTAAGTCAAGAAGAAAATGCCGATGGCCCATTTATGTATTTTTCTTACTATGTGATATCCTATTATATGGACTAACATAAGCTGAAAAGTTATCATTTATTGTCTACAGGAATACAGCTCACGCCTGTCAACAAAAATACATGCATGCATGTCAAAATTCTAAAAGCATGTAATCTAGAAGTAACAATAATTTTTGAATGAAGAAGATGGAAGAAGAAGAAGAAGAGGTAGTTGCCGACTTCTTTGAAAAAAAGAAAAAATATTATTTTATTCATAAGTTTTGGCTATAAAAGGAAGAGCTTCCCCTTCCGTATTGTATTCCATTTTAATTCATTTTTCCATTTCTTTAGAGGGTAATAAAGAGTGAGGAATAGAGAGTTGAGAGAGTCAAAGCTTTAAACTCTTATTTTAATGATTTGAGAGATTATGTGTATTGTGGTTTTGGAAAGAGAGTTAAAATATTATAAGACTTGTAATCCTCATATCACTAGTAAAATATTTTTCTTATGTTTTACCCGTGGACATAGGCTAAAAGTCGAATCACGTAAATTCTAGTGTTCTCTTTGTATGCTTATTCTTCATTTTTTTTCTAATTTCATTTTAGCTATGCCACTGCTTCACCTATAAATTTTCTAACAATGGTATCAGAACCATTGATTGCATTTTCTAGAATCAAATTACTATTTACATTGAGGTTATTGTTCATATATATAGAGTACTATTCTAATATACAGTTACTGTTTATGTAAATCGATGGGAGCTGATTCTAGTAAAGGTAGTTCGTGGTGAAAGCAATGGTGGAAAAATATGAGATTGAGAAGTGCAATGAGAACAATTTCTCATTGTGAAAAATGAAGATGAAGAGGAAAATAATTGCTTGACAGCAATTAAAGAAAGACCCATGGAGATAGCTAATGATGCTAAGTGGAATGAGATGGACGACAATGTAATTGCTGATCTACACTTAGCACTTGCAGATGAGGTGTTATCCAGTGTGGAGGAGAAAAAGACAGTGAAGGAAATATAAAATACTCTCATAAAATTGTACGAGGTCATATCGCTGTATAATAAAACCTTTCTGAAAAGAGACTTTATACTCTTTGAATGACGAAATTTACGACAGTGACTGATCATATCAACACATTGAAGATTTTATTTTCGTAAATTATAACGTTGGGTCATAAATAGAAGAAAATGAACGAACAAAACCTCTACTTCAAAATCTACTAAATTCGTATGATCAGCTCATTATCAATTTGACGAACAACAACTCGGCGGACAGTATAGTCTTCAACAATGTTGCAGCCTCTATATTAAATGAGGAAAGAAGGTGTAAGAACAAGGAAGACAGATAGGCAAGTTCGCAACAAGCAAAAGTACTATAAGTGACGAGAGGGAGATCAACAGAACGTGGCCCTAGTGGGAGTCATAAGTATAGTAGATCAAAATCGAGAAGTAAGAAAAATGTCAAATACTATAATTGTGGCAAGAAATGACACATCAAGAAAGATTATTGGAGTAATCAGAAGAGTTGAAATGGTAAAGTACCTGCGTCATCAAATGCTCAGGATTGTGTGGTAAGTACCTCTGATGATGGCGAGATTGTCTACGTTAATTGATATCTGGCTTACAGACTCAGGAGCAATATGACACATGGCCTCTCAGAGGGAATGATTTCACACATATGAACTTATCTGAGGAGGATCTTTGTACATGAGCGATAACTATACTTTAAAGATCGCTGGTGTTAATACTGAAAAAAAAAATGTCTGATGGAATAGTTTGCACTATTCAGGAGGTAAGGTATGTCAAATGCCTAAAGAAGAATCTATTGTCTTTAGAACAAATAGATAGTCTTGGGTGCAAAACTCATGTTGAGAATGAGATCTTAAAGATAGTTAGAGGTGCGCTTGTATAAATAAAGACAAAAAAGATTGGTGCTAATCTATTTATGCTTTAAGAGGAAACACTACAGGAAGCAGATGTGTGTGTAACATCAAATAGAGAAGAGTCGACGATAATGTGGCATCTCAAACTAGGCTACATGTCAGAACAAGGTATGAAAATTCTCTTTGAGCGAAAACTGCTTCCAGAGCTCAAATCGATAAGCTTATCATTTTACGAATATTGTGTTACAAGTAAGCAGCTTAGATTAAAGTTTAGCAGATCTAATGTTAGAAGTAATAACATCCTGGACTTAGTTTATTCTGATGTTTGAGAATCATTGGATTTATCCCAAGGAAGTGCAAAGTACTTCTAACTTTCATTAATAATTACTCTAAGAGATGCTAGATGTATCCAATAAAAAAGAAGTCAGATGTATTTCTAATATTTAAGGAATTTAAAATGTGGATTGAACTTGAATTCAGAAAGAGAATAAAGTGCTTGAGGACAGATAATGATGGAGAATATATAGATAACGAGTTTCTTACATTTTGTAAGCAAGAAGGTATTTAGAGGCAATTCACAGTGACATATACTCCACAATAAAATAAAGTGATGGAGTGGATAAACAGGATTATTACAGAGAGGATAAGAGTTATGTTGAGGACTGCTTATTTACCTAACTCATTCTGGGCGGAAGCAGTAAAAACAGTTTATTGTATTGTCAATCAATCTCCATCAACAGCTATTGAGTTAAAGACACTGATAGAGCTGTGGATTGGAAAGCCATTTGGTTATTCTTATTTACGTGCATTTGGATGTCTTATGTACGTGATGTACAATACCCAAGAAAAAACAAAGTTGGATTCAAAATCTAGAAGGTGCATCTTCTTGAGATATATTGATGGAGTGAAGGGATATCATTTATGGGATCCCACTGCCCACAAGATTGTCATCAGCAGAGATGTTATCTTTATGGAAGATCGACTACAAATGAGAGATAAAGATGATAGCACTATGAAAGAAAATTCAAAGACTGTGTCGGTATATGTGGAAAATAATCCAAAAGCTTCAGATTCTTCTGAAGCAGCACTAGAGCATGAGGAATAAGAACTAATAGAGTTTGAGGCTCTAGAAGTTTGTCAGTCAAATCATGAGAGACGATCGCTAGCTTGGTATTCGAGTATGTAACGGAGATTAATATTGCATATTGTCTTCTAACAGAAGATGAGAAGCCATCAACTTTTCATGAAACTTTAAACAACTCAGATGTTGCCTTGTGGATAACAGCAATGCAGGAAGAAATTGAAACTCTATATAAGAACAAAATATGGGAACTTGTGCCACTACCATATAAAAGAAAAGTCATTGAAACAAATGAGTCTACAAAATTAAACATGATGACAATGACTAAGTAGAGCGATATCGTATAAGATTGATGGTAAAAACATATACTCAGAGAAGAAGGTATTGATTTCAATGAGATATTTTTTTCGGTGGTTCGGCTCATGACAGTTAGAGTAGTCTTGGTGATGTGTGCTACATTTAGAGTAATTGGATGTAAAAACTGCATTTCTTTATGAAAAACTTGAAAAAATTACAGGTGTTAGTATAAGAGATTTGATTTCTTCATTATGAGCTTTAAATATAACAAATTCAATTCAGACTATTGTACATATTATTAGAGATTTGAGGATAATGATTTTATCATTTTGTTGTTGTGGATGATATGTTGGTAATAGGCCATAACAAAGATTGAGTTTAAGAATTAAAGGCACAGTTGGCTAAGGAGTTTGAAATGAAGGACTTGGGACTAGCAAACAAGATTCTAGGATCTAAATTCACCAAGATAGAAATAATAAGAAGATTTAGCTTTCTTAGAAGAATTACTTAAAGAAAATATTGCGGTACTTCAATATGCAAGATTGTGAGTTAATTTCTACCTCATTCTCTGTTAATTTCAAGTTATCCTCAAATATGTGTCATAGCAATGAAGTACAAAGGAAGGCGATGTCTCAAGTACCATATGCATTAACAGTCAGAAGTTTAATGTTCGCTATGATTTACACAAGACCAGATATTGCATAAGCAGTGGACGCAGTTAGTCATTGTATGGCGAATTCTGGTGGAGAGCATTGAAAAACAGTGAAAAGGATTCTGAGATACATCAGAGAAACTTTAGATATTGCATTATGTTATAGAAGACCAGAATTTACTGTTTGGGGCTACGAGGATTCAGATTATACAGAAGACCTTGATAAAAAGAAATCCACTACAAGCTATGTGTTTACACTTGTAGGAGCGACTGTAAGGTAGGTTTCAAAATTGCAGACTATTATGACTTTATCTACAACAGAAGCAGAATACATTGGAGCAACACAAGCTTGTAAAGAAGCTATTTGGATACAAAGGTTAATGGTGGAGCTCAAGCACAAACAAGAGAAAATTTATATATTTTGTGACAGTCAGAGTGCCTTACATATTATAAAGAATCCAGCCTTTCATTTCAGGATATAGCACATAGGGTATAATACCACTTTGTTTGAGCAGTAGTGGAAGATAAAAATGTAGATTTGCAAAAGATCCATATATACCAACAAAAACTTAGCAGAAGTTTTGACCAAATCAATTAATGCTAACAAGTTTGTATGGAGTAGATCCTCTTGTGGCCTAGCAAAGACATAAGCAACATGACAATGGCGAAGCAGAAATGATAGTGTGGAGATTGATTAGTTTTTAGTCAAATCTCTAAGTGAGAGAATGCTAATAAAAATACATACATGTATGTTAAAATTATGAAAGCATGCAATCTAAAAGTAGCAACAATTTTTGAATGAAGAAAATAGAAGAAAAAAAAAAAAGATAATCGCCTACTTCTTTGAATAAAAGAAAAAGAAATCATTATTTTATTATTAAGTTTTGGCTATAAAAGGAAGGGCTTCCCCTTTCGTATTGCGTCCCATTTTAATTCATTTTTCCACTTCTTTAGAGGGTAATAAAGAGTGAGGCATAGGAGTTGAGAGAGTCAAAGCTTTAAGCTATTGTTTTAGTGATTTAAGAGATTAAGTGTATTGGAGTTCTGATAAGTGAGCTAAAATAATACAATACTTGTAATCTTCATATCACTATTAAATATTTTCCTGCTTTGCTAGTAGCGAATATAATTCAGTCTTCTATTTGTTGCTATTTATTTTTCTTCATATCACTAATCAAATATTTTCCTTCTGTTTTGCTAGTGGATGTCTGAACCACGTAAATTCTGGTCTTCTATTTGTTGCTTATTCTTTATTTTTGTCCAATTTTATTTAGCTGTGACACTGCTTCACTTATAAATTTCCTAACAAAGCTTAAGCCTGATTTATATTTTTTTGGGTACAATGATGATCATAATGGCTTATGATACTTCTCTTTGTGTCATCATCAAGTTTTCATTTCTGGCCATGTCACATTTGATAAAGCAACTTTAGATGATCATAGGTTTCAACATCAGTATGCTATAAAGACGGCAAGTCCTTGATTAATGGTGCTGGGTACACACAGATGTAGTTGCCTCGTTATTGAGGTCCAGAGATCAACAGTGGAAACGTCATGAATTTTCTTTTCATACACAACTCTGAAGGAAGATTGTATAAAGACATACACAACTCTGAAGGAAGATTGTATAAAGACAACTGGCCAACAACTATATGTGCTACTTGAGGAGCTATGAGGATTGATTCTGTCAGCTAAAGGATAAGACGAAGATGTGTTAATTCAAAATCAAAGTTAGGTCATTTCTCGTCCATACTAATTTCTATGCTGGAGAGTCAACTAGTTGATGAAACTTGTCATCAACCTCTTTTTCATTTACATGCCATGTTAAATCCTCGCCGATTAGAATTGTCGCCTAAATCTAGGAATCAATGGAAAATACTATAAAACTTTGGCTGGAAATATACTTGCAACCATTTTTTTTTCTTTCATTGTGACAGTCACAAGTAGGATATTCAAAGAAGTTCTCATATTCCTTCTATATAATATGAAATCATTTGGGCAAACATGTACTTTCTCATACTCTAAGCCCAAGGCTAACATTTTTTTTAGGTCTCATATGTAGTAGATCTAGGAAATGTATCATTCTTTGGTAACATGATAAATCTGAAAAACTAGAATTAAACCACCCATATTTTACCTTCAAGGCGTATAACATTAATAATACACCTAACTTAGTACAGTTTTTGGAACTCAAGTACAAGGAGTATAGTTTTTGGAACTCAAGTACAAGGATTTCTCTGCATCTTTTAAAATTGACTTAAACACCGCATGATCATCATCACAATGCTTGCATCATGAGTCATGACTATGGCCTTTCCTTGATCAAAGTACGTATATTGTACTTGGTCACCTGTGTCATTATTTCTTGGGTCAGGGTCACTATTTTCCCCATGCCAATTACGAATGGTATAACTTTTGTCAAAACCCTTTCCAAATAATTTGGTTTTAACTCTACTAGAGGGATGCACGCTAGATTTCTACATCTACTGCAAGGACACCTTATAATATCAACATTCTCATAATTTTCAATAGCAAACTCTATAAACATATTCACACCAACAATATACTCCGGAGATAATCTATCACATGTTATTCAAGTCTTATCCATTTTTTTTTAACAGAACACAAATCATGATACAAAACACACAATAAGCACTCAATGTTATAACATTCCAATAATTTTATCATCATGACAAATATATCCAAATACTTATTATTTTTTTTTATGACGAAACCTGTAGTGAAAAATGATTGATTCAAGACCATAAAACTAGACTAAGTTGCATTTTAGGCACCAGTGACTATAAACTTTCTTTATTGATTTTCATATAAGATATGAGAGTCACTCTGTAGTAGCCAACAAAAATCTATGTGAAGCATGCATCCACCAACAAGAATCACATGATATAATTCCAAACAATTTATGCGAATAGAGAAACGTAGCAAAAACAAGAGTTATTGACCGCACCACAAAAAGTATACAAATTCCATCCAAATAAAGAATACAATAATTGAAGCAAAATAAAAAGTAGTAGGATTTAATTATTTTACTAACTATAACTTTAAACTTTAATACTTTTACTTGATTGAATATGGCATCGTCACCACCCTAAAGAAATAAAGACCATAAAACAATTCTTTATTTTTATTTGTCATATACAAATATGCTTATAAAATTCCAAAACAAATAGTATATGGAAACAAAATTTATCATCACCAACACAATCTCTTAAAGTAACTGATTCAACATCAGTAGGTCCAGAAAAGACAAAACTGAAATAATTAAATAATAATAATAATATAAAAGGCATAAATTGTTAAGAGTCTTAACAAAGTACAGGTTCATGCAACAATTATTTGTTTGATGGATTATGCCTAGAGCATTATTAATGAAACAAAAACATTAAGATTGAAAAGGTAGAGAACAAGTTTTTAAAAAGTCTAAAATTTTATTAAGGAAAAGTCTTAATGATAAACTAGGGTGGTTTTATACTATATATTACGAATTTATCCAAATAGGTAAACTTAAAATATTATTATAAAAGAATTCTTCTTATTGAAATAAGAAAAATAAAGAAAACAAAATTTAGATATGATATTTAGAAAAAACCATAGGGCCATCATATAGGTAAGTAGTATTGAGTTTGTCATAAACTTTAAAACGGTATATTTATATATCTAAAACACACACCTATTGATGTAGGACAAGCCGTTATATATTTATTTGTTTTATTTAAGTTTTTTCTAAAATTTAATCTTTCAAAGTATATTATATTAAAATAATTTAAATTTTCCACTTTGATAAATTTACATTATTTAGGATTTTAGTATAAAAGGGAGCTGAACCTATTTGTTTTGATTTATTGATTCATAATAAAAATTTTTTAGAAAAGATTCATTTGTCTTTGCTTTCGTTTTGTGTCAAGTGGCATTACAGTAAGTTTGCAATGGTCCACAAGAACAATTCGACAAGCACTGGACTTCTTGACAATGATCAAAAGTTGCAAGCTTTTATTGAATCATTCTTCACTGCCTAACTCAGACTTTTCAGCGATAGATGGAAGAAGTGTTGCAGTGTCTAGAAGATAGAGGTTAGTGGCAGTAAGAAGGTTGTTCAAGGTAATCTAAGAGCCTCTTGACAGAAATCCGATAGACCCAATAAAAATTTTCTCAGCAAAGATTTATTCTTCTTTGCTTTTGTTTTGCGTCAAGTAATATCATAGTAAGTTTGCAATGGCCTATAAGAACGATTCAACAAGACCCAACTTCTTGATGATTAGCAGAAGTTGCAAGCTTTTATTGAATCGGTCGTTCAATGCCTGAGAAGATAAATGAGAGTATGGCGTTCGCATCAAGTCCTCGGATTCCTAAGTAGCCTTTTCTTTTGAGTGATTCCTCCACAACACTTTTACCAAAGGGATGGTTTTCGAACACAACACTTGATGTTTTCACTCTAGTATCTTAACACTTGAGTTGCTGGGAGGCCTTTTTCAGTAGTATGGGCTGTCCTGAGAACAAAACCGTGCAGGTCGAGTGTCCAAAGTGGACAATATCCCAGTGGACTTGAGCCGGGTCTTGACAGATGGTATCAGAGCGGAGCCCTGTCGGGTGCCTCTTGAACGGTGTGCACAGCGAGGACGCTGTGGCCCTAAGGGGGGTGAATTGAGAGATTCCACATCGACAAAGCACGGGGTGAAACCTGGGTTATAAGGAGAGACAAGCCTTGAGTTGCTGGGAGGCCTTTTGGGGTAGTATGGGCTGCCCTGAGAACAAAACTGTGCGGGCCGAGTACTCAAAGCGGACAATATCTCAATGGACTTGGGCCGGGTCTTGACAATATTTCATTTGTTATTTTATTTTCTTTATTATTATTATTATTACTACTACTATTGCTTAGTTGTTTTCTTTTGTTTATTATTATTGTTGCTATCATTTTTTAGTTAAATCTTTTCCCTTGAAAATATATGTCCTAGTGTTGGCTCCTTCAGTTCTTTGCATACATATTTGCCTGTTAGCTTGGTCTTCTACAACGATCTGCATTTTCCATGTTGATGCAGTTTTTCTCGCGTGTCTTCGAACAGTACTCTGAACCTTCTGCTCGCGATTGTCTACAGTACTCGAAATCCTCTGCTCGAGATTAGCTCGAGCTCGAGCAGGACTGTCTCCTTCGTCCTATTCTGCTGTCTTGTCCAGAACATAGATCTTTTGGACCTGTACTCACGGAAAACAAGGTCGGGGTAGCCAGGCGTGTTCCGGCGAAAATCCTTCGACGTTCACGTCAGTAATCGGGTTGTTCTTTTTGGTATCTCCTTAGTCGAGAGACCGGAAAAGTGAAAGGGATATTTTTTGCCCTCCCTTTTGAATAAATATGGTTTTTTCAGATAATCCAAGTAAGGGAAATCAGAGTATGAAGAACCTGCATATCTTTCTTTGGGATTCCTGTGAATGAGTTTTTTCAACCCCCATAACGTACCCGTTCATTTTCTTTTATACTCCATCTTTCCCGCTCTTTCTCCCCAAGAGCATCCATTCCCGCGTCAGTGGTGTCTGGGTCCCTCTGATAGCCGGGATTGACGTAATATTCCTTGGGGATGTGCGGCTGTCTCCTTAACCCGGTTCACGTGGCCAGATCACCATGTCGGGCATGTGCGCTATGAATGATGACACCGTGGGGGCATGTGCCGGCCATCGGCAATAGTACCACCACCATACCATGTGGGGCTCTAATCAGACATCTAAAGGTGTGCCAGGGTTCGGGGAAAGCGGTCGGGCCGCCTGGGCCGGGTCTTGTCCAGTTGTGCTCGGGGACTTGACTGCCTCGAGCAGAAAAGGAGAGCTCGGGTTTCGATAAGCCTCTGAATTCCTCGACCTTGACCAGCTTTGACTGAACCTAACGACCTCGAGTAGATTCCAGAGCTCGGAGCTCGAACGGCTCAGATCCCGACCTCGACCAGCTTTGATGAGATCATCCTGGTGTCATTGGTCGGGACTTCTGCTCGAGCTAGACTATCCTCGGGGTATTTTATTCGAGTTGGAAGGGCCTCGAGGAGACCTGGCCGATATTACCCAAACATTCCATTTGAGAGTTTTGGTGGAATCTATGCGTGCTTTTGCGGTTGTTCGTGAGTTCTATTAGCCTCCGGAGAATTCCATCGATTGTTGTCTTACATGCTGTTGAAAATATAGATTTTTACTTTTGTTTTACCTTAATCAAGGCCTTATTATCACGGTTATAATTATATAAAAATAATTATAATTTATCATTTCATGAACTCGTTAAAAGGTAAAATGCTTCTTGTTTGGATCTTATCGAAACCAATATTTGGTCTAACTACATTAAAAGGTTGCTTATTGTTCAACCATGCCCTATTTAACATTGCTCGCTTTTGGATATTATCCGTACCTCATGCATTGTATTCCACTTGTACAAGGATTCTAATTTGGTAAGTCACATGCAAGTCGAAAGTCGTCGAGAAACAAGTGAAGATCAAATTGCCACGGTCTTGGATGGTTTTATAGATTTGCAAATGAGATTCAAAGCTATTGAGAAGGCAATTATATATAGAAAAGGAGAGTATTACTATGCACTGGAAACCTTAAATGCGGATTCCAAATGAGAAGTCGCAATGGGACAGATTGAATTGAAGAGTTGAAGTGTAGAAGCAATGGCGTCGAGAAAATCGTGGAACAAGCAAGCGTGCTAGTAGGAATGCTAACTGTTTGGGTAATATCGGGCAGGTATCCTCGAGGCCCTTCCAGCTCGAATAAGAAACCCCGAGGATAGTCTAGCTCGAGCAGAAGTCCCGACCTCACCAGGACTATCTCATAAAAGCTAGTCAAGGTCGAGGAATTCAGAGCCGCTCGAGCCCCGAACACTCCTCGTATGCTCGAGGTCATCGGGTTCGGTCAAAGCTAGTCAAGGTCGAGAACCGAGCACTCCATTCTCTGCTCGAGGTCGTCCACCCCTGTCAAAGCTGGTCAAGGTTGAAACCGAGCACACCTTTCCTGCTCGCAGAATGTAGGTCCCCGAGCACAACTGGGTTGCGCCAGTCATGGGACGAAGGGAATGTAAGACCCGGTCCAGGGCAACCCGACCCGTTTTCTCAGAATTCTGGCACACCTTTTAATGTCTGACCAGGACCCCACATGGTATGGTGGTGATACCGTTGCCGATGGCCGGCACATGCCTCCAAGGTGCCATTATTCCTAGCGCACATGCCCGACATGATGATCTGGCCACGTGAATCGGGTTAAGGGGACAGCCGCGCATCCCCAGAGAATATTACACCAATCCCACTGTCGGAGGACTCGGATATCACTAACGTGGGAGTGGACTGACTGGAAATGGAAAGAGCGGAAAAATGGAGTATAAAAGGAAGCGAAGGATGCGTTACAAGGTTGGCAATTCGATTCGAGAAGGGTTGGAAATTCGATTCAAAAGAATCCAGTAAGGTTATCTGAGTTCTTCCTATTCTTATTCCTCTTATCTAAATTTTCCGAAACACCATATTCATTCAAAAAGGAGGCGAAAAATATCCCTTTCATCTTTCCGGCCTCCCTCATTAAGGAGATACCAAAAGAACAACCCGATCATCGACTTGACGTCGGAGGGTTTCGAAACACGCTCGGCGACCTCGACCCCATTTTCGTGAGTGCAGGACCGGAGATCTCCGATTACGAAAAGACAGTGAACAGGATGAAGGAGGCAATCCCGCTCGAGATCGAGACTTATCGCGAGCGTAAGTATCGAGGCACTATTTGAAGTCTCGGCGGAAGGTTCGACGATCTTGTTTGAAACTGTTTGAAGGCACTGTTTGAAAACTCGAGGCACTTTTTGAAATCACGCGAAAAAAACTGCATCAACACTAACCGTGAGATTACTACTTTCAATATCGACCGTCCGATCAAACAAGGACGCGAAGACGGAAGAAAACATAAACAAATCAAATCCCTCTCTCTCTTCTTCCTTTTTTTCTTTCATTGTTTTTCTTTTACATTTCTTTCAATCAACAGTGCCAAAATTATGCAGTCTCGTTTCTCGACAGTGTCTTGCTTCCTCTCCATTTGTGAATCGAAGCTGTTTCGAGTGTTTTAAGAAATCATCCATGTGAATCTTGAGCTGAGAAATCACGTAATCTGTTATAATCTGATGTTAAAACGTCGTCGGATTGGTTTTTGGATCTGGAATTTCGTTAATTGGAGTTGATTTTATGAAATTTGTGCGATTATTGAAGAGTAATTGGAGGATCGAGTTTGAAAAGATTGATTTTTTTTTTATTTTTTAAATAATTTGTGTTTTCGAAATTTGATGGGGTAAGTGAGGGAGGCGAATTCCGTCCAAAGAAGTGGCCATCGGAGTGCGGCGGGGATATTCCGACGAAGAAGCTGGCGAGGCAGCTTGATTTCACCAGCGGTTTTGTTGGTAGTGTGGTTTTGCCCGAGCATCCGCAGTCACAGGCCGCGACGGCTAACAGTTAGCCACTGCCGCAGCCACAGCCGAAGCCGGTTGTGCCACCTGTACCTCCGCCGCCGCCGCCCCCATGGCAGGCGACTCAACGACCAGTGAGGGTTCCGTAAGTTCTTGTGAATTGAATTTTTTTCAATATTTTTTTGTTAACGGAAATTGGTAATTGGAGTATCAACTTTATTGAATCCTGTCTGCAATATTCATGTGAAGATCGGTGGTTTCGTTTGGCAAGTCTTGACATTTTATGTGTATAGTGATTTTTCTGGATTCTGATCAGCTATTCATTTGTTCATATTTCTCTTGCTAAATTTTGGCTGCTTTGTTTGAGTATTTATAGTTTAATTGTACTCTCTGATTACGCAGCTTTTGTTATCTTGCAATTAATGTGTTTTAAAGTTTTTTTTTATTTTTGAAATTGATAGTAGATTTGAGTACTTTACTTTAAATTTAAAATGTTGTAAATTTTAGTATTTTCAACTTGAGAAGTGATACAGGTTTAGCAATGATCTTTTATGAAGCTAATAATATTAGTGGTTGTTTTGAGAATTTTGATCCGACTAAAATTCATTTCTTTCCTAATAAAGTCAGAATTCTCTCTCTCTTTCTTTTTTTTTTTTTTTTTTTAACTCTCGCTTTTGTCCTGAGGAAAACAGAAAGCTTACCGGAGAGTGCAAGTACCAATTTTGCTTGTCATAGATGTTTCCAGAAAAGGTACTTTAGGTTTTCGATTCCCTAGCTCTTTAGTTTGAACATAGTTATGTTTTAATTTTTTATTTTATAATTAGGAAACATTCATTAAGGGATTTAGGTACAATGTAATCCTGTCCTAGATCCCTCAACCCCAGACAGTGGGTATTATGACCATTCTACTTAGAGTGGGTTTAGTTTCTCTTCTCCTTTCAATTGGTGCTGGTTAATTTTCCCATAGATGGTACCGGTGGTTATGAGCGGTTTGATTTTGTCAATTCTTTGACGCATTTAGTAAAGGTACTGCATCATGGATTTGAAATTTATTGAAGCAGATATTGCATACAATGCATATTTACTGTGTAAATATAGTATTGTTGGCAAACTTCAACCAAATGTTGATACTTTTTATCTTGATTTATTTTTTACTCTATAAAGTTTTTCTTCAGAAAACCAGAATCCCCAAAATCAAGATCAAGGTCCAATGTTGAAATAAAAGAGAATACTCCAAAGAAGCAAAAAGCAGTGCAACTGTAAACACTCACGTTGTTTGAAACTGTGAGCATATCACCTCTATATTCACTCTTTTCTCTCCTTAATAATTGAGCATCATTGATGGGTTGATATATATGTACTTTGAAGTCGGAATAAAATTCTTTTCTTACTGTTTAATTGGAGCTGTGCTCTCATACCCCCACTCTGTTAATATTTTGAAGTAGTGGGTTTCTGTTGCTATTTCATCATGAACTTGAACAACCAACAAAGGAATGTACTGTTATTCACCCTTTCTTCCATCTATCATTGAATTAAATGCTCATCTGAAGCTTTGGATGTGTAGGGATAACTTATTTGATAGAAGGAGCGGGTAAGCTAACTTATTAGCTAATAGTTTATTACCATTTAAAAAACCGCGGTTGCTTGCAGAATTTGGAAAAGGTGATAAATTGGAGCACTCTTTTGTCCAGTGCTGTTCTACTTTTCCATCTCTGCGGACTTGTGTGCATGCATTATTCAACTTGTTCATTTGTAGTGCCCCTTAGGATAGGGTTTGTCTAATACGTTAATAGATATCTCTGGAATATGAGCTGATTGGGTTAGTATGAAATGCTTAGGTTTGAGAGGAATGACTGTGTTCTTCGGAATTTGTTTTCTGTTATTCTTAAAATAATACACCATAACAATATTTTAATCAACACTACCTCATTGTTTGGTAACCTAGTCTCTGGTTTGGGTTTCAGTTGTCTATATTGCAATTGTGGTCATCTTTGGGGAAATACTACCCTTACCCATCTAAGTGTTCTCTTTTTCTCCACCATGTACAAGGATCCATCTTTAACAATGTCAGTTGTCTCAGAATAGCTCATGTATGGATGACTGTGCAATTTATCTGCTGCTATTCAAGTTAATATTCTGCTATGTTTTATCAGGCATTGTGAGTGTTTTGCATCAGGAATATGTTGTGATGGTTGCAATTGTGTAAGCTGTCACAACAATGGTGAAAATGAAGCGGCCGGGCAAGAGGCTGTTGAAGCAACTTCAGAGCATAATCCAAATGCATTTAGGCCAAAGATTACTAGCATCCTACATTAGGGTATGTAGATCAAAAATTTTTTCACTTCTATTAAGCAAAATTTTGCTTATAACTCTGATGTAGGTTTTGCTGAGATCACATGTCGTTTTTCTATATTGATTGAACAAACTATATAATTTGTTGTCATAGCTAATGGAATCAAGAGGAGAAGTCATGTTTCTCAAGGGCTTTGTTGAATTTGTATGGGCATATTTTGGTGCTGTACAAGCTGTAAACTCTCTTTGATGACATACTTTTGTTCAAACAAAAGAATATCCGTTGTATTTTAAGCACAAAATTTATATCTTTAATCAGAATAGTTTCATTAAACGTTGAGATGTATGTATTTGTTCGGATTGTGTTAAGCTTTTTGCATTATATGCTGTCAACATGCTCTTGTCTGGCTACCGTTGACAATTTAATTGACTTTTCAAATGATTGTAGGAGGAGACAGGGGAAGTTTTGATATTGGGGAAGCACAACAGAGGATGCCACTGTAGAAATCTGGGTGCCTTAAAAAGTACTGGGAATGCTTCCAAACAAATATACTGTGCTCTGAAAACTGCAGATGCATGGACTGCAAGAACTTTGAAGGACGTGAAGAGAGAGGTTCTCTTTCATGGAGATCATGCCAATAACATGGCATACATTCAGCTGGCAGCAAATTGTCACCGGATGAGTATTTTACGTAGCAAACCCGTGCGACACTTAGACAACTCTTATCGAAAGTACTAAACCTGCCTTTGAGCTTCTCGACTATTGAGCCAAATGCGGATATTATATTGCTTGAGAGAAGGATTACAAGAGAGCGTACAAGAGTGCTTTCTCAATGCTTGATGCTTAAATGCCTAATGCCAACCCATATTTATAGGGAGGTTTGCCTAGCTCTAGAGAACTCTATACATATATGTTAAATTTTAAAAAATTCTAGTGTATGTACAAGTATCCTAGAGTTACTAGAAAATTGCGTAAGTTTTCGAAATTGAGTTAAGCTGGCACATTTTGGCTCATGATTTTGGGGCATTCTTGGGTTCAATTTGGACGGTCCGTAACAAAATACTGCAATAACTGAAGTTATTGGTTCTTCTGGCCACGCATCTCCATCTTTATCTAAGAAGATAAAGGTCAGGAACTCTTTTTCGGGTCAACAGCCAAGGATCCATAAATTCACAGGCTTCGACATTTTGCACAGGTAAGCTTGATGTCAGTATTCTTTTTTGGTCAACGTTATTTCTGCAAGTACACTCTGTATAGGAAGTTCTTTTACTGCAACTTCTAATTGGTTCTAAGTGTTAATGTTCTCTAATCATTACTAAGTGCATGTTTTCCTTGTCTTATCAGGGAAACCATATCAGAGCTTCTCCATCCTCCACCTTATCTTCAGTACCCGTTGCTTGTGCTGGTAGCACTGCAGCATTGGGCCCATCAAAATTCACGTATATGTATACATGGTCATCCTTTTGCATAATATTAACAATGTATTTGTTTACGGTACTAACTTGTATATTGCGTTGAATGTTTCTCCTAGCAGACATTATCCAACTGCAGGATTTAAAGGAGCTTTGCTCAGTTTTCTTGGTACTATCATCAAAAACTGCAAAATCGGTTGCAGATAAACAAGTCTATAAGTTTTTGAAGTCACCATCTATGGACCAAAAAGTCATTATATGTTTAATGCTACAAAATTATGGACAGTTTAGTTGTATTTACTTGTTTTAGAATCTCTCTCTCTCTCTTACTTTAAGATTCTATACCTGTGAAGGATTTTGGCTTTGGGTGTCTGCATATAGACCTCGTTACTTTAATTTGTTTACTGAGGTTCATTATTGTTCAACTAGATGATTATTGCTACTAATTTGTAACAATCACACTGTTGAAAAATTCAAATTAAAGCACATGTTCAAAGTTTAGTCAAAATTGTTCAAAGTTTTGGTAAAGTACATGTTCAAAGTTTGGCAAAAATTGGTCAAAGTCAAATTGTTCAAAGTTTGGCTAAAAATTAGGTAATCACCAATCAAATTTTGACAATTTTAAAGATTTGGTGAAATAGTGCTACCATGCATTCCTATAAATAGCTATTGTTCTTCATTTGTTAAGGCATCCACGATTGAGGCGATTGCTGAGTGAAGCAATTGAGAGAGTTGAGAAAGTTTCCACTTGAGTGTTAGGAGAATTCATTTGGGTATATTGGGGTATTGGGTTTTGTGAGTTTTCTCAATTTGTAAATTCTCATTTGTTAGTAAAATTATCTTCAGGTCTTTGTCAGTGGATGTAGGCTTTCTGTCGAACCACGTAAATTATTGTGTCAATTTTCTTTAAAATTGTTTACACAGCATTTAAGTTTCTCTGAAATTACGATTACCATCGATTGGTAATTTGCTCGACCTGCGCTTCAGCACGACAATTGGTATCGAGTAGAAGGTTCGTACTTGGGGTATCACGATACTATTTATAGATACTGATCTTAGATACGATCATTTGTACTTGAAGAGCGATCTATTGTAAGTAGTGTGTATTTTTGCATGTTTAGGAAAGTTTCGTTAACAAGGCGATAAGAGTCTAAAGAGTGCGGGTTTTAAGTGGGACCATTGTGACCCTCCAGTTTCTCCAGGAACTTTCCTGGTGCATTTATTCACGTGAAATAAATATCATAGAGACTGTTTTTCAAGTGTGAATAGTTGTTGAAGGCACTGATTATTTGAGGTTGAGAAGAATGGCGAAGCGTCGTCGTCATCGTCGTCAGGACTCATGACTAATCAAAGTTTGAAGTGGAGAATTTGATGGTACCAATAATTTTGGTATGTGGCGATGTGAGGTGTTGGATGTCTTATGTCGTAAGAGTTGGATCTCAGCTCTAGAAGAAAAGCTCGAAAAGATGGATGATAAGGGTGGACAAAAATCAATAGAGCGGGCATGTGGTGCTTATTCGCTATATGCGGCTAAAGATCGAAAGTACTACTGTCATGAGGGAGACATCAGTGAAAGAATTTGTGGAAGACATTGGAAGAAAATATATGAAGAAAAGCCTTGAAAGCAGGCTTTATATGAAAAAGAAACTCTATCGATTCACGTATGCACTGGTATGTCGATGAATGACCATGTGAACTCATTCGATAAAATATTAGCGGATTTGCTAAATTTGGATGAGAAATTTGAAGATGAAGATAAGGCATTGTTTTCATTGAATTCACTTCACGATGAATATGACCATCTACTACCACTTTGCTTCGTGGGAAGGACGATGTCACATTTGATCTTGTATGTAGTGCATCTGTATAATCTTGAGACCAGAAAGAAAGATAAAAGGATCACGAGAGATACAGTTGCGAAGTATTGACAGTGAGAGGTCGTTCATAAAGCTATGAACACGGAAAAAGGGCAAATCTAAAGGTAGGCTACGCGAGATGAATGTGCTTTTGTCGCGAGAAAGGGCATTGGAAAAGAATTGTCTAAGTTACTAAAGGGCAAGGCTATTTACGATGCATGTGTAGCAGAGCATGATGAGAGTCGAATTTAGTCTGGTTGGCATGGCGTTGACATGTCAATCGGATGAGTGGATTTTGGATTCGGGTTGTACTTATCATATGTGTCCTAATAAGATTTGGTTTTCTAGCTCGAGGAGCTAGATGGTGGAGTTGTTTTTATGGGCAATGACAATGCTTGTAAAACCATGGGAATAGGTTCAATCGATTGAAGAATCATGATGGCTCGATCGAGTCTTGATGGAAGTTCGCTATGTACCGAGCTTAAGAAAAATCTCATCTCATTAGGGTCCTAGAATCCGAAGGGCTTACAATCACTATGAGAGATGGGTTCTTGAAGGTAGTAGGCTGGTGCTGGCGATGATGAAGGGCACTAGAAGGAATAACTTGTACTATTTCAAGGAGTCTGAGTTATTGGATCGACATCAGCAGTTTCGAGAAAGGATCGCGATTCGAGAGGCAACCAAGTTGTGGCATATGCGTTTGGGACATCTTGGTGAAAAGCTTTGCGAGACTTTGGTTAAGCGAGGCTTATTGAAAGGTGCAAATTCTTGCAAATTGGAATTTTGTGAACATTGCGTTCTGGGCAAGCAAACAAGAGTAAAGTTTGGTTCGATGATTCATGATACAAAAGGATTACGGACTATGTTCACAGTGATGTGTGGGGACTACCAGAGTAGCTTCTTTGGGAGGTATGCACTATTTTGTTACTTTTGTTGATGATTATTCAAGAAAGTATGGGTGTATTTGATGAAGAACAAAATGAAGTTTTGAGTATATTTACGAAATGGAAGAAGATGGTCGAGACTCGGACTGGTCGAAAGGTTAAAGACTTAGCTCGAGATAATGGTGGTGAGTACTAAGAATGATCCATTTTACAAGTATCTTAGAGATGAGGGCATTGTGCGACACTTCACTGTTCGAGGTACACAGCGACGAATGGGGTGGCGAGCGCATGAGCCAGAACTATCTTGGAGAAAGTTCGGTTGTATGTTGTCAATCTTTGGATTGGGCGAGGAATTTTAAATTGAGGTTGTTGTATATGCGTGCCATCTGATTAATCGTTTGCCATCAGTTGCGATTGAGGGCAAAACACCCATGGAAATGTGGATTGGTAAACACTGCTCTGATTATGATACTTTACATGTCTTTGGTTCCATTGCTTATTATCATGTAAAGGAATCTAAGTTAGACCAAGGCGAAGAAAACATTGTTCATGGGTATAGCGGTGGAGTAAAAGGATCTGGTTTATGGTGTCGAGATCTGAAGAAGATCATTTTCGATGAGAGATGTGACTTTTGATGAATTAGTCATGTTAAAACAAAGGATTCACGAAAGGATGACAACACCGGTAGTACTGCATGGCGGTGGAGCTTGAAAAGGTTAAAGATGATCCAGTTAGTGTTGAAGAGGTAGATGATTCTCGATCAACAGAAGATGAAGAAGAGGTTCGACTCGGGAACCTTTAGAGCAACAAGATTCGATTGCATATAGAAGGCCACGAGAGAGATTACGTGAACCTGCTCGCTTTGTTGATATGGTGGCCTATGCACTTCGATTGTAGATGGTGATGTTCCTTCCACTTACGGAGAAGCGATAAGTAGCCACGAAAATGTCACGGTGGAAGCAAGCAATGGATGAAGAAATGCGATCTCTTGAAAAAATGGAACTTGGGAGTTAGTTACACTTGCTAAAGACAAAAAGGCAATTGGGTGCAAATGGGTATATGCAAAAATGATGGATTTCCTCGTAAGGATAAAATTCGATACAAGGCTAGATTGGTAGCGAAGGGTTACGCTCGAGAAAGAAGGAATAGACTACTGATGAGGTATTTTCTCCGGTTGTGAAACATTCGATCTATTCGGATTTTGCTAGCCATTGTTGCGTGATATGATCTTGAGCTAGTTCAACTTGATGTGAAGCTGCGTTCTTGCATGGTGATTTGGAAGAGAAATCTACATGACTCGACCGGATGGATTTAGAGTTGCTTGGAAAGAAAATTGGGTTTGCAAGCTGACAAAGTCGCTTTATGGATTGAAACAATCTCGAGGCGATGGTATGAGCGATTTGATCGGTTTATGAAAGGCAAAGGTACACGAGAAATAAATTTGATCATTGTGTGTATTTTAGTAAGCTCTAGAAGGATCTTTCATATATTTGCTCTTGTATGTCGATGATATGCTAATAGCATCTAAGAACAAAGATGAGATTGAGAAGTTGAAAACTCAACTCAATCGAGAATTTGAGATGAAAGATCTAGGTGAAGCTAAGAAGATTCTTGGCATGGAGATATCTGAGAGATAGAGCTCGTGGTAAAGTCGACTTGTCTCGGAAGCAATATTTGAAGAAGGTATTACAGAGTTTGATGCGATGACAAAACACGTAAGTACCCATTGGCTTCTCGTTTCAAGCTTCTACTGATTATCTCCTTGACGGATGAGGAACAAGAATACATGTTGCAAGTTCCATATTCAAATCTGAGTTGGTAGCTTGATGTATGCAATGGTGTGTACAAGGCTGACATTTCTAGCGAGTTAGTATGGTGAGTAGATATATGCATAATCACGGTAAAGGACATTGGCAAGTTGTGAAATGGATTCTACGGTACATTCGAAAACCGTTAATGTTGGTTTCTTGTTTGAGCGAAATGACACACTTGGTCGAAGTGTGATTGGAGTACGTTGATTCGATTATCTGCGGTGATATAGACAAGCGACGATCAACCATCGGATATGTATTTACTCTTGCTAAATGGTCAATTAGTTGGAAATCTACACTACGAGTCTCTGATTACTTATCGACCACGAGTAGAGTATATGGCAATTCGGAGGCTATTAAAGAGATCTGTTTGGTTACAAGGCTTGCTTGGAAACTTGGGATTGATCCGGGAGCATGTTAACTTGTATTGTGACGGTCAAAGTGCTATTCACTTAGCAAAAATCAAGTTTATCATGCGGCGTCTGAAGCATATTGACGTCTGATTTCACTTTGTGCGGAAAATTATTGATGAGGGAAGATTCTTCTTGGAAAATCAAGGCTGCAGAGAATCCATGAGATATGTTGACTAAGGTGGTGACAACGATCAAGTTTGAGCATTGTCTAAACTTGATCAATATCACGAAAGTTTAAAGCAGTGAGAATGGTAGAGATTGGAGGATCATTTTATACAAGGAAGTTCGGTAATATTTTGAACTACGGTTGGCTTAATCACAAATTTTGGAGTGCGTAGGTGATCACGAAGATCGCGACCACTTTGGGAATGATGGTTCGTTGGTGAGTCGGCTCGGTTTGGATAAATCTTCACCGAGGTGGAGAATTGTTGAAAAATTCAAATCAAAGCACATGTTCAAAGTTTGGCCAAAATTGTTCAAAGTTTGGCAAAGCACATGTTCAAAGTTTGGCTAAAAATTAGGTAATCACTAACCAAACTTTGACAATTTTAAAGGTTTGGTGAAATAGTGCTACCATGCATTCCTATAAATAGTTATTGTTCTTTATTTGTTAAGGCATCCCACAATTTAGAGAAATTGCAAGTGAAGCAATTGAGAGAGTTGAGAGAGCTTCCACTTGAGTGCTAGGAGAATTCATTTGGGTGTATTGGAGTATTGGGTTTTTGTGAGTTTTTCCCAATTTGTAAATTCTCATTTGTTAGTAAAATTATCTTTCAGTCTTTGCCCGTTGATGTAGTTATTGTTCTTTATTTGTTAAGGCATCCCACAATTTAGAGAAATTGCAAGTGAAGCAATTGAGAGAGTTGAGAGAGCTTCCACTTGAGTGCTAGGAGAATTCATTTGGGTGTATTGGAGTATTGGGTTTTTGTGAGTTTTTCCCAATTTGTAAATTCTCATTTGTTAGTAAAATTATCTTTCAGTCTTTGCCCGTTGATGTAGGCTTTACGCCTAACCACGTAAATTATTATGTCAATTTTCTTTGAAATTGTTTGCACCACATTTAAGTTTCTCTAGAAGTCACAGTTACCATCAATTGATAATTTGTTCAACCTGCACTTCCGCACAACACACACGAACGTTTAAGCACTAGTAATTTCACTAGTTTTGTAACATGAACATGAACATTCAATCGTGTTTGTTCTTATTTTAAGAACAGTGGACGAGCATGCAAAACAAAAATCTGAAATATTCATACAAATTTTGTGAACCGAAATATATTTGCTGAGGACGGTTCTTAGGCTAAATATGTAAGTTTAAAACAATCATCAACAAACCAATTTTTGAGAATTGAGTTACTCTCATGAACTTTTATATGGCATCGGCATCAACTCGTGCACTGGTGGAACACAAAAACTATTTATTCCACGTATGTTGAGGATAGTTTCAGAGCTAAATATGTATAAGCGAGTGACGGGTTATTAGGGAATAAATATCACAGTAAACTTGTTGACAATATACAGTCGGTATTGGACTACAGTATATAAGTTTTAGAATTTAGTGGTATGGGCATAAGCCCCTGTAATATGACATCGTTCCGAGCTCTTGTGACCTACAAGGCTACAATGATACTGTTTATCGTGGGCCTGTGTTCTATATACCTATAGCAATAACAGAAACATGTTCAATATTCATGTAGCTTAATAATAATCAGATGATTTTTTTATAATAAAAACTATAGTCAGATGATATTTTGGGATGCAGGTAACTGGTTCTGATATATTTTTTTAAATTACATTAAATTATTGTTTAAATTTCAATTCATATTACATAACAATATTATTGCGTGAGAGTTTGAACCACTGTTCTTAGGAGGTAGTGGCACAGGCCAAGGCGGAGTGGTTACTGTTATGACAAATTAAAATGGGGCCATATTGCTCGGTTGGGTACGTCATCTAATAAGTGCTTAAATGTCCCAACATCAACATCAATTCTAACCGCGAGATGCTTTAATCTCACAGTTACCACCATTACTATATATGTACATATATAGAGATGTACGTACGTATAATGATACATGGGCAACAAGTAAAGCAAATCAATCGCAATATTTGAGAGAAGCAATTCAACAACCTCACCCGCTCCTTTCTTTCTCCTAAAGAGGCAGCATACCAACTCCATTAAAAGTAAAAGTAACGAACACTCTATCTATTTATCTAATTAACAACAACAACCAATGCAATATCATCAAAAGCTTTAATTTATCTAACTGTTCTTCCATATCTTTGAATCTTCATTTGCGTAATAAAGAGAGAGGAAGTGGGGACTCTTTTAGCAAACAAGAAAACTCAACGACAAGAAAGGAGCGTGTGAAGACAAATAATAAAACATAAAGTGGAACCGAACGTTGCCAAAGTGATCATCAGAATTCAGAAAAGAGAGAAAGGAGCTTTAAGCTTTATTTTCTCATGAGTACTCTGCTAGTCATGTTAAATAACCCTTTCAAAGTGGTTCAATCTTAATTGACATCATCACAATAGAAGAGCCAAAACAGAAAGATATCACCAATGTTGCTAAGAAACTCCATTTCTAGCACCAAAAGGTTCTTTCAAAAAACCCTACATAGCTTTAAATCTATCTTTTCTGGTAGTGATTACCAAAGAATACCCAAAAGTACACCTCCCCGTATGAATATAAAAACAACTTACAGCAGAGACTTTGACATGTTCTACGCTGATCACTTCACCAACCAATGGGAGCCATCATCAGCTAAGAATAATGAGATCAAGGCAATCAAGAAGCAGAGACCAAACAAGAAGAATGTCATCAATAACGTAACATCATCATCATCATCATCGCCAATGAAACAAGAGAATGGCGGTTTCATGATGAAGGGTAATAATCGTAAAAACTTGAAAACAAAAAATATTCATCATGCAGATTCAAGTTTCAATAGTGGTAGGAGTATGACGACGATGATGAGAGAGGAAAGGAGCTGTTTGCTTGCTGAAATGTTAAAGGAGCTGGAGCTGATGGATATGAGCAATGTGGATCATGTGCTGGACATTGAAGAGTTTCTTCACTACTATTCTCGCCTCACGTGCCCTGCTTATGTTGACATTGTTGACAAGTTCTTCATCGAAATATATGCTGAATTTTTTGGTCATCACAATGCATTAAGTACTTCTGCTTGTATCAGTTCAAGGCCTAATAAGCTACGATCATAAAATAGTGATGAAGCAATTCAGAAAGGAGAATTTGGGCCTTCACAACATTAATTCGTCGCTGTTATTATATTTTATTTTTCAATTTTCATTTTTCGGATGCATTATTCTTGATGCCCATCTCTTCGTTTAATTTCATAACTTCCACGGACCAATGACTATAATTGTTTTATTTTATGTTAAAAAGAAAAAGAAATTCTATTCATCCCTATCTATCTATCTATCTATCTATTACTGTGTTTTGTTAATTGATGCATTTGACATTTCGTGACTTTTCCTTTGCGGTTCATGGTTGAATTAATCCAGTATTTTTTTTTCCATTTTTTTAGGTTGAATATTTACATCATATTATTTTAACCTGCATCAACGTGCATGAATTAAATTCTAACCATTTATTCGTACAAAGACTTTGTATGAATATTTATGTTCTTAAATTAAGAACAAGCACGTTTTTATTAATTTGTGAACACACCACATTTATATTTATCTTCAGGTTTCTGAAACTCTATAATCCAGAATTTTTTTAGCTGTTATTTAATATTGTAATTAAAAGCATATAATGGTGTCTATCAGAAGTTTTACTGGATCATCTGCTTTCTTTCATAAAGGAGCTGAGAAGTATGGAAAATATATTTCTATTTCTATTTCTTATTTTATTTTGATATAGTTTGATATAATTTTGGTACACTGAGAAGTGGACTTAGATTATTAGAAGCAAGATCCTATACCGATTTGATAGAAGTTAGATTATTAAAATTGTCGTATGTTTCTTTTCCTTTCAATTTTTTATAATTTACTTACCACTTTATCTTTCTATATTGTTCATTCCTAACAGATGATTAATTAATTGCTATTTTCTTGTCGTTCTGTCTTTCCCTTACTATTTTAAATATTGTGTTGAACACTTGAATCCATACTACATAGTTGTAAGGTTTGTTGTCTTGTTTAAGTGTTAGTACTAGAGGGATTGTTATTAGCTTTGTTGTTTTCGCTCTGAAAATTAACCCTGAATGCAGATTTGCTTCTTGTTTGAAACACCACCAGAAACACTTTGTTTTAGAATTTCTTTATTACTTCATATATATTTTTACTGCTACTTTACATAAAATTATTATTGGTACTCAGGGATATGAATATAAGGGAATGCTGAAACTCCTTTTTGTATGCCAAATTCTTGCTTGCTGGTCAATTTGGAGGTTTTGCTGCCGGACCTTGGTGTATTTTATAGTTTTTCTTTTTATTGGAATAGTTAATTGTATGGTGAATAATTCTAACTCATCAGTGTTATTTAATATCAGGAAGAGTATAACTGTTGAAACAAAAAAGGGTTAAATCCGATGGTTATAATGCTAGAAAATGGACCAACAAACAAAGCAGCCAAAAAACAGAACCTTTTATTCTTCCTTAGTTAGAGAGCAATGAATGATTTAAAGGTACATAATCAAAAAGAACAGTTCAGGCCGAGAGGATGTTTTGGCTTGGAGTTGCCGATAACCACTAAAAATTGAGGGTCATGTTAAATTACAACAATTATAACTTTACCATTCATACAAAAATATAAAGAACTTAACTGTTATGTTATAAATTTTTACATATTTTTATATAAATTGTAATTTATCACAATCGTAACTTAGCAAAACCCAAAAAATAATCACCTTGGTTCCGGATAATGCTGACGGCACCAGCATCAAAGATGCTGCAGAAGCATTATCACAAGCCATTCAGTATGCACCATCTCCTAAAGACAAAAGAGTGCGCAAAAGAGACTTCTGAAATAATCTCTGTTGAGGACTTGAGGTAATGCCTATTAAAGTACTTTCCTGTCTCCTGCTTTATCAATGGGCTGGTTGCCGCATTAAGTATCATTTCTTTTCCAACCTCATATCTGCATCAATTGGATTTTCTTTCCATTAAATTATCTGCATCTCCATTGCTTCACTTGCATGGTTTCTTGCAGATGAATATTTACTGAGCACCTAGATTTGTTTCATGCCCTAATAATCATCCTGATTTTGGATCCGGAGCATCTGGCTCATTGTTGATCAGAAACTTTTCTGGGCATTGGACAACTTAGAGATGTTATTTAAGAATTTCCTTGTTTTTGGAAAATTTCAGGCTGGTTTCTTCAGGATTCAAGTTGTGGTAGTTGAACGAGAATGGAGTAGATTCTTTGTTTCTCCTCAACCATATGTTTCAGGTGTTGAGACAAATTTGTCCTGCTTCTCAATAAATCTCTAAAATTACTTGAAAGCCATGTTACTATGTTAGAAACAATATTAATGAAATGGAGAATTTGCGTTTAGCCTAAAAAACAATTGTTCTTGAGTATTGCTTATTTCATAGCACTTCAGTGCCAAAAAATCTGAACTGTTTTTGTTTTAAGCATTCTGAAAAGGATCCTCTATGATGCTGTTTAAAAATCCCAGCATCAATAATGGGATTAATGTGGACCATTGGATGAAATCTATCATTTACAACAATTAAATAAGATAAAAAAGTAAATTAAATTGTTTATCATGTAGGTAACACTTTATCAATTAAATAACTTAGATTTGATAAAGGATATGAAATCATACCAATTAAATAGGATAGAGAGAGATTTACAATTTGGAAAGAAGAAGAAGAAGAAACTAATTCAAACCCATCAATTAAATGCCACAAAAGTTTGATTATTTAACGTTTTACACGTACAAAATATATATTTATTTATATAAACGATATAAAAATTACATTACATAAATTCTTTCTCATAAATACTTGTTAAATAAACTTCATGACTCTTAAACAAATGTTATTTATACCTTTCTCGGTCTTTTGGCTAAGATCATCGAATGTAGTATCTGTTCTTATCAATTTAATATCTGATATGTGAGACATTGTCCCACACGATATTAAATTAATTTTTATAGGAGGAAGGACCACAGACAATCGCTTGCTATTGGGGTCCTCGCGCATCCCATGCATTGCACTATTGCAAGGACCTGGCGCACCCCACAAAAAAAAAATAAATGTTATTTTGTCTTATATCATTAAATTATAATTATATTACTTGATTGATATAAATTCCACATTGTATTATTGTTGATTTTGATAATTGATATGTATAGTTAAAAGTAAAAAAAAAAAAACTTCATATATAATGATATATTTTATAATTGATGAAAAACATAAACTAATGAAATTCATTTTAATAGCACAAATGCTCAATTTTTATAATAAATGAATTCTTTCAAAAAAAATCTATAATTAATGAATAAATAAAAATGAAAATAATACGATTGATATGGTATTTGGAAATTTGATTGATTAACAAAAATTAAAGCCATCATTACATTGAATGACAGTAAATCTTTTAGTGATTAATAAATACAACAACAATCGATCTTTTTGTTTCCATTATTGTTTTATTATTGTCAAATCTCAATAATAATTTTAAATTTTTTCTATCTTTTTAATGGAGTATTACATAATTTTCTAAACATATTTATCATTACATAATTCTCTAATTTTCATTGTGTGTGATTTTATAATTTTATATTATATCATTCACCATATACTATGTCTAACATTATCAAAATAACTAACAATAAAAACTATCTATTTGTGGGCAGTATTAACAACTCTATGGTTCAATTATCACAAACCATTTATTCACTACTACAATAAGTGAGATAAATGACATTCAATGGATGACTCTTATCTAAACAACTGTTATTTTTTCTTTTGAATAACTCTTCTGATAGTTAGAGAGTTATTTATTATAATTTTAATTTCACAATAAGATAAAAGATGATTTGTTATCCAAAAACATGCCATATTTTATAATGTAAAATATGACTTGTAATCATTTTTATATAGATATATAAATAACTAAAAATCACCTTAACTTCACTCAAATCCTTAATTACTTTGAGCTACACCTCTCTTTCGCTCTCTCATCTTAACACTTCTCAAAATTTCTCATAGAAATAATGTCTTTTCGCAACTGTCCCCAAATAATCAACCCAAAATTCATCTCCTTTGTAGTTCCGATTTACTTGAAGAGTGAAACACAAAGGGGGATGAACTGATAGAAAATAGTAAAGTAAATCTCAATCACAAACCACGAAGAACGATTAAATAATTGAAGATTTGAAAGCTCGAGTCCACAACTTCAAGAAAGCGATTAAAGCATTGACACTTTTGATTTTAAAAAGCTTGGACCCTTACAGTAAGGTGTTTTCAATTTCTTTAATTTCTTTAATTTATCGAAAATAATAGTTCTTTTATTTAGGTATAGTTCAACTGAACGAGATTTTTTTTTTTTAATAATTCATGTTTGAATGTTAGGTATGGAATAGACACTTTTAAAGAAAAATGGTAGATTTTGAAAATTTGAGTAAATGTGGGTATCTCAAGGATAGGGTTTTATATTTATTATTATTGTTGTTGGTATTATTATTATTATTATTGGCTAAATTCAATAGATAGCTCCATGACTTTGGCAATGTTTGTTTATAAATTGTGATTAATTTTGATTTATTTGCATTTGTCACATTAGTTATACACACACATAATTGTTGCATTATTTTTAACTATTTTAATTTAGTATTGGAGTATTGTTGCAAGATTATGAATATTGTCAGTTACCTCCAAGATGGTGTTTTGATCACTTGGAGAAGAATGTAGTTTTCTTTTGTAAAGAATTCTTTGTTATGTACAATGTAATGGATACCCCATTTGGAATGCGTAGAATATTAGACTTTTTATTTTAATACAGGAAATATTAATCATTTGAATCTGAAATATTATTTGTTGTACAATAAATTTATGTACTTCTCCAAAGGCTTGATAATGCAATTTTTGCCAATCCACATTAGTTTAATATGAAAATTAAGTAGTAGATTCAGGTGTTTCAAAATATTTTCTAATTTAAAATGACATTAATTAATTCAAAAATATCACCTTTATTATCTACAGATGACTTTTAATACAAAAAGCTAGTCATTTGCTCAAAAAAAATTGACAGCCGCTAAGAGTCGTCTCTTTTGGAATTATGGAGTTTAAATATTCCTATTATTGCGAAATCTACAATAATAACCATAAAAATTTTATAATTTTTAAAAATAATTCTTTAAATTTATTTCTTTCAAAAATAGCCAAAACATATTAAAATAACTAAAACACCCTTCTCATAAAAATATCAATGAGATCCAAGAAAATTATAAAAATATAAGATGGATAAAAATATCGCAGAAATTAACGAATTAAATAAACAAATGATAATACATATTAAAACAATTATAGAAGAAATAAAACTTCTTAAAATAGAAGTATTTGAAATAAAAACTAAGTTAGAAAAGAAATCAACAATTTTAGAAGCACAAAGAGAATTAAAAGAATCTATTAGACATAAAGAAAAAAATACAATTTGGAGATATAGTCAAAGGATCATTTGATGAAAGAATAAGAACAACTGCTATGCCAGAAATATTAAAAAGAGAAGAAGAATATAAAAAACAATTAGAAGAGACAATAAAAAGATCAAAGGAAAAAACACCAAAAAATAAATCAAAGAAAAAACTGATATAAAACAAAAAGGAATAAAAATTGATGAACCTAAAGAATCAAGTTCAAGTGATAGTGAATAATGGATAATTTAGAAGAAAAAATTGATAAATTATCATTAGAAGATTTAGACCTAGAAACACTAGGATTTGATATAAATATGAATGTTGGAGTACCACCTACTGAACCAAGCATAAAAACTAAAAACCCTGATAGAAATTTTGCTAACAGAACAAGAGCACAACATCAAATATTAGCATATCAAAAACCTTATTATAAAATGTATCCAGAAGAATATATACAAGAATTTAAAACGGAAAATGAACCCATTAAACCTATGGGAAGTAAATTAGATATAGACTGTAGAAAAGACCATAGTAAAACATTAACAAGTTGGTAAAATGATATAAAAATGATGTTCTTATTTAATAAAATAAATAGTGATTGGGATACAAATAATACAGAAGAGAAATTTGATATATGGATAGAATTGTTAGTAATGAGTTTTATTGGTAATGTGTTAAATTGGTGGGATGGAATAACCGAAGAAACAAAAACCTTAATAAGATTAGCAACTAAACAAAAATTTAGAAAATGAATTAATAAAGGACTAAATAAATTCACAAATTATATAAGAGATAAATTTTTAGGAGAAAATTGGGAAGATCTCAAACAAAGAGAAATAGAAAAAGAAAAACTTTTAGCAAGACAACATTTTTAATGAACCTTCAAATATGTAATTTATGCAATATAAAAAATTATACATGTGAATTTTAGAAATATTACTATAAACAATTCTATAGTAATGATGATCAAACAATTTATTATGATATGTATATAAATAAATTACCATCACCATGGAATACTTACTTTTTAAAAGAATGGAATTCATATAGATCAATAGAAATAGGAAAATTAATACCAAAACACTTCAGGATCTAGAATAGAATTTGTTATAAGAAAATTAAAAGATATATGTATAGAAAGACAATTATATAAAAAAGTAAAGAATGTAATGATGATTTGCTGTGATCAAGTAAATGCACCTAATCAATGGGGATGTAAACCATATTATAAAAAGTATAAAAAACGTAAGCATGTGTATAAAGGTAAATACAAAAACAAAAGAAGATATAAAAAACAGTATAGAAAATATTGAAAAAATAAAACATTTAAAAGAAAACCTTATAGAAGATACTATAAAAGAAAACATAATAAAGAAATTAAAAAAGACCATAAAGAATGTAGATGTTGGAATTGTGGACAAAAAGGACATATAAGCACTGAATGTAAGCAGAAAAATGTTAGAATAACTGAAATAAAAGATCAAGAAATAAAACAAGATTTAGAATTATTATCTGATAATGAAACTATAAATTGTTTAAATATTGAAATATATGAAAGTTATAGTGATATAGAATCTATAAGTACAAGTTCCTCAGAAAATTTAGTATCAGATGAATCAGAATCAGAATTCTGAAATAAAAAACATAGAAGACATAGAAATAGAACAACAAGAAAATAGAGACGGATATCAATTAATCGTACAATTAAATCAGAAAAAATTAAAAAAAATTTAAGAATATCTTTAAATTTAAGAAATCCAGACAATACTATTTTAAGAAATATACAACAATTCTTTAAAAGAAAAAAATATAGTTATTCATGAATATCAAGAACAAGAAAAAGGTATAGATATAACACAAAGTAGAGGAAATGTCAAATTAAGTTTGTCAAATTCTAAAGGTATAGAAGCTACTTTAAATAAAATTAAAAGTGATAGGATTAGAGATAAAATACAATATGTATATTTAGTTGGAATACAAATATTAGTAAAATCCTTATTTAGGGAAGGAATAAATTCACCTATAATACTTAGTTTACATGATCAAAGATTTATAGACCCTGAATTAGCACATTTAGGAACCATAGAAGGAAATTTATGTTATAAAAATTTTTTATTTACATGTAATCCTAAATATTGTGCTATATAAAGGATAAAAATATAAATGATACTCTAAGTTTACATTTTGAATTAAAAAGAAAAGATATAATGAAACCTGGAAATAAATTTATGACATTTTACTACGTTGCTTTATATTCTTTCTGTAATAGTAATTATGGAGAAATATATAGTAATAAACCATACATAGAGATAGGAAAAGAATTTCAAGATTTAGGACAAAGTATAGAACCAATATTACAAGTTCCTAACTTACCTATAACATATGATTTATATATAAAATATAAAAACCTGAATTAGAAGAAGATATTAAGAACCAAATGATACCAATTCAATTTGGTAATAAACAACTTATTAAAGGAATAAAAAATAAAGGAAAAGGAAAACAACCAGATTATAGCATATATAAAGAAATATTAATACCTGATAACACATCTAATGGAAGTTTAGTAATAATGGAAAAATATTTTAATGGAATAGAATTCATAGAAAGTCAAAAAATATTAATAGATACAGGATCAAGTCATAATCATTTAAATATATTAAAAAATAAAGGATTAACTGAACACATTACAACTAATGAATATAAATATAAAGACTTTAACGAAAATATAAGAATCTGTACAAAAGAAGTAACTGTGCCAACATATATAGGAAGATTATTGTTTAGAATACCATGTTTTATAGACTCAGGATTTGCTCAGAATGAAATATATGATATCATATTAGGAATAAGTTTCTTAAAACATATAAATTATAATATTACTTCTAAAGGAATTTATATAAAGATGGATAATGAAACAACAGAATTTTGCCCTAAAATAGCAATGTGGAAAAATGAATAAATGAATACTATAAAGTTTCCTTTAAGTACTTACATAAAATTAACGTTCCCTGAACTAATATTACTACATGTGCAATAATAGATACATGAAGTGAAATTACATTAGGTAAATCATTTTTACTAAAAGAATGGAATAAGTTCTCAGGTTCGGGAATAAAACTTATAGGAATAACAAATACACAAGCACCTTTATTATATTATAAATCACAAGTTCCAATTATTCTTGGAAATAAAATAATTCTATTAAAACATATTATACAATATAATACTTTCAAACAAGATTTACTCTTAGGAAATGATTTTCTTAATCAATTTCAAAGTTACCAACAAACTTTATATAATATAAATCTTAAAACACTATGTAGACATATACTTAGACTGCCTCGTATTTTTAAGCCATATAGAGTCACAGATGAGCGTGGTGATTATACTTATAAGATCTTTTTTGATAAACAACAATTACAAAATAATTTGATATCTATAGATAAAATTAAGAAACAATTACAAGAAGTATATCATGAAAACCCTTTAGCTTTATGGAATCCTAAAAATCTAAGAGCTAAAATAGAATTAATAGAACCAGTAATCATTAGAGTAAGACCAATGATATATACTCAAGAAGATATAACAGAATTTAAAATACAGTTAAAAGAATTATTAGGATTAAATTTAATAAAACAAAGCTTTAGTCCTCATTCAAGTCCAGCTTTTATGGTAATGAAACATAGTGAATAAGTTAGAAGTAAAGCTAGAATGGTAATAAATTATAAAGAATTAAATAAATATACTAAATTTGATGGATATTTCTTACCAAAGAAAGAAGTATTAATAAATTTAATAAAAGGAAATACATACTATTCTAAATTTGATTGTAAATTAGGATTTTGGCAAATAAAAATGGAAGAAGATAATATAAAATATACAGCTTTTAGTACACCTCAAGGACATTACGAATGGTTAGTTATGCCATTTGGATTAAAAAATACACCACAAATATATCAAAGAAGAATGGATGATTTATTAAGAAATAAAACATATTTAATAGTTCATGTAGATGATATTCTAATAAGTTCAAAAACATATAAAGAACATATTGAACATTTAAAAGACTTTGCACAAACTTGAAGGAGCTAGCCAGTTTTGATGAACTCCTTGTAAAAGAAGTCTCTAAGTTTGCTAAAAAGAGACAAATATATCTTAAATTTTACACCATAAGTCCTGAATATACCAATAACATAGAATATCAGGCCTTCGACATGATTACGATAGGCCATGTTACCAGAAACTTTCAACTTGAAGTGGGAACAGAATATACAGCTAGCCCCACAATTCAATAAAGCATGGATAAGAACCAGAAGAGCTCGAGGAATAAAGACCATCTGGAGCATAGCTAAAGACCTGTACAATAGAAAATACAGGACAATAATAAAATTCAATAATTACATTCTATTGACAGCAGAAGGTGGAGAGTCACCATCAGAGATACTGTTGGATTTCATACACGAGATAACAACCATGAGGTTTCCATCAAGCACAACCACTTTGCAGTAGGCATGCAGACTGATGGAGATAAAGTAAGAAAAAGAAGTCATGTCGCTTGTGTTGGCAGGAATAAATAATGTAATCTTTACTTTATACAGTTGTCATTTGTAATAATGTAGTAAAAAACTTTTTGACTTTGTAAGGCCACCACATAAAGTTGTTGGACATCAATTCAGCCCATGTGTATATGTCGGGCATTAGTTGTGTTTATCCTTTCTCCTACCATACACCTGTAAAATAGAAAGATAAAAAGCCATTATCTTTTCCCTCATCCATACACCTGTAAAGAGGAAAAGATGAGCATCAATAATGTACCCTCTATATAAAGAGAAATAATCGAAGGGCATAGCCCATCATAGCCTATCAGAGCATTTTCACACGATTTTTCTTACAATCTCTGAGAGTACTCTCAATGCAAAAATAAAAATCTTTTCTCCAATCTCAACCCAGATAAACATTTCATCCTAATAAACCAGATAACCCCATAAGAAAGAAAAAGGAAACCTATATCTATTATTGGATATAAGGAAATTCCAAGACACCATAGGATACAGTAAAGCCGTGAGACTGTCTAGTTTTTTCATGTTAGCCAGAGGAGAAGGCGTGTTAAGGGAGTTAAGGACGAGGTCATTCAGGCAGAAGGTTACTCCATCGATGTATAGGAGAATCATTTTATACAATAAAGGATAGAGGTAATAATTCCAAATTCTGATCTTTTGGTGGTAAATGTTTATAAAGATGTTAATGTTTGACGGGAAGAGAAAGAGATCTTGGATATATTGCAATAATATGGAAAAATTTCATGAAACCTTATTAAAAGATGTAGGAATAACCAAAATAATTTGGATAAACAACAGAACAAAAGTTTCATATAACCATAGAATTTTGATAATCGGATTTAATTGTGGAACATGGCTATATGAAGCATATATGTTTTCTAAAAGAGAATTAGTATCAAAAGAAGCTTTATTAGCAGTAAAAAATATAGGATTGCCTAATGAATTAGAAAGAAAAATAATAAATCAAGTTGAAATAGATAATTTGCAAAAGAAATATATATGTTTCAAATAAATTAAGAAATCTCTATATTAGAAACCAATATAGAACAAGAAGAATGAGTATAAATAAACAACTTTTATTACTAATTTCAGCAGTAATAAACATAAATAACTTTTACCACCAATAGAGATTTACATAAACCCTTTGTAAATTTATATAAATCCCTCTTGTATCTTGTATAAAAAGTTTCTTTCTGTATTTCTTTATAAATATTTATGTTATAAATAATCTCTTTTGTATAAATCATGTACTCAATACTTGAATAATAATATGTTTTCAATAATTTCTATCCAAATAGATAGATTCCATTTAGATTGATTTTATTGACTAGATTTTTTGATTAACTAGATTAGTCTTCGGACCCCCCAAACTCAATGGTATCAGAGCCATATAATATTAATAAAAATCATAAGAAAAATGAGAAAGACAAAGATTTGAGAAATCAAGTTTAATGGAACCAATAACTAATATAGTAGATGCTATGTATACTTTAAAAATAGAAAATAAAGAAGAAATAAAAAAGTTGGTAAAAGAAATAAAAGAAAGTAAGAATAATATAAGAAATATTGAATTAGAATTAATGCAAGATCAAAGAGAAATGTTTAATATAAACACTAAAGATGATGAAATTATATTAAATAAAAGAATGAAATTTATAGATGAATTAATTAATTTTAAATTTAATACATTGGTATAAAACAGAAACATTATGAATAATAATGACCTAGAATTTGAAGTCTGGAATAGAATTAGATTAATGTGTTATACTATAAAAAGGATGATTTTTAGTTGGGAAAATAAAGTTAATCTTTATATAGAATATCTAAATCAAGAGATTACAAGTTTAAAACAAGAAAAAAGAACTAATTAATTTTAAATTTAATACATTGGTATAAAACAGAAACATTATGAATAATAATGACCTAGAATTTGAAGCCTGGAATAGAATTAGATTAATGTGTTATACTATAAAAAGGATGATTTTTAGTTGGGAAAATAAAGTTAATCTTTATATAGAATATCTAAATCAAGAGATTACAAGTTTAAAACAAGAAAAAAGAACTTTAATAAATATTGGACAAGAAAATTATGAAGAATTAGAATTTATAGACTTTTATGACCTGGAACAAAAAATATATTTTTATAAAGAAATAGTAAAAATATTAGAGAGAATAGGATGAAAATGTAGAAATGATGGAAGAATAATCAATATATAAAATTATAAAACTTTAAGGACTTTAAAGAAAATTATCATAATAAAAAAAGACAAAATAAACGGTATTTTTGAAATTAACATAAACACAGTATGGGTTTTTTGTCCATACAATCAATATTTGGCTAAAGATAATAAAGAAAAATAAAAAAGGTTAAAAACAAAAATTAGTCAAGTTATATGATTAAAATTGATAATTTTCCTATATTATTGGAAAATTTACATAAATAACCAGCCTTAATTTCTAAATTTCACAAATAACCATTCACTTTATATTCAATCAAATATAGCTAATAAAAACTTACATTTCCTTAATTACCCTCCATATTTAATTTTTATTCAAGAACTATAAATTTAAAACATCGTTCCTGCAAACTGCAACCCGTTCCCTATCCAATCAAAACATCGTTCTTGCAAACTATAAACACCATTCAATAACTGAAGATCAGAGCTTCTTTACCTAATTGCGTGTAAGGTAATATAATTGTATTAAATATTTATAAGTGTTATGAATTTATGTGTTGTATCGTTTGCGAGCTAGGGTTTATATTTTGGTGATTGTCTGACAGTTGGTGAGACAAGTGCCTGTCTCACCAGGCTTGGTGAGACAGGCAGCCTGTCTCACTAGGCTGGGTGCGACAGGGTGCCTGTCTCACCAGGCCTGGTGCACCCTGATTGTGTAAGTTCACTACCCATGGACATATGTAATGACGCAATGGTGAAGGTTGTATTACATTTAGCTTCTGATGTGGCCAACATTGGATGTATTCCTATATTTGTTACCACTTCTCCTAGAGTTCCAACCCAAGATGTTGAAGATGTTGAGGCACTTGTAGAATCAGTCTCTGTCCCAGATGTTGAAGAAGAGGTATTACCAATGACAACATCGTTGCAGCAATATTACTCTCCAGTCCACGAAAATAATGACACTATTGATGATAATGGTATTGCATTGCCTGATGTTAGAAAGAGATGTTACCAGTAGAAACATCTTTAGAGCAACATGGTGAACCTATTAATAACATGGGCAATACAGAAGGAGATGATGTTCGTGTTAATGATAGGGGTGTTGATCTTATTGATATTCCTTCTAACAATGAGAACAAGCGTGAGGATGATATTGCTGCTAATAGTCGAAACAGTCGATCTACTGCTCCAATGGACGGTTCGATGATGACAGTTGTTGACCCTCTTATAAGTCTTGCTCCAGTTATGCCATCAAACTTGCTTGCTCCAGACTTTATTAGAAGTTGCATTTATTTGTACCATGTGAAAGGTAATATCAAAGCAAAATTCAAGATGTCCCAAGCTGTTTGGGATGATTTCGAGCCGATCTTTATAAAAGCCGCAAAATCATATGGGCACGAAGAATTTAGAAAACAACTTGAGGCTCTGTGGATGCTCCATTCCAGTGCAGTTGATTACTTGGAGAATAATGTGGGGATATGTAATTGGGCAAGGTCTGAGTTCGAAGGCAGGAGATATAGTATTCTTACCACGAGCATCGCGGAAAGTGTGAACTCTTTTATGAGGGAACCGCGAAAATTTCCGATTACTCATCTTATTGACCATTTTAGGAAAACAATGCAGCAATGGCTTATGCACAACCAGTGGAGCCAGTTGGTGACGTAATCGATTGGGAAGTGCCAGATGAAATTCAAGAGATGCAAGTTTATCCACCAGTAGAAGCACCACCACCCGGTCGTTGTACAAAGCTGAGAATACCTTCTGCGGTGAGGATGTAAATCGAAGAACTGTGAAATGTGGGCGGTGTAACGAATCGGGTCATAACCGTAAACGATGTAAAAATCCTATTGTATCAAACCAAAATTAGTTGCATTCTTCTAAGTAATATTGTATTGAGGATTTAATTTATTTTTTATATTGCATAATATATATATTGGTAAAACAATTTATTCAATGTTATTTTTTATATTGAATACAATAGTTTATAACATAATATCACCATTAAATGTCTACAGCAATTTTTTTCCTAAAATACATCCTATGACTGCTGTTGAAATCGAGCCTAAGTCCAAACATTAAATACATAGTAAACATCAATAAAAAAACACCACAATCACCACTACTAGGCTCTTGTTGTGGGACACCTTTAACTGCAATGACTTTCCAGTATTCAGCACGCTGTAGGTCATGTCGAATAGTGTAGAATCCAACATGGTCTAGCCATCGAGGGAATATGACTTCAAATGCCCTAAATTGATCCTTCTACGTTTTATCGTCGCGGAATGTAAGCAATGAGTCATAAATCCATACTTTGTTGTTACGAAAGTCTACTCTGGCTAGTACCCAATGATAGCCACCAAGGTTAACTGGAATGAAAACCTACACATAAAAATATTGTTATTTTTCAGTATTTCTTACACCCAAATTAACACAGTAAAAAAATAAAAATTTTATATTCACATACCATATCCACATATGTCAGTTGCTTTGACATTATGAACTTCCGCCCACGAATGTAGCTATTAAAATTATCACTATATTGTAATGTTTCGACCGTACAATTTCTGTTGTTCCATAATTGCTTAAGGAACTCCTGCAATATCATATACACAAGAATTCAGAAATACACAACATATAATTTTAAAAACAACGAATATATATTCAGTAAACCACTGTACCCAAAAATATGTGTCTGTATGCGTGACCCGCTGAGACAATGCATTTGGATACTGCCGTTGCTTCTCGCTGATCAAGCGAAAATACTCATGAATATGCTGTACATAAGAAATAAGAATAGCAAACCACTGGTCAATTTAGAAAACAATCCTACTACACAAACACAACCAATGGTTTGATGTTGAAAAAAAATTACCTCGTCACCTAGCCATCCCAGTGAAGTATGACCTAAAGTATTTGAAAAAACGAGTGCGAGTATGGGACTGAACGATCCATTGTAATGTTACCAGCAAACCACTCGTCGAACTCATTGCATACACATGGATCTTGTAATCCTCGAAGTGGATTTATATCTACACTCGTTCGTTCATCGATCTGGCAATCCACTAGTTGGAGTGTAGGCATAGGATTGATGTTCCTCCCTCGTTTGAATGACGGAATCAAATATGGACTATTAAAGACATAAGATCTCCTATATGGATGGCCAAACTTACTAATATCCGGTGGCGCCTCCTTAAGAATCTGCCTGTTCTGGCCACTGACATCCCCATAAAAAGCATATAATGACATATGACTGGAAATCATCTGATTATCTACGTCAATATACACTCCACAATCATCTAGTACCTATCCGTTTGTCAGGATAAATAAATTTAATAAATAACGGATTAAAAGCTAAAAGAACGCACTAATGACATATGAAATTTGCTCACCGCATACGAATGTGTAGTCGGAGAAGGGCCGTGTGAGCGTTCAATATACGAACTAATAAATCCCATCACCGCTTCTCTAAATTCTTTGTATTCTTTACGCTCTGCTTGAAATGCTGACTTCAATTCACATATAGAACGATCAATCTTGTCCATCCGTCGAATGATATAATCGTTATTAAACTTTGTCCTTGACTATTATGAATTTAAAAAATTATAAGTTTAAATAAATATATATAACCTCTTAATGACATATATATATACAGAAAATAAATAATTTATAACCTCTATCATAAAATTTCAGAAAATATTACAGGTGCGACAGGGTTCCTATCACACAAAAATTATGCGACAGGTACACCGTCGCACCAAATTCCAGAAATTACAATCCATAATTTAGTGCGACATGCAAGCCTTCGTACAAAAATTGTGCGACAGGCTGCATGTCGCACCAAATTACAGAATCTGAAACTAGTACCATCGCACCAAACCTGGTGCGACGGGCATCCATTGCACCAAATTCCGAATCGAACTGGCATCGCAGATTGGTGCGACGGATGTCGTCGCCAAATTCCGAATCGGGATTACGGAATTTGGTACCGTCACATCAAATCTAGTGCGATGGCCGGCTGCCATCTCGTGGTGCTTGGCAGACCGCATGCCGATGGCAGCCCGAAATTCATTAAAAAAAAAAACTTACAGATTACGCTTGTCGTCGTTGTCTCGATCGTCGTTTGAACTCGAGTAATGCATGCGAGAATTTTGGCCAGTGACGAAACAGGGATATCTTTGTCCGAAAAATTAGAGTTTGGCTAATTATGATAGGAAAAATATTGAAAGGTTATTTGTGAAAAATACAAAATGAGACTTATTAATTACGTAAATTTCCCTATATTATTTGACGACTGCTATTTTGTAATGTGAGTCACCCATAAAGAAATATAGATAACTTGTAAAAGACGTCATCTATTATTATCGACTTTAGATGACTGTTACAAACTTTTTTTCTCTTTATCATGCCGCTTATTTTAAGAGTCATCTTTATCGTTTTTTTGTAGTAGTGATTACAAGTTAGATGAGGATTTTTTTAAGTGTATAATTTATATAAAATTTCATATTAATATTTAACATTTTCAAAACTAGTTATGTAAACAACAAAATGAAATGGTATATCTAAATAATGTATATAAAATACATCTAATTTAAAGTTCCTTTTTAAAAGAAAAGATCTAATTTGAATTATAATGGAATCGTTTTATAATGATTTTGTTTATTATATATATACACGCTTGTTAAAAAAGTCAAACTATATTTTTATTTTTTTTAATCTTTTACAGTGAATCAGTGATTAAAAATAATTATTTATTAATTATATATAAAAAATTATTTGTATTAATAGAATATACCTAAATTAAATTAAGATTTAAATAGTTATTTATAACTTGGGTAATTGATAACTATCCATTCAAGATAAATCAAGGGTAGAGGTATTTTATTTTAAACTAAATGGTTCATAATAATCCCAATATTGATATATTATAATATATTATAATTCTTTTATCAGTAATATAGTTATCTACTATCTTTCAATTATTCATTGTATCTTTTAATTATTCATTATATTAAATGAATGATTGAGATGAAAATACTTAAATTGAAGGGTCTATAATAATTCCACTATCAATACCGTAAAAACACATATAACAATTGGCATCATAGTGAAATCCTTTAAAAACATATCTATAATTAATAAAAAAAAAAATCTAAAAGGACACTGTTTGTTGTGGTATTTTTGTAACCACTGATATCTCTAAATAATAAATAATAAAAGGTCCGTGACATGTATCTATCACGAAATTAAGCCATATCTATATTAATCATGAACCAAAAGGAGGAGATTTTCGGCTGACGTGCTCTTGGACGGAGGCGGCGAGAAGGGTGGAGAAGGTATCGGAGAGAGCGAGAACAAGTACCTTTGGTTGCCGGATCCTAGATTTATGGGGAGAGGTGATGGAGGTGTTGGTGGTGATGAAGATGGAGAAACTTTCCATTTTTCAATTCTTCTTCTAATTCTTCCATTAAAAAAAAAATGAATAAAACATCGTTTTGCTATCCCTTTTAATTTCTTTGTTAGTTTGGCAGTTGTAATTTCCCGGGAGTTTTATTTGATTTGAATTATAATAATAAAATAATCTTAACGATTTTAAAATTTAAGTTTTAACGTGAATTTTAATATTATGTCTCATTATATATTAAACGATAAATTTCAACCCTAAGGGTCACTGCCCTATTAAACCTCTCAGCTTCAAGCCCATTTGTCAACTTTGGCTATGTTGCCGAGGAATTTATTAAAAAAAAAAATCTATGTAAACTTCTAATTTAAATAAGCATATATTAACATAATAAAAACAAAATAGCTCAAAAACAAAACTTTTTGATAAGGTATTCATATTTCTGTAGAATTTCATATTCTATATCAAAACATCTAGTCCATTAAAGAAAGAAAATTATAAAAATCCCCCAAAGTTGGGTTTGGGTTCTTTATAACTGGAACAAAGTAATGGCTAAGATAATTTAAAATATCAGTTGAAAATTAAATAAGGAAGCTAAATAAAATTACATAGACATGTCCTTTTGATCCGTACTTTCTGCGTGACACGTGTCTTTCTCTTATTAATAGTGATAATAACAACAACAAACCAACAATTAGAGACGCTTACCTTCTCAGATCAGAATTCACAGCAAAGGATCCTGCTCTGAATGATGTGGCGAGACGTTTCTTCTTAATATTCTTGAAATGGGATGATCAGCTGCTGAAAATATTGCAAAACTCAACTGAAGCTGCTGCGGAGAATGAGCCGTTAGGCAATGGAAACCGAAAATGGACCGTAATTGTACCGTATAAACCATCCAATTAGCCAGAAACATGCAGAGCTCAGATGGTAACTACGCTCATCCGGGTCTAGAACCAGTCTCAACAACAGCTTCATCAACCGTCCAGACCGCTTAAATGCCAAATCAATAACGGATCCTGACACCATCAGACTTTCATAAATTTCCAGAGTATCGATGGAGTCTAGCCGAGTCATCAAAAGCTGAGTTGAGGAATACAAATTTTTATACAGTGAGTCAAAACTAGCGATAGCGATAAAAATAATGATGGGCAGGCACAAGCCAATAGCACAAACAGTTATAGCAAGAGTCAGATTAGAGGACAAAACTATCCACAATCCGGTCATGAAAGCAAGCAGCATTGACACAAGTCCTATTGGTAACAGGACAATTGCCGCAACAATAAGCTTCATGGGAAGATCTCCAGCATTTTTGTAAAAAATATGGCCAAAAGTGAGAACTGCGGCAGTCAGAGAAGTAGTCATGGCAATGGTATCGGTGAAGACAAATGCCTTGAAAACTAGATTTGTATCGAAAATTGGCATGCCTTTGTCATCATACCCTCCTGGAATGGTGAAAGCTGATGTAAATGTCAATGTGGCTACCAGTGTTGCCATCACTAAGAGATTTTGAGCCATATCTTCGTTTTTCGGACCTACGAATATGTTTGTCGTTGTTGTTCCAGTTCCACACGTTGAGCGCCCGTGCCCTTCTAAGATGTCATTTGGGTGTAGAGATGACCTTGCATCGGCCACCTCTAGTGCTTTTATGGCAAAGAACTGCATGAAGTACAAAGTATATGTATATGTGACACAATGGCAAGTAATCATATAGCTATCTTATAAGAAACTGCCACAAAGATTTTCAAGCAACTTCGAGAGTAATCTATTAATGCATGAATTCAGTCGTATAGTGGTTACAGACCAACCTTAGTGCCAGGATTTTGGTTTGTGAGGTCACAATGTAAAAGTAACAAACTTACGCGCTCAGAAGTGACTTTACATCGATGCAAAGGGTGACTCGGGGCTTTTACATCGATGTAAAGGGATTTATCCGTACTTAATAAACTGCATACGTCTTCATCTAAGCTTGACTATATATATATTTCTTTCTAAGAGGTGGAATAGAATCAGTGTCTATACTTACATTTGCAGATCACATGAAATATTCACATACCTTTGACATTTCCCCAGTATCGTTAGATGACCGAACAATTGCAAGAGCAGTCTCCTGTTTCTCGTTGGTTGCACTTATATTCACACACACATTTCTCGCAAGAATTAAAACGATGTTGAAATGATTGTTAATGGCAGCAAGGTGCAAAGGGGTATTCCCATCAGCATCAGATGAGTTGATCATATCTTCAATCTCAGGCTGCTCCAAAATAAAGACAACAACATCTGCATGTCCATTTTGTGCAGCAAGATGAAGGATGTTGCGCTTTTTTATATCAAGAAACTCGATGGAGTCAGGGTAAGAATGAAGAAGGTTTTTCAAGATACGTAGCTTGCCATTCTCGGAGGCTAGGTGAAGAGGAAGTTGCCAATTACAGTCACGCTTATATGCAAGTGCATCATCTTCGTCTGATAATCGACATACAATTTCAAAATGACCTAAGGCAGCCGCATAGTGAAGGGGATTCCTGTCACGCTTATCTACTACATTGATGAGATCCCTTTTTGCCTCCAGTATCTTGGCCATTACAACTGAATTTACATTTCAAAACGAGAGGTTTAGAATAATGTTACTTAACGTATCATTAAATTTCTAATAGTTAAGGTATATTTATCAACAAATAGTATAAAACTATTCCAATTTTGACGCCCACAAGGCTTTTGCAAATGAAGAAAGTGTTTGTTGGAAATGACTAGATGTTCGATGAAATGCCGCAAAGAGAGTATTGCAGCGGCGATGACTGAATCCAAATCCTACAGCATTCAGGCATCAACACTTGACATTTTCAGAGAGCACCTCAATAGAGGTTTTTGATGTCAAGGTTCAACAGTGCTTGAGATTACGGCAAATAAGTCACCTAGGTTCAAATCCTAGGAGAGTTAAGGAGTCAAAAAATTAATTTTGGCGTCAGCAATTGCAGGCTTCTTGTTTAGAACCTTAACTATTACTGCATATTTAAACAAAGATCATATGAGGACTCACCAAAGTCCGACTTTATGATGGCACTGTGAAGAAGCGTCCGATCATCGGGTCCTCTGTGATCAAGAGCGGACGATTTTTTCTTTATCATACTGCATGCAATATGGCTTAATCTTGCATCAATGGCCAAGGAGAGTGGAGACTGCATAGCTTTGTTAATACAACCTATTGGTTCAGGATCCTTTTTTATCATTGTAAATGCCATCTTGCTGTTGCATTTTCTAACAGCGTTATGCAGCGGTGTGTTACCTTCTTTGTCCTGCTTTCTCAAACTATCATTACCGTGAGGCCTCATGAAAATTTTAGCAGCGCCAAAGTTACAGGCCCTCGCAGCAACATGCATTGGAGTTTCGGATTTGTGGTTCGGCACACTTACAAGGTCAGGCTGAAGCTTGAGTATTTCCATTGCTACGTTCTTGTGTCCGAACCTTGCAGCTATATGAAGTGCCGTGTCACCGTTTTGACTCGTGCTCCGAATGCGATTTCCATGTTGATGTGCGAGTTCCCTGACTTTAGCGATATCCCCACGTCTCAATGCTCTGAACAGTGCATGATCCATTGTTGACTCGCTGTGCAAAGGCAATATATGATATGAAGACTTAATCATGTTAACCAAAATAAATAAATAAATAAATAAAGCTCAACACAGTTACAATACTTTCCAAATATCTACCCTCATGCCACTGAAATTAAATGGTGTACACACCCATAAACATTAATCATCCCCTTATATCAAGTAAATAACAGTCAAATTAAAGATCATCAAACATCTAAAAGAAGAAAATAATTAATTTATATGAAGTATAATTTCTAATCTCACATTTATACCAAATAGCCTTTTTTCCCACTTTTTTTTCCTGTTTGGAACCAAAATAATCAAATTAATTAAAATCTCTTATCATGAGATAAAACTAACTTTCTTCGTTTAGATTTATATAAAAACAATTTGATATTTTTGTGAGCTATACTTATATATATATATATATAAGAAGCTTCAGAGACTCGCAGCGATTACCCTTGAGCATTGATAGAAGATACTTGTTGCGAGGCAGCCATTTTCTCATGAAGAAAAAGTAGAATTCGATAAAATTTTAGGAATCACAATTCACAAAATGGCTGGTTTTAATTGAAACGATCATGATTGGATGTAATCACTGTTGCCTTGTAATTATTCGATGACTATCATTTTCTAAGTCATGTTCTTAACAATTTTAAAATTCCACTAACCAAGTGGGGGAGATGATTGTGAATTGAAGTGGGTCCGACAATAATTGATCATCCTGTAAAGTATAAATATTATTTCTAATTTCAGAAAACAAACTGTAAATGTTAAGTAGATACTGTAGATAATGAATTTAATACAGTGGTCAATTTTATGGAGGGTTTGATGCGACAATTTCTTATGTGTAAATTGGTTGGTAATTTGTGGTAATTAGTTTGCAGCATTTATTCACGAGTATCAAATTAAGGACTTATTTGTTGAAATTTTATTAATTTTATATTTTTTTAAAATTTGTTTGTTTGTTTTTTATAATTTATATTTTATTTTCAACTTTTATTGGTGGATAGATAAAATAAATTTTTAAGATTTTTATCTAAATAAATAAAAAATTGAAATAAAAATAAATATTATATTTTAAAATATATTATTTTTTTATAAATAAAAAATATAATTTAAATTTTTAGAATCACAACCCAGAAATGGCTGGTTTTAATTTGCTAAAAAAGAAAAGAAAAGAAAAGAAAAGACCAAATGTAGTTTTTTAGTTATTGAGCATCAAGATCTTGACTGGAAGCATTCTTTAATCATCGTTATCATGTAATTATTCAATGATTATCATTTACAACTCCCCATGAATGGGTTTATGTTGACTCTCAATCTATATGATTATGAATTGAAGTGGCCGCCACAATAATTTATTTAATTTCACAAAACAAAATGTTATGCAGATACTGAAGACAATTAATTTAATAATGAAGCGTTTAGTGTAGTGGTTAATTTTATGACGGGATTGATGCGACAATTTCTTATGTGTAAATTGGTTGTTAATTTGTGGTAATTAATTCGCAGGATCAATTCATGAGTAACAAATTAAGTGATTATTTGTTAAATATCTTAAGCTTAAAATTTTATTAATTTTAAATTGTTTTTAAATTTTGTTTATTTATTTTTTGTAACTTATGTTTGATTTTTAGATATTTATGTCTGAATAAAAAAATAAATTTTATGATTATTATCTCATGGGAAAAAATCTGAATCAAAAGTAAATATTATATTATAAAGATATGCTTATTAGATATACTTATTTCCTAATCTATAAATTTTTAAGATATATTTATTTTATTTATACAAGTATAAGATGTCGTTCATATTCAGATATTAAAAAAAATATATATATTATTCAGATATTTGTATTTATATTTAAGAAAAATAATTCAAGCCGATTTAGATTTAAGAGAAAAAAAAAACAAACACTATCTAAATAAATAACAAATTACTTGAATATTAAAATATTTTTCTTGATATTACTATTAAGAAATTTAAGCATTTGATAAATATTTATAATATTTACTGTTATAATTTTTTTATGTCATTGTGATTTTATCTCATGGCTAATTAATTAATTAAATAATTAATTTTTGTTTCACAGTAATTATGATATAGTATTGACGGCCATTAAGAAAGAGAGAGTCGTCTCTTTTGGAATTATGGAGTTCAAATATATTATTTGAAGGCTGCTATTTTGTAGTATGAGTTATCCACAAAGAAATATAGATAACTTGCAAAAGACGTCATCTATCATTACCAACTTTAGATGACTGTTGCAAACTTTTTTTTTTTTAATCATGTCAATATAGGCTTATTTTAAGAGTCATGTTTATCGTTTTCCGTAGTAGTGATTATAAGTTGACGAGATTTTTTTGAAGTGTATAATTCATATAAAATTTCATATTAATATTTAACATTTTCAAAACTAGTAATGTAAACAACAAAATGAAATGTTATTTCTAAATAATGTATATAAAGTGCATCTAATTTAAAGTCCTTTTTAAAAAGAAAAGATCTAATTTGAAGTCTAATGGAATAGTTTTAGAATGATTTTGTTTACTATATATATACACTCTTGTTAAAAAAGTCAAATTATATTTTTATTTTTTTAATCTTTTACAGTGAATCAGTGATTAAAAATAATTATTTATTAATTATATGTAAAAAATTATTTGTAATAATAGAATATACCTAAATTAAATTAAGATTTAAGTAGTTATTTGTAACTTGGGTAATTGATAACTATCCATTAAAGATAAATCAAGGGGGGAGGTGTTTTATTTTAAACTAAATGGTTCATAATAATCCCAGTATTAATATACTATAATATACTATAATTCCTTTATCAGTAACATAGTTATTCTTTTATTTTTTAATTATTCATTATATTAAATTCTGTGTTTGGGAAATAAAGAACATGTCTGCTTGAGGGCAGGCCATCCGAAACAGAAGCACAGATCGTTAGTATAAAGACACTTCTGCTTGGTGTTAAGTTAGCTGAGACCAGGTGCTCGCAACCTGCTCAAACAAAGCTGTGAAGAGCATGAATGTCCATGCCAATCAAGCGAGCATTACCATGTTATAGATGGCACCAAGAGCAGCAATACAGCCTGAGCCTACAGTATAAGACGGTTGAACGACTCCCTTTGAAAATAAACGAATAACCCCCACGCACAATCAATTCATGACATGGCGACCAAGTAACCATCTAACCCGCACGTACAATTAATCCTCATCGTGGCGATCGAGTAACCGTCCCTCAATAGAGGGAAACACAGGGAGTAAAGAACGTGCGTTACAAGAGTAATAGCTAAAAATAGAAGACCTAGATAAATAGGGGAGATAAAGGAGAAAAAGATGTTGGATTAAACAAAAAAAAAAACAAAGAACAAGGGAGTTAGCTTCTAATATGTGTTTTTCCTTCTTTCACTTAGAGAGAACTTTCTAAAAGTTAACTCGATTACTGACTTGAGCGTTGGAGGGTTTCGCTGGAAGAACAACCGGTGGACTCTGATACTTTTTCTTTGAACACAAATTAGTCAATACCGGAGTCCCGGCGTGGTGAAACACAAAAGCTAGCCAGAAAACCTGCTCGAGGAGTGATAAAAAAATTGCATCAATATTTGGCCCCGTCTGTGAGGAACGAACGAAGAGCTATGCTTTGTAACAAGCTATAGAAGCGACATGACAATGGGATGAACAGTTTGAGAGAAGAGAGTTTTGAAGAGTCAATGAGTTTGAGGGAGGTGGCCAATGAGGCCCGAGATAGAGTGGAGCAAGAAAGGATGGACCGGATGGAAAAACAGATGGCGACATTAATGTCCATCCTACAGGAGCTCAGGGACGGACAGAGGAGAGCGAGCAGTGGCATCCCTGAGTCTAGCCGTGGAATGCCCCTACTGCGCAAGACGTGAGAATCAGAACCCAAAGGCAGAGGGAGCATGGCACAGCTGGAAAGGTGGATGTAAGCCTAAAGGAGAGAGAATTAAGACAGCACCTACATGACACAGAGTAAGAATGTGTGCAAGTTGCAACACGGAAGATGGAGAGGTCCGTAGGTTAGCTCAGTCGTTGATGACATCCAGGGACATGAGAAAGCTCCAAGTTGCAGGATTATGCTAGACAATGAGTAGGAGGATCATGCTAGACAAATAGGAGAGACAGGAGCAGATTTTACAGATTCCACAATGATCATGGCCATTTAAAATCTTAATGCCTTGATCTAAAGAACCAGGTGGAGGATTTGGTAAGAAACCGATACCTGGATGAATTCCTTGATGGTGGACAGCCAATGGTAGATCGGCAGCATGCAGAAGACGACTATGATTGTGGCACTGTTCGGGAGCGACTTATTGTGAGAGTGATAGCAGGAGGGCTAATGATGGCAGGGGACTCAAGCAGAGCCAGAAAAACTATAACAGATACGCATCTGCTAATCGAAAGGTCTTGTTCAATATGGTGGCAGTAAAAAGGGTAAGAACCAAGCAAGTCCCGATCATGTGGATGGAAGAAGATAAGGAATGGGCTCTATATCCCCATGAAGATTCACTAGTTTTAAAGGTAAATGTTACAAACATGGAGCTCAACAGGATTCTGGTAGATTTAGGCAGCTCGGTGGACATTCTCTTCAAGTTCACTCTGGACGAGATAGGAATAGCAGACATGAGACTCTAGTGCACGAGTACCTCTTTGAAGGGATTTGGTGGGGGAAGACTGAATCCTTTGAGAATTGTGAATCTGCCAATAACTATAAGCTCGAAACCCTTCGAGAAGAATAGCAGTATTGACAATAGTGGTATTGACAAATCAGCCATTTAGACAAATCCTACACAAGCCCGAGACTTCTGGTCGGCTAGTGAAATGGTCAATAAAGCTTAGTGAGTTTGATATTAGCTACCAGCCCCAGATAGTAATTAAAGCACAAGCTTTAGCAAACTTTGTAGCCGAATGCACAGAATCAGATAGGGGTGCAAATGACGGGCAAACTATAAGAGAACATGTTCCAGACAAGGTTTGAGTGGTTACAGTAGATGGATAGTGTGGGGATCAAGGGGTAAGAGCAAGAGTGGTTGTACTTAGCCCTGAATGTGTAGAAATTCAATATGCAGTGAAGATCGAGTTGACAGTCACCAATAATTAGGCCGAATGCCATCATTGCAGGACTAAAACTTGCGCTAGTAATGAAAGTAGAAAAAGTAAAGGTTCGGACTGATTCACAGTTAATGGAAAATATCTCAATGAAAGCTTCCAAGCAAAGGAAGAGGTGATGGAGACCTACCTTCGCAAGGTGAAATGATTAATTGGGAAATTTAGAGCTGTAGAGATGCAACAGATTTCGAGAGTAGAGAACTCGAGCAGATATGATAGCGCGAATGGCTGTTGTGTCAGACCTTAAGATACCCAAATCAATCCTATGGAGATCAGAACTAGCTCGAGTATCGAGCAGGAAGAAGAGGTAATGAGTGTAACCTCTAATGGCACTTGGATAGACCCAATTGTCTCCTATATTAAGGAAGGGACAATACCTACTGATAAGAAGCAAGTAAAGAAATTGAGGTGTCAAGCAATAAGATATATGCTGATTGATAAAGTATTATGCCGACGAGGATACACTTTACTGCTGTTACGCTGTTTGAATGAGGAAGAAGCAGACTATGTGTTCAGAGAAATACATGAGGCGATTTGTGGAAACCACTCTGGTGCAAGGTCTCCAGCATTTAAAATCCTGAGGCAAGGGTATTTTTGGCCCAGAATGCACTAAGACGCACAGAGAAGACTAGGAGCTGCAAGAGTTGCCAAAGCTTCGCCAATTTCTTACTCAGCCACCAGAGAACCTGACAATGATGAACTCGCCATAGCCATTTGCTCAATGGGAAATTGAATTAATCGGACCATTACCGAAAGGATGAGCATCTGTAACACTTGCAGTGATTGCGATTGATTATTTTACAAAGTGGGTTGAAGTGGAAGCTTGGAGCAAGATTACAGAGAGCAAAAAAATTGATTTTATCTGGAGAAATGTGGTTTGCAGATAGGAGATTCTCCATGGTCTGATTACGGATAATAGGAGATAGTTTGACAACAACAAGTTCAGAGACTTCTGCACAAATTTGAGAATAGAGCTGAAGTTCTGCTCACCATCGCATCCGTAGGCAAACGGGCAAGTGGAAGCCACTAACAAAACCATAAAAAGACTCTTGAAACCCAGGTTAGAAGAGCAGAAGGGAGCATGGGTAGACAAATTACCTAGCATATTGTGGGATTATAGAATCACACATAAGACCGCAACCAGGGAAACACTGTTTGCTTTAGCATTTGGGCATGAAACAGTGATCCCAACAGAGATAGGGGTAGATACACATCGGATGGAGTATTTTATTGAGAGATAGAATAACAAGCAGATTTATAGGAATCTGTATTTGTTAGAAGAAAAAAGAAAGGTCGACAAGGAAGATAGCAGAGTACCAACAGAAATTTGCTTGCTATTACAATCAAAACGTGCCTATCCGTCGATTTAAAGTGGGAGATTGGGTGCTCAGAAGGGTCAACCAGAGCACCAAGGATCTCAATCAGAGGGTATTAGTCCTAAATTGGGAAGGTCCTTACAGGGTCTCATAGGTGGCAGGTCCAGGGCATACAAGTTAGCTTACCCCGACGGACGGGAGGTCACAAGATTATGGAACACAGAACACCTGAGAAAGTATTTCCAATAAGCTTCCTTGTGAAACAATGTTAATGTATTTAATCATCTTTAATTCAGAGTATGTAAAATCTTGTTTGCAAATAATAAGTAAGGATGAATGCTTTCAGAATTAAATCAATTTGAGTAAGTAAGATTTTTTCTAATATAGGTAAGGCCAAAAGTCTCAAAGTCTGCTCGGAGTAGGACAAAAAGCCAAGCAAAGCAGAGATGGCTTGAAAAAAATAAGCTCCTGAATTAAGCTAAGGCCAAAAGTCTCAAAGCCTGCTTGGGACGAGACAAAGAGCCAAGCAAAGCTAGAGATGGCTTGACCAAAATAAGCTCCTGAATTAAGTTAAGGCCAGAAGTCTTAAAGCCTGCTCGAGGCGAGACAAAGAGCCAAGCAAAGCCAGAGATGGTTCGAGCAAAATAAGCTCTTGAATTAAACTAAGGCCAGAAGTCTCAAATCTTGCTCGAGGCGAGACAAAGAGCCAAGCAAAGCCAGAGATAGCTCGAGCAAAATAAGCGTTCGAGTTTAAACCAAAGCCAAGAGTCTTAAAGCCTGTTCAAGGCGAGACAAAGTGCCGAACGAAGTTAGAATTAACTCAAGCAAGTTAAGACAATGAAGATTGTCAAGGCCTATGATCCAAAAACTGCTTGTTCGTGATAGGACGAGAAGCCAGAGTTGGTAAGAGCCAATTTGAGCAAATCCTATTTTTAGAAACAAGCAAGGTAAATATAACAAGTTAAAATCCTAGAGTTCATTTAAAGTAGGATAAAACTTGAAGACTGCCAAAAGCTTATTCGAGTTCAGTAAATTCAGAATAAATTAAGAGTTATAAGAGAAAGCAGAGAATAATAGCGGTAAAATCCCTCGAAGATACTTTTTCGACTACTCTCCCGCCTTCTGAAGAAGGAGGAAGAACTTTGTTAGGGGAAGTAGTAAGGTCAACCCTTGGCTTCTTTGATGGGGCAGAATAGTTGCTCAGACTGTCAACAGTACCTGGGCGCTTTATCAAACGAGCAAGGGTGCCACTCATCTCTTCTTCCTCCGATGCCAAGCCAAACTCGACTAGGTTATTATGGGTTAATAATTATTTGTACGAGCTGGCGTTGTCCAAAGATGTGTCCAGATGCGACCTCAGCTTTTCCCTGATCTTATATGACACACTCCAAGAAACTACAAGGACCAGAAAATGATAATCATAAGGAATGAGGAAAATGATCAAATCAGAAGGCGTAATGAACAGCAAATGACCTCGAGTGCAAAAGCGAGAAGGAATTTGCGGAACATCTCCTAGTCCAAAGCCTGCTCACCACCAATTTCCCTTAATGAAAAAGAATTTACTTTTTCAATTGCCACCAGAAGTGAGGAGATTGGAGATGGGTTTTTTCTCTTTCGAGCTGGATGTGAAATAATACTAGCCCATATCTTTTGGGCTGCTTTTCAGTTGATAGAGACTTTTATCTCATCCATCACAGGTTCACCCATATTACACCAGTTCTATAAAATGAATAAGTCTGATAAAACCCGCCACCTGGTAGGATTTAATTGCCTAGGCGCCAGATGCAATTGGGAGAGGATTCGGCCAAAGTAAATTTGTAAAAGTAACCTGACACCCCATTTGAAACACTTGAAGTATAGGGTGACATATCCTTGAGGAAAGTTGGGGGTGCTATTTTTGCAAGGAAGACGAAGGTCAGCGCTAGTAGGAATGCAGTAGGTCTTCCTAAGCCTATGTAGGTCTTGTTATGTGGTCTCACACCTCGTATAGTCAATGGCAAATGATTCAACCTCTGATCTATGACCACTCTTTTGCCTTTTTTTTGGCCTAGTTTCTTTAAGGACGATGTCCTCGACAACATCACTAGCAACATTGGTAGTTTGATCGAGACTTAGGCTTCTTGCCACAATTTCTTTATCGATTTGGGAACCACTACAAGAAGAAGATTACTAAGGGGACATTCTTCTGGGTTTTTGTGTGGCAGACATTTTTCTAAGCACTAAGAGTAGCAATAAACCAATCTTCGAGTCGAGCCAAAACCGAGTATGGTTGCCGAGCCTACAGCACGAGACGGTTGAACGACTCTCTCCGAAAATAAAGGAATAACCCCCACGCACAATCAATTCATGACATGGTGACCAAGTAACTGTCTAACCCTCACGTATAATTAATCCTCATCATGGCGATTGAGTAATTGTCCCTCAACGAAGGGAAACGCGAGGAGTAAATAACGTACGTTAGGAGGGTAATAGCAAGAAACAGAACACCCAAATAAAGAGGGGAGAGAAAGGAGAAAAATGGGTTGGCTTCAAAAAAACAAAAAACAATGAAAAATGAAGTTAGATTCTAATCTATGTTTTTCTTCTTTCACTTAGATAGAATTTTCTAAAAGTTAATCCGATTACTGACTTGAGCGTCGGAGGATTTTTGCAGGAAAAACAACTAGCGAACTCTGACACTTTTTATTTAAACATAGGTTAGTCAATACCGGAGTCTCAGTGTGGAGAAATACAAAAGTTAGCAGGGAAACTTGCTCGAGGAGCGATCAAAAAGCTGCATCAACATGAATTATTGAGACTAAAATACTAAAATTGAAGGGTCCATAATAATTTTACTATCAATACCGTAAAAATACATATAACAATTAGCATCATAGAGAAATTCTTTAAAAACATATCTATAATTAATAAAAAAAAAAAAAATCTAAAATGACACTGTTTGGTTGTGGTATTTTTGTAACCACCGATATCTCTAAATAATAAATAATAAAAGACCCGTGACAAGTATCTATCACGAAATTAAACATGTATCTATCACGAAATTAAGTCATATCTATATTAATCATGAACCAAAAGGAGGAGATTTTCGGCGGACGTGCTCTTGGACGAAGGCGGCAAGAAGGGAGGATAAGGTATCGAAGAGAGCGAGAACAAGTGCCTTTGGTTGCCGGGTCCTAGATTTATGGGGAGAGGTGATGGACGTGGTGGTGGTGATGAAGATTAAGAATCTTTCCATCTTTCAATTCTTCTCCTAATTCTTCCATTAAAAAAAAAAGAATAAAACATCGTTTTGCTAACCCTTTCAATTTCTTTGTTAGTTTGGCAGTTGTAATTTCCCGAGAGATTTAATTTCGTAGGAACTTAACATTTAAGTTTTAACGTAATTTTAATATTACGTGTCATTGTATATTAAATGATGAATTTCAACCCTAAGGGTCTCAGACCTATTAAACCTACTAACTTCAAGCCCATTTGTCAACTTTGGCTAAGTTACCGAGGAAATTTTAAAAAAAATCTATATAAACTTCTAATTTAAATAAGCATATATTAACATAATAAAAACAGAATAGGTAAAAAACAAAAGTTTTTGATAATGTATTCATATTTATATAGAATTTCATATTCTATATCAAAACATCTAGTCCATTAAAGAAAGAAAATTATAAAAATCCCCCAAACTTGGGTTTGGGTTTTTTATAACTGGAACAAAAATAATGGCTGAGATAATTTAAAATATCAATTGAAAATTAAATAAGGAAGCTAAATAAAATTACATGCACATGTCCTTTTGACCCGTACTTTTCGCGTGACACGTGTCTTTCTCTTATTAATAACGATTATAACAACAACAAACCAACAATTAGAGGCAGAAAGGCAAATATTAACAACAAATGAGAAGCATTTATTTTGCCTTAGAGACGCAACCTCCTCAGATCAGACTTCAGAGCAAAGGATCCTGCTCTGAATGATGTGGCGAGACGTTTCTTCTTAATATTCTTGAAACCACTGGGATGATCAGCTGCTGAAAATGTTGCAAAACTGGCCTCAAGCTGCTGCGGAGAGTGAGCCGTTCAGCAATGGAAACAGAAATTGGACTGTATTTGTACCGTTTAGGCCATCCAATTAGCCAGAAACTTGCAGAGCTCAGATGGTAACTACGCTCATCCGGGTCTAAAAATAAAGCCACCAGTCTGAACAACAGCTTTATCAACAGTCCAGACCGCTCAAATGGCAAATGAATAACCGACCCTGACACCATCAGACTTTCATAAATTTCCAGAGTATCGATGGAGTCTAGCCGAGTCATCAAAAGCTGAGTTGAGGAATACAAATTTTTATACAGTGAGTCAAAACTAGCGATAGCGATAAAAATAATGATGGGCAGGCACAAGCCAATAGCACAAACAGTTATAGCAAGAGTCAGATTAGAGGACAAAACTATCCACAATCCGGTCATGAAAGCAAGCAGCATTGACACAAGTCCTATTGGTAACAGGACAATTGCCGCAACAATAAGCTTCATGGGAAGATCTCCAGCATTTTTGTAAAAAATATGGCCAAAAGTGAGAACTGCGGCAGTCAGAGAAGTAGTCATGGCTATGGTATCGGTGAAGACAAATGCCTTGAAAACTAGATTTGTATCGAAAATTGGCATGCCTTTGTCATCATAACCCCCTGGAATGGTGAAAGCTGATGTAAATGTCAATGTGGCTACCAGTGTTGCCATCACTAAGAGATTTTGAGCCATATCTTCGTTTTTCGGACCTACGAATATGTTTGTCCCAGTTGTTCCAGTTCCACCCGTTGAGAGCCCGTGCCCTTCTAAGATGTCATTTGGGTGTAGAGATGGCCTTGCATCGGCCACCTCTAGTGCTTTTATGGCAAAGAACTGCATGAAGTACAAAGTATATGTATATGTGACACAATGGCAAGTAATCATATAGCTATCTTATAAGAAACTGTCACAAAGATTATCAAGCAACTTCGAGAGTAATCTATTAATGCATGAATTCAGTCGTATAGTGGTTACAGACCAACCTTAGTGCCAGGATTTTGGTTTGTGAGGTCAAAAGTGACTTTACATCGATGCAGTGATTCGGGGCTTTTACATCGATGTAAAATGATTTATCCGCACTTAATACATTGCAAACATCTGCATCTAAGCATGACTATATATATATTTCTTCCTAAGAGATGGAATAGAATCAGTGTCTTTCATATGGAATATTCACATACCTTTGACATTTCCCCAGTATCGTTAGATGACCGAACAATTGCAAGAGCAGTCTCCTGTTTCTCGTTGGTTGCACTTATATTAACACTTACATTTCTCGCAAGAATTAAAACGATGTTGAAATGATTGTTAATGGCAGCAAGGTGCAAAGGGGTATTCCCATCAGCATCAGATGAGTTGATCATATCTTCAATCTCAGGCTGCTCCAAAATAAAGACAACAACATCTGCATGTCCATTTTTTGCAGCAAGATGAAGGATGTTACGCTTTTTTATATCAAGAAGCTCGATGGAGTCAGGGTAAGAATGAAGAAGGTTTTTCAAGATACGTAGCTTGCCATTCTCGGAGGCTAGGTGAAGAGGAAGTTGCCAATTACTGTCACGTTTATATGCAAGTGCATCATCTTCGTCTGATAATTGACATACAATTTCAAAATGACCTAAGGCAGCTGCATAGTGAAGGGGATTCCTGTCACGCTTATCTACTACATTGATGAGATCCCTTTTTGCCTCCAGTATCTTGGCCATTACAACTGAATTTACATTTCAAAACGAGAGGTTTAGAATAATGTTAATTAAGGCATCATTAAATTTCTAATAGATAAGGTCTATTTACCAACAAATAGTATCAACCTATTCCATTTTTTACACCCACAAGGCTTTTGCAAATGACGAAAGTGTTTGTTGAAATGACTAGATGTTCGATGAAATGCCACAGAGAGTATAATGCAGCGGCGATGACTGAATCCAAATCCTACAGCAATTAGGCACCAACACTTGACATTTTCAGAGAGCACCTCAATAGAGGTTTTTGATGACAAAGTTCAAGAGTGCTTGAGATTAGGGCAAATAAGTAACCTGGGTTCAAATCCTAGGATAGTTAAGGAGTCAAACTAATTGAAAAAGTACATTTGAATAGTATAAAAGTTTTCAACCAGTTTTATTTAACTGACATCTGGGTTCAAATCCTAGGAGAGTTAAGGAGTTAAAAAATTAATTTCGGCGTCAGCAATTGCAGGCTTCTTGCTTAGAACCTTAACTATTAATGTATATTTAAACAAAGATCATATGAGGACTCACCAAAGTCCGACTTTATGATGGCACTGTGAAGAAGCGTCCGATCATCGGGTCCTCTGTGATCAAGAGAGGACGATTTTTCCTTTATCATACAGCATGCAATATGACTTAATCTTGCATCAATGGCCAAGGAGAGTGGAGACTGCATAGCTTTGTTAATACAACCTATTGGTTCAGGATCCTTTTTTATCATTGTAAATGCCATCTTGCTGTTGCATTTTCTAACAGCGTTATGCAGCGGCGTGTTACCTTCTTTGTCCTGCTTTCTCAAACTATCATCAAGTGTTGCAGTATTTTTACCATTACCGGGAGGCCTCATGAAAATTTTAGCAACGCCAAAGTTACCGGCCCTCGCGGCAACATGCATTGGAGTTTCGGATTTGTGGTTCGGCTCACTTAGAAGGTTAGGGTGAAGCTTGAGTATTTCCATTGCTACAATCTTGTGTCCGAACCTTGCAGCTATATGAAGTGCCGTGTCACCGTTTTGACTCGTGCTCAGAATGCGATTTCCAGGTTGATGTGCGAGTTCCCTGACTTTAGCGATATCCCCACGTCTCAATGCTCTGAACAGTGCATGATCCACTGTTGACTCGCTGTGCAAAGGCAATATATGATATGAAGACTTAATCATGTTAACCAAAATAAATAAATAAATAAATAAAGCTCAACACAGTTACAATACTTTCCAAATATCTACCCTCATGCCACTGAAATTACATGGTGTACACACCCATAAGCATTAACCATCCTCTTATATCAAGTAAATAACAGTCAAATTAAAGATCATCAAACATCTAAAAGAAGAAAATAACTAATTTATATGAAGTGTAATTTATAATCTCACATTTATACCGAATAGCCTTTTTCCCCATTATTTTCCTGTTTGGAACCAAAATAATCAAATTAATTAAAATTTCTTATCATGAGATAAAACTAACTTTCTTCGTTTAGATTTATATTAAAACAATTTGATATTTTTGTGAGCTATACTTATATATATATATATATATAAAAGAAGCTTCAGAGACTCGCAGCGATTACCTTTGGGCATTGATAGAAGATACTTGTTGCGAGGCAGCCATTTTCTCATGAAGAAAAAGTAGAATTCGATAAAATTTTAGGAATCACAACTCACAAATGGCTGGTTTTAAATTAGTTAAAAGAAAAAAAAAAAAAGTAACGATCAAATGTAATTTTTAATATTAAGCATCAAGATCATGATGGGATGTAATCACTGTTGCCATGTAATTATTCGATGATTATCATTTTCTAAGTCATGTTCTTAACAATTTTTAAATTCCACTAACCAAGTGGGGCAGATGATTATGAATTGAAGTGGGTGCGACAATAATTAATCATCCTTTAAATTATAAATATTATTTCCAATTTCAGAAGACAAATTGTAAATGTTAAGTGGATACTGTAGATAATGAATTTCATACAGTGGTCAATTTTATAGAGGGCTTGATATGACAATTTCTTATGTGTAAATTGGTTGGTAACTTATCGTAATTAGTTTGCAGCATTTATTCATGAGTATCAAATTAAGGATTTATTTGTTGAAATTTTATTAATTTTATATCTTTTTAAAATTTACGTGGTTTTTTTTATAACTTATATTTAATTTTCAACTTTCATTTGTGGATAGATAAAGTGAATTTTTATAATTTTTATCTAAATAAATAAAAAATAAATATTTTATTTTAAAAATATGTCATTTTCTTATAAATAAAAAAAGCATAATTTTAAAATTTTTAGAATCACAACCCACAAATGGCTGGTTTTAATTTGCTAAAAAAAAAAGAAAAAGAAAAGACCAAATGTAATTTTTTAATTATTGAGCATCAAGATCGTGACTGGATGCATTCTTTAATCACCGTTATCATGTAATTATTCAATGATTATCATTTACAACTCCCCATGAATGATGTTTACGTTGACTCTCAATCCAGATGATTATGAATTGAAGTGGCTGCCACAATAATTAATTTAATTTCAGAAAACAAAATGTTATGTCGATACTGTAGATAATTAATTTAATAATGAAGCGTTTGGGGTAGTGGTTAATTTTATAACGGGATTGATGCGACAATTTCTTATGTGTAAATTGGTTGTTAATTTGTGATAATGAATTCGTAGCATCAATTCATGAGTAACAAATTAAGTGCTTATTTGTTAAATGTCTTAAGTTTAAAATATTATTAATTTTAAATTATTTTTAAAATTTATTTATTTATTTTTTGTAACTTATATTTGATTTTCAGATATTTATATCTCAATAGAAAAAATAAATTTTTATGATTATTATCTCAAGGAAAAAAGTCTGAATCAAAAATAAATATTATATTATAAAAATATGCCTATTAAATATACTTATTTCCTAAACTATAAATGTTTAAGATAATTTTTTACTTATAAAAAATATAAGATGCAGCTCATATTCAGATATAAAAAAAATAAATATATTATTCAAATATTTGTATTTAAATTCAAGTGAAAAAATTTAGGCCGATTTAGATTTAAGAAAAAAAAAAACAAACGCTATTTAAATAAATAACAAATTACTTGGATATTAAAATGTTTTTCTTGGTATTACTATTGAGAAATTAAAGTGTTTTGTAATTTTTTTATGTCATTGTGACTTTATCTCATAGCTAATTAATTAATTAAATAATCAATATTTGTTTCACCGTAATTATGATTTAAAATTACAATACCACATTACCAAAAAGAACCTAAATTTTTTATCTAAAATTTATTTATATATGCTATTACTCAAAATGCTAACATAGTAATCATAAGCCCTAGTTGGTTATACACTTGTTCTGTGAACGAGAGTGTTTGTCGATTTAACTAGTAAAATCTCGAGTAGTTAAAATAAATGATTAGGAATTCAAACTCAGCTAACATGAATAAGGAAGAGATTTAACTTTCGGTTATGCAGTAATTAATATAATAAAAAAAAACACTATATTAATCTCTGAAATCTAGAATTTCTATAAAGTTAATTAAAAATGCCCGATTATACACTCAGTTGTATGGTTTTTGTAATCGGAGTTGGTTGGTTACTTTTCATTGAACAACTTTTTTCTTCATTCAACTTACATTTTTGTTAAATATATATTAAAAAGTCATTTTGATTCAGACTAATAGAAAATCAAACTAGCTTGAAAACAAAATTTTGGCACTGAGAATTAGATAAAATTAAACTAGATGTTTGTTAAATTTAAGTATTCCAATTCCAATCATATACATAAAGTGGGTATTTTGATCAAGTGGATAGGCTCTATGTACCATCGAATATTAAATAGATAAATCTGACTTTTGAAGTTAAACTAGATGTTTGTTAAATTTAAGTATTCCAATTCCAATCATATACGTAAAGTGGGTATTTTGATCAAGTGGATAGGCTCTATGTACCATCGAATATTAAATAGATAAATCTGACTTTTGAAGTCTATTTCCTCTGTAACAATAGTAGAATTTTGTCCATGAATATTGCATTCTATGATGGAAACTGATCAAAATTCTCCGATTTGTTTATCGCATTAGTCAAAAAGGGCATAAAATTTACTACGCTTAGCAACAATTAAATCCGAAGGTACAGTAATACATCTGCAACAATTATAAAAATTAAAAATTAAAAAAATAATTCACAGGTAAAACCAATTCACATGTTGTTGGATGTTTTAGGTAGAAACAACAAAGTAAAGATATGAAAAACATAATATATCCTTTCTAATGCGTATTAAAATTTCATTTTATTTTAAAATAAATAAAACATTGCACATATATTGTTGAGAACCTGTCACAGCTGACATGGAGCATGAATCAGCATTGTCTCAAGAATAATCCAGAGTTAGTTAGAGATAAGGTAAAAACAGAGGAAGAAGACAATGATCATGTGATATATCTATGGTACAATAGCAGTAGCCGTTAGATCAATTGATTTACAACCATTTGATTAATTCACAGCTGTAACCAGAGCAACATACGCTTGCTACTCAAGCTACTGATGTAGATGTATAAATAGAAAAGAAGTTGAATGAAATAAATATACCGTGCTCAATAAATTATTCCTCTTCCATCTGTCATCACAATTTTAAGTAGTTAGAAATTTTAACTTGGTATCGGAGAAGCTTTTGGCTTTCCAAAACAATGGAATCAGCTGAGGGTGATTCAAGAAACAAATGCAAGAGTCACAAACACAACACCAGTTGCCACACACAACACCTATGACAAACACTGCACCAATCATCAATGTAACACCAACAACACCGAGGGTATGTTTGGGATTGGGGTTGGACAGCTGTAGCTTTTAAGCTACAACACTAAGGGTATGTTTGGGATTGAGGTTGGGCAGTCGTAGCTTTTAAGCTACAGCAGTAAAGTGTTTGGTAAACACTAACTACTGTAGCTTTTAAGTTATATTAGCTATATTAATATAATTTTTCACTTGTAATATGTAAAATTTATTATGTTTTTAATAATTTTGTTAAAATTATTATTTAAAAATTATATTTATTACATATTATTAACTTTTATTTTATAATTACAGCTTTTTTTCACAGCAGCTGTAGCTTAAAAGTTACAACATCTCAATCCCAAACATACCCTAAAGTGTTTGGTAAACACTAGTTATTGTAGCTTTTGAACTATATTAACTATGTTAATATAATTTTCACTTGTATGATGTAAAATCTATTATGTTTTTAATAATTTTGTTAAAATTATTATTTAAAAATTATAATTATTACATATTATTAATTTTTATTTTATAATTACAGTTTTTTTTTCCACAGCAACTATACAGCACCTCAATCCCAAACATACCCAGAATGCACAATCCACAAACACTGCTGCACAAACGTCAACAAACACGTATCTTGCAAACCACACATCACCCAACCACCAAACCTTAATGTCACGGGATGAGTGTTTTGCGCAGCAAACCCGTGCGGCACTTAGACAACCTTTGTCGGGATGTTGCTAAGTAAGCCTTTGAGCTTCTCAATAGCTAAGTCAAGAGGTTCCCGAAATGCTAAAGAGAAGAGAGAGCTAGCGCTTACATAGTGCCTCAAGTACATCTCGAGGAGGCCATTGATGCGCTCGGTTTGTTCATCCGTTTGCGGATGAAAGCTTGTTGAGAACTTGAGGTCCGTCCCCAACATTTTGAAGAGCTTCGTCCAAAATTTTCTCGTGAAGCGTGGGTCTCGATCGCTCACGATGCTCCTTTGGACACCCCAAAGCTTCACAATGTGTTTGATGAAGAGATGGGCTGCTTCATCCACTTTGCAATCTGCTGGTGCGGCAATGAATGTAGCATACTTGCTGTAACGGTCTACCACGACCATGATGCTACCACAACCTTCGGACTTGGATAAGGCCGTAATGAAATCCGTGGAGACGCTCTCCCACCGCCTTGATGCAAGGGGCAGGGGCTCCAACAATCCTATCGGCAATTGGTGATCAATTTTGTCTTGTTGGTACACAAGACAAGTCCACACGTAGGCCTCGATGTCGTCCCGAATGCTTGGCAAAAAATACGAGGCTTGGACAAGTGCGATGGTGCGCTCTATTCCGGGGTGACCAGCCCACTTGGAGTCGTGACACTCCTTGATTACTTCTTTGCGTAAGTTTCCCCACCTTGGCACGAACAATCGATCTCCCTTGGTCAAGAGGATGCCTTCTTCTTGCCAAAATCTCCTTGTCCTCCCTTCGAGGACCTTTTCTAGCAAGTCCTTTGCCAATGGGTCTTGTTGGAGGCCTTCCTTGATGCATGAGACAAGGTCTGACTTCGATTGGCTCGCGCTAAGTGTGGTCAATTCTGCCTTGCGGCTTAGTGCATCCGCAACGACATTGGCTTTGCCCGGTTTGTATTCGAGCCTATAGTCGAATTCTGCAAGAAAATCCTGCCACCTTGCTTGCTTGGGGCTCAACTTCTTTTGTGTTTGGAAATAGCTTGTCGCTATGTTGTCCGTCATAATAGTGAAGTGTGAGCCTAGCAAGTAATGTCGCCACACTCTTAGGCAATGGATGATGGCTGTCATCTCTTTCTCTTGCACGGTGTAGCGGCGTTCCGTGTCATTAAGCTTTCGGCTCTCGAACGCTATTGGGTGGCCTTCTTGCATAAGGACTTCGCCAATGGCGAAGTCAGAGGCATTCGTTTGAACTTCGAAGGGCTTAGTATAGTCTGGAAGAACTAGGACGGGTTCCTCCAAAATTGCTTTCTTCAAGCCTACGAACGCATATTGGCAATCCTCGGACCAATGCCATGTCCGATTCTTCTTGAGCAAATCCGTCAAGGGTGCCGCCTTGGCTGAGTAGCCTTGAATGAATCGGCGGTAGTAGTTCACCAAGCTAAGGAATGAGCGTAGCTCGGGTACTTTTGTTCCCAATCGAGGATGGCCTTCACCTTCGAGTTCTCCATCATTAGCTTCTCGGCCGCTATCTTATGCTCAAGAAAATCTACCTCTTCTTGAGCGAACGAACATTTCTCCATCTTAAGGCTCCCGAAGTACTTGGAAGACTTGTCGCAAATGTTTAGCATGCTCCTCGAGCGTGGTGCTGTACACCACTATGTCGTCAAAGTACACGACCACAAAGCGGTCGAGGAATGGTTGCAGCACCTTATTCATGAGAGTGCAGAACGTTGCCGGTGCATTTGTTAGACCAAAAGGCATTACTAAGAACTCGAAAGATCCGTACCTTGTTATGCATGCTGTCTTGGGTTCATCTCCTTCGGCAATGCGCATTTGGTAGTACCCGGAGCGCAAGTCAAGTTTGGTGAAGTACCTTGCGTTGCCAAGCTGGTCGAATAGATCCGCTATCAAGGGTATTGGGTACTTGTTCTTGATAGTGATTTTGTTGAGCGCTCTGTAATCGATACACATTCGCAGTGATCCATCCTTCTTCTTTTGGAAAAGGACCGGTGCACCGAATGGGGCTTTGGACGGGCGCACATAGCCTGCGTCCAGCAAATCCGTGAGTTGTTTCCGCAACTCTTCAAGCTTGGGTGGCGCTATGCGGCAAGGTTCCAAGGCTAGAGGCTTTGATCCTTGCTCCAACTCTATTTGGTGATCTACCTCTCGTCTAGGTGGAAGCTTCTTCGAAAGCTTGGGAGGCATCACATCCTTGAACTCCTCGAGAACGGCTTGTACTATAGGAGGGACTTGGCTTGGAGCACTGGCGGAGTCCTCTCCCTCGTTGAGCTCCTGAATGGAGACCAAGAAGCTTGGGTCCTTCTTGAAACCCTTTTTAAATTGCATGGCCTAGAGAGTCTTCTCTTCGGACTTTCCACGCTCCGTGGGAACCATGCATGCCTTACTCCCATCGAGGATGCTTAGGGAGTTCGTGACTGGAAGTGGGAAGACATGGACTTGGTCGAAGAATTTCATGCCAAGGACCATCTTGAAGTCATCCATGGGCACGATTGAGAAATTGAGCTTTCCGCTCCATGCGCCAAGTGCGACGTTAACACCTTGTGCGGTGCCCGCAATGGGCTTGGCGGGTGAGTTCACCGCCTTCATGGTGCCTCATTCTCTTGTAGTTTTGAGGCCTAGGTGCTTGGCCTCATCCTCGGATACGAAGTTGTGAGTAGCTCCCGAATCTAACTATGCGCGAACGGAGTGTCCGTTTATCCTCGCGCTCATATACATTAGCCTTTTCTTGGCGAGTGCCGTTTGTGGGCTGTCGAGTGCGCCAAGTCGTTGGATAGAACCCATATTACATTGGGGCTCTTCCGGCGTTGGTGTGGAGTTGCCCTTGAGCTGGACAGTGAGGGCATTAAGCGACTTCTTCTCCGGACAGTCGCGTACCCAATAAGGACCATTACATATGAAGCATGGGCTTCGGCAGCTCCTTCTTGCCTTCCGACTTGTTTTGCCCGTTCTTGCCACTTGGAGGCCTTTTTTGCCCCCAATCCTTGCGATTGTGGCCTTTGTCCTTGCGACTCTCTCCCCCACCTTTGTCTTGCCTAGGCCTTTTTTCCTTGAATTGGGTGGAGTACTCGTGCAGCGACTCCGCGATGGCAATGGCGTCATCAAGTGTTTGGATGCCTCGCCTATTGAGCTCCGTTTTGGCCCAATCCTTGAGGCCATCTTGGAAGTAGAAGAGCGAGTCCTTGTCGGACATGTCGCTTATCTTGAGCATTAGGGTAGTGAACTCGTTGATGTTGTCGCGAACGTTACCCGTTTGCTTGAGGCGATGTAGGCGTGCTCTCGCCTCTTTTTCGACATTGTTTGGGGCAAATTGCTTTTGGAGTTCTTGCTTAAACTTTGCCCATGTATTGATGGCGCAGATGCCTTTGCCCATTTCGCCATGCTTACAACGCCACTATAGTTGTGCAGCGCCTCGTATGAATGTGGGTGCAGTGCCCACTTTCGATGCCTCGTCTCGAACACCCATGGCATCGATGTATTGATCTAGCCTAAAGAGAAAGTTGTCTACGATGGTGGCATTGTGTGTGCCATCGTAGGTGTTAGGTTTCGGCGCATCAATGCGTCGAGCATCACTCGTGCTTGTTGAGGCTGGGCTAGAGGAGAGTGTTCACTTGTGCCGTGCCCAGTCCGAGCGTACTTCCTCCACTTCCGCGCGGACAGCGCGCAACTAGTCTTGCACGAAGCTACGGAGTTTAATCAACTCCTCATGAAATGCTCGAAATTCCCCTCGAAGGGTGTTGGCTTGCTCTTGAATGAGGGCCTTGGTTGCCATTGTGAAGTCGGCATATTCACCCTCAAGACCGTCCACCCTTTCCTCCAATGTTTCGAGGGTGTCCTGAGCGGTGGACATTGTGGTTTCAAGCGTAGCCATGCGAAGCTCCAAAGCATCTATTGAAGCGGCCTTACACTTGCCACGAGTCTTGGCCTGCCCGCGAGTCTCATCGCGGCCGCGGCTTGGTTCCGGTATGGTCTCCACACCAATTGCGCCCTCTTGTGTAACGCTTGAGGTTGGGAGGTTGGCCATTGCTGCTGGAATGCGTGTGTGCAAACCTTAGCTCTGATACCACTTGTCACGGGATGAGTGTTTTGCGCAGCAAACCCGTGCGGCACTTAGACAACCTTTGTCGGGATGTTGCTAAGTAAGCCTTTGAGCTTCTCAATAGCTAAGCCAAGAGGTTCCCGAAATGCTAAAGAGAAGAGAGAGCTAGCGAGCAATGTAGCCAAATGCAGAAATTGTATTGATTGAAAGAAACCTTACAAGAGAGCTTACAAGAGTGCTTAATGCTTTGATGCTTTGCTTGAATGATACAAATGCCTAGAGCTCACCCATATTTATAGGGAATCTTGGCTAGCTCTAAAGAATTCTAAGGCCTAGAGAATTCTATACACATGTGCAACAATCTAGAGAAATCTAGCCTTATGTACAAGTGTGCTAGTTGCTGGAATTTTACGGAACGTTCTAGAATCGGGCCAAGCTAGCACATCTTGGCTCACTCCTTGGGCCATTTTTGGGCTGGAATCATGTAGTCCATAACATTAAGCTCCTTTTCCCATTTCAGTCCATGTCAAACTAGACACAAACAACTACATAATCTGGAAAGCCTAAGTTCTTCCTGCCATACGAGGCAATGGACTTGAGGATTTTATAATGGAACCAAAATGGCCCTCGCAAAGTATCAGGCCTCAGCGGATGAACTTCAAAGTGTCACTACCACTGAAAGCCAAGAATACATGCTTTGGCTAAGACAAGACCAATTACTTCTAAGTTGGCTACTGTCCACAAAGTCTGAAAACATCCTCACAACTGTACCCACTGCAGCAGTTCTCAAGACTTGTGGATAGGGCTTGAAAGGCTCTATGCCTCTCAGTCAATGGCAAGAACCACTCTACTCAAAATGCAGCTTCAGACTGCAAAGAAAGGATCATCCATCATCACTGAGTTTTTCACCAAAACGAGAAGTTTAAGCATGGAACTAACAGCTGCTAGGAAACCAGTCTTAGAAGAAGATCTTGTGACTTGCATACTCGCTGGCTGAGGAGATGCATATGAGAATATTGTTGTGAGCCTCCTTGCAAGGCCAACAGCTCCTGCCTTTGATGAAGCATTCTCTATACTCCTAAATCATGAAGAGAGAATGGAACATCAAAATAACATTGCAAATGAATCTGTTGAGGCTAACCTGACTGTGAAGATAGGAAAAGGAGGGAACACTAACTCGAACAACAATGGAGGAAACTATAAAAATAACAACTCTGCAAGAAACTGGAAAGAGTAAAGGAAAGATAAAGGGTCTCAAAACCACCTTTGAGCCTGGAGTATTCCGTCAGATCTACTTAAAAAAGGTCATTCTGCTGATGAATGCTGGCGTAGGAAAGATGAAGATTTTGTACCTAAGCTATCTACAAGAAGACCACATACATTTGCAGCTCAGAGGCAGTAAGCACCAAGATCTGTTTACATAGCAACGGCAAGTGAAGCAGGGAGTGAGCAGGGTTGGTATCTTGACAGTGGAGCCACTCACCATGTCACCAATGACCTCAACAACTTGAGTATCAGGTCTGAGTACATAGGTAAAACCAAACTTATTGTTGGAAATGGAAACGAGTTAAATATTTCCCATATTGACACTACTATCTGACATACACTTAATGACACACACATTACAATCTACAATGTGTTGTATGTTCCTGAAATTTCAGAGAACCTCATTGGCATTTCAAGCCTAGCCACTCAAAATAACATTGACATAATCTTTATTAATGGGAGTTGTATTGTGAAGGACAAGTTGCGGAAGGTTCAGCTCAGAGGAATTGAGAAAGCTGGTCTATTTGAGGTGAAAGGAGTCAATAAAGTCATACACAGATAGATAGATATGAAGCTGCATCTTCCTAGAGTGCTGCAGTATCTTTGTTTGCCTCATTGAGAAAGTCCATTAATCTAGGTTCAAGGGAGTCTGTTGAGTTAGAGTCAAGTACATTAAACTTTCAGTCTTGCGTTAAGTCAGAGTCAATTCCAAAGAATTTTAAGCAATCAAACATTTTACATAGAAGAATAGGGCATCCCAATGAACAAACACTGATGAATTTATCCTTTTTCTCAGCTTGTATGTATGGAGAAAGCCATAAATAACATTACTCAACAACTCCTGACAAAACAAGTACACCTCTTGAACTTATACACACATATGGGGACCAGCCCCTCAAATCTCCAATAATGGCAGCAAATACGACATGAGTATTGTAGATGACTTTACAAGATATACCTGGATATTTCCCCTACCAGACAAAGCACCAACCACCAGCACCTTCATCAGATTTAAAAACTATATTGAAAACTACACTGATAACAGGATTAAGTGTGTGCAGAGTGATTGGGGTGGTGAGTTTAGACCTCTTAAAGCCTACTTAGGATCACAAGGTATTGCTTTTAGACATCCTTGTCCATACACTTCACACCAAAATGGAAGAATAGAAAGGAGGCACAGGCATATTATAGAACATCATTGACACTCTTAGCTCAATCCAAAATGCCTCTTAAATTTTGGATGGAAACATTTGAAATAGCAGTCTACCTAATAAATAGACTTCCATCACCAGTTTTAAACAACCAGACCCCATACTATAAACTCCTTCATCAAGAACCAGACTACAACTTCCTTAAAACCTTTGGATGTGCTTGCTACCCTCACTTAAGACCCTACAATAATCACAAACTTCAGCATAGGTCATCTAAGTGCATTTTTATAGGTTACAGCATGATTCATAAGCAGTATAAGTGTCTATGCAGTTCAGGCAGAGTATACATAACAAGGAATGTAATTTTTAATGAGGAAGAATTTCCATTTGAAAGTGATTCAATGTTTAACAAGCAAAGAACACCAAAAAGTCAGCACATACCTCATACTACATGCAGCTTCTCACTGCGCTCGTGCCCTGTGTATCTTCAAACTATAATTCATCAGCTCAAAGAGATCAAGATATCAACTCTGAACAGAATCAGTCTCAAGGTCTAGGAACATGATAGCACCGATCGCACTACAGATCAAATACACAATCCCACTTATATATCCCAAACACATCAAACAGATAACCTTCCAGCCATAAATGAAACCTTAGAAATTGAACCTGAAAACCCATAACCTATTGAAACACAAAATGACACAGAACCTTCACTAAAAATACCTGCAGGACATCCAATGATCACAAGATCAAAGGCATGAATCTACAAATCTAAGATCTATCTCACAAAATGGGAACATCAAGATGTAGAGTTAATGCCAAATTAATGCCAAATAGCATTGCCAATGCTTTAAAGAACAAGAACTGGAAGAATGCTATGGATGAAGAATTTAAGGCACTGCAAGACGACGAAACTTGGGAACTGGTCAGACCTGAGAAGAACATGACGATCGTTGGGAACAAGTGGGTGTATAAAGTGAAGTACATTCCAGATGGAAGTGTTTCAAGCTAGAAAGCTAGATTGCTGGCTAAAGGATCATCAAACTGCAGGCGTGGACCGTACCGAAACATTTATTTCAGTTGCAAAGAGTGCTACAGGGAAAATGTTACTTGGCTGTGGCTAAAGAATGGGAAATAAAACAAGTGGATGTTAACAATGCCTTCTTAAATGGGGAGTTGAATGAGGAAGTGTTTATGGAGTAGCTAGAGAGATATATGTTGATCAGAGACAGCCAGAGGCAGTATGCAAGCTGAAAAGGGCTCTTTATGGGTTGAAACAATCACCCAGAGCTTGGTACGAGAAACTTAAAGGAGCTCTGATTCAGTGAGGGTTTAAAAATGCTATCTCAGATACGTCACTATTTTATCGAAAGAAAAGAAACAATCACTTATTGCTTCTTGTGTACGTAGATGACATTATCATAACTGGAAGTCAAGTTAGTGATATACAAATGGTGGTGCATATGTTGAAAAATGAATTCGCATTAAAGGAACTTGGATCACTGAGCTATTTTCTGGGAATAGAGATGAAAAGAGATGAATTTAGAATGCATCTCTCACTGACCAAGTATATCAATGATCTACTGAAAAAGACTAACATGGAAGATTGCAAGGGAAATCCAACACCAATGAGCACATCTGTGAAATACAGATTGAACCCAGAGATCAAAGAGGGAGGAGCTTCATTTAAAGACAAGACACTGTACAGAAGTATAGTTGGTGCACTACAATATGCAACAATCACAAGACCAGAGATTTCATTTACCGTGAATAAACTAAGTCAGTACTAAGAAGGTCCTATAGAAATGCACTGGCAAGAATGCAAAAGAATACTGAGAAATTTGAAGGAAACTTCACACTATGGACTGTTTTATACACTAGGAAAGGAGCTGAAGATAGAAGCATTCATTGATGCAGATTGCGGAGCTAATAAAGATGATAGATTGTCTACAAGGGCTACTACATCTTTCTAGCTGGGAATTTGGTGTCATGGAGTGCAACGAAACAGAAAGTGATCTCAAAATCTAGGACAGAGGCAGAGTATAGAGCACTGTCAAATACAGCAACAGAATTAGCATGGATGCTCTCCTTGTTGAATGAATTGGATTTAACGGTGGTAGATAGACCATTAGTGTGGTGTGATAAACCAAGCGCCGTGGCACTTGCTGAAAATCCAGTGTTTCATGGGAGGACAAAGCACAATGAAATTGATGGGCACTTTGTCAGAGAGAAGATAGGCGAAGGTGATTTGATACTTAAGTATGTACCATGAAAAAGACAAGTTGCTGATATCATGACCAAGGCACTTCCACAAGAGGCATTTGAATTTCACAGAAACAAGCTCAGAGTCTGGAAAGACAGCTGAACTTGAGTGGGGGTGTCGAAGTGAGTGCTTGATAAGAATGCAATATGTTCGGTAAAATGTTTGAGACAAGCTTGTAACACTAACAGGCCCAATGGGCTGGAGATAAAGTGGCAGTGAGCTGGAGTTATCAAGCTGACATGGAGCATGAATCAGCATTGTCTCAAGAACAATCCAGAGTTAGTTACAGATAAGGTAAAAACAGAGGAAGAAGACAGTGATCATGCGATACATGTATGGTACAATAGCAGTAGCCGTTAAATTAATTGATTTACAACCATTTGATTAATTGACAGCTGTAACCAGAGCAACATAGGCTTGCTAGGGATGAGCCTAGGGATGGTAATGGGCCGGGTTAAGATAGAGCCTGGCCAAACTCGAACCTGAGCTCAAAAATACAAACAAATCTCGATTCTTATAAAAGTCTGAATGTTTCACATTAAGGTCAGACTACGCCCGATTCTAATTGAGTCAGGGTTGGACCCAAGATTTATACTAATTTGATTATTTTTTTTGAATTTTTTAATATTTAAATCATTTAAATTTAAATTCTTGAATTTATTAATATTTAAAAACTTTAAAATTTATTTAAAATAACATAAACCTAAAAATTACTCTAATCAACATCTCTACCATATATTATATAAATAATTAAACATAAACAAAAATTTTGTTTAATTTCAAAAAAAAAATCACTATTTTATTCTACAATATAACTAAAAATTTTGTTAGGACTTTAGTGGGTTTTTTGTGCTCTAGAAAAAAATGTGAATTGTGAAAATTGGTCATGTGTGATAGTATGAGTTGAGCATGTGTACTACGGTTTTTTTTTTTTAAGTTAGGGTTAGATCGGGTTGGGTTTGATATGTATAAGTCCGAGCTCGAGTTTTGATCTTTAAATTCGAACCAAAGCTTGAAAAATAAAGACCGGACTAATCGGACTAAAATCAGACTTTTTTGCCATTCCTAAGGCTTGGTACTCAAGCTATGTACTAACGTATAAATAGAAAAGAAGTTGAATGAAATAAATAAGCTGTTTTCAATCAATTATTCCTCTTGCATCTGTCATCACGGTCTAAAGTAGTTAGAAATTTTAACTCTATCCTTGGAAGCTAAGGCCATTTGGGTGGTTTGGTAAAGCTGAATTTGACTGGGAATAAATTATCTAGCATAGTGCCAACTAGTTTTGGGAACATGAAAGGGCGTACCCAATTGGACTTAAGCTATAATGAGCTTGATGGTGAGTTTCCTTCATCTCTGTCACAAATTCTCAACCTTGTGGGGCTTTATGTTCAGCATAACAAACTTTCTGGTCCGTTGGATGAGCTCTTCTCAAATTCAGCGGCTTGGAAGATTGCACATTGAACTTGAGTAATAAATTCTTTGCTGGGGGTTTGTCAAGGTCTTTGGGTAACCTTTCATATTCAAACAGCATGGATATGGAAATAAGTTTACAGGGGAGATTCTTCCAGAACTTGGTAAAATTATCCAACTTGAATACCTGGATGTATCAAGTAACATGCTATGTGGACAGATTCCAGAGAACATATGCAGTCTGTCCAATATTTTGCATCCGAGTTTGGAAGAAAATAGATTCGCAGGTGAGGTTGCAAGAAGTGGTATTTGCCAAAACGTCTGGAAAACTTCACTCGCTGGGTACAAACATTTCTGTGGGAAGATTACTGGTTCAGATTGCGAGGTCAAACCTTTTGGTAAATCGGCACTATTATTACATGCCTTTGGACTAGCTGGAATTGTCTTCGGTTGGGTTTCTGTTGTTTTAACTCTTGCCTTTGTTCTGTGAGGTGGATTAAAAGAAGCAGCAGGCCAAGTGATCCCTTGGAAATTGAAGAAATTAAGCAAGAAGCTAACATACAGTTTCTTATTAGCTAGATTGAATGAATAAGCTCAAATTAAAGAGCTGTTTGGTTGTACAGAAAATGAAAAAGAGAAATGAACTATGTGTTATTATATATCAACTTGTTTCGCAAGTTCAAATATTGCAAATACTTAAAATCTGCCCTCTATCTCATTATCTCATTGTCTGCTTCCGCTTCTGTCTAAAATATGTATGATTAGAATTGATGTTAGGCAGTTGTACTTTTTAAGTTACGGTACTAAAGTGTTTGGTAAACACTAGTTGCTGTAACTTAAAATTATATTAATATAATTTTTCACTTGATAAAAAATTTATTATATTTTTAATAATTTTATCAAAATTATTATTTAAAAATTATATTTATTATATATTATTAACTTTTATTTTATAATTATTATTTTTTTCCACAACAACTGTATCTTAAAAGTTACAACACCTCAATCTCAAACATACTTTTAATATTTTTATAAAAATTCATTTATTTTATTATTATTTGAGTTAATGCAAATTATTTCGATATTCAGTTAATAGTTAATGCAAGTTAATGCAAATTCACCAATCTACACAGGATTCTTTACGCAAGATTTACTGATTTGAGTACACAACTACACAAGAAGCAAAATAAAATAGCAAGTATATATATACATATATATATATAAACCAGATTGTCAGTGAAGTCCACGTCACCATCCTCCTCAACAGAATTTTCCGCCAAATCTCTTACCATGCAATGTTGCTCGACTACATATTAGCATGTAATCACTGTTTTATTTTTTAATTTTTTAAAAAATATTTTTAACAGATCTGTCTTTGTATTTTAAAATAATCTCAACAAGTTGCACTAACTAACAAAACCAATACCTTGAAAATCCATTAGCTTCTTTAGGGAGAAGATTTGTGACAGCAGTAGGAGGCGAACAGCATCAAGCAAAACGTTGACAATGAAGGCCAAATTTAGCTACACTGTTATATATTTTCTCTTAACGTGTATTTGAGTTAACCTGAAGTTCGTCTAAGGCATTTTTGAAGCAGGAATAAGTAAAATGTTATAATATATTTCTCAAGTAAATTAAAAAGTAATATTTTTTTTTTGGGGAAAAAATTATTCATCAATTACTTCTTTAATAGACACCACTAGGTTTCTTAAAAAGAAAAAAGAAAAAGAAATTTTCTGACATAATAAAAATTTTGAACTATGCTGCAACATTTTAATTTAAACATCAAATTATTACAATTTTATCTCTTATTTTATATAAAATTCGAATGATTTGTCAAATGGGGCAATTATTAGGAAACTTGAGTAAATCTGCAATTTATAAGATATTTTGGTGAACTCTTTGTTTGTTTGGGCTATAGGTTGGAAACTCATTATTATCTGTAGAGAGAAGATTAGTGACCCCAATAGTAGGCAAATACCATCAAAAAGTAAAACTAAGATAGCCAAGATTAGCATGTAAATTAGCTGCATTGTTGTGAGTGCTGGGAAAAAAATCAGGTTTTTCTTAATTTTTTAATTAAAATCTTTTAGGACTGATTTCATACAACATATAAGAATTAAGTAATATAGAAATTCGTACTTTTGATGATCTAAGAAGACAAACAATTGAGAGTTGTAGATCCGTCTCTAAATGATCTTCCAGTCTACTACTGAAGATTAATCAACATTGGACGTGTGGACGTCTGTTTCACCACTCCTAATTGCAACTGGCATCTCTTAAATGTCTTCTGTATTTTTCTCAAAAACTTTAGAAATCTATCTCTTCTGTTTTAACCCTTTTATAATATCTTATAAAAAACCCTAGTATGTTAGGATTATGATTCTTATTTAAAATATGATTCCTCTTTTAATTTAAATATATTTAAATATTTAAATTAAATACTATCTTTCTACTTACGTAAAAGTGAAGAGAATGTGTAACTAACTAGGGGACCTCCTTGTAAAATATTACAAGCCCCTTTTTACATTTGAATATAATATACTAGGGCTTAACAAATATTATAATTATGATTTTCACCTAATACGCCAGTTTTCTTGCTTTTAGGTCCAGTGATGGTGTTGTCAATTAAATGAGCTAACTCATAGATCATTTGGGAACATACAATAGTGGCTACAATAATTAAATTTGTAATTAAACAAATATAATTATTTAATTCCATACCGCTTCTTTTGTAGTCTCAGATGCAGCCGTATATTCAGCTTCTGTTGTGGAGTCTGCGATACAGGATTGTTTTACACTCCTCCAACTAATAGCTCTACTTCCTAATGTAAACACATAGTTAGAAGTAGACTTTCTAGAATCTTTATCTAACATAAAGTCAGAATCAGTATAACTTACTGGAGTAAGTTCATCAACGAAATACACAAGTATATAATCCTTAGTTCTTTTCAGATACTTCATTATGTGCTTGACAGCAGTCCAGTGTTCAGGTCCAGGATTAAATTGATATCTGCTAACCATCCCAACCGCAAAATATATGTCTGGTCTAGTGCAAAGCATGACATACACGAGACTTCGCACAGCTTCCGTGTATGGAACTCGTCTCATTTTCTCTATCTCCTCAGAAGTTTTAGGTGATTGATCCTTAGAGAATAAAATTCCATGTCTGAATGATAACAAACCAGTCTTGGAATTTACCATACTAAATCTAGCCAATATCTTATCGATATAGACCATTTGAGACAAAGCTATCGTTTTATTCTTCCAGTCTCATAGTAACTTGATACCGAGAATATAACTAGCTTATCCTATATCTTTCATATCAAATTATTTCGCTAGCCAACTCTTTATAGTAGTTAATACTCCTACATCATTTCCGATAAGGAGAATATTATCTACATAAACAATTAGGAAGGCTACAGAATTTTCCTGAATTTTCTTGTACACACATAGTTCATCAATATTCTGAATGAATCCAAACAATTTTATCACTTGATCAAATCTGATGTTACATGACCGGAATGCTTGCTTTAATCCATAGATGGATCTCTGCAACTTGCATACCAAGTGTTCTTAGCCTTTTTATATGAATACATTTGCTTGCTGCATAAAGATGTCTTTTTCAAGATGCTCATTAAGAAAGACAGTCTTGATATCTATTTGTTAAATTTCATAATCTAGCACTGCAGCAATAGAGAGCAGAATTCTGATGGATTTAAGCATAGTAATCAGGAAAAATGTTTCCTCATAATCGATTCCCTCTTTTAGAATGAACCATTTGGCTACTAATATTGCTTTAAATGTTCCCATCCTTCTGTTTACTCCTCTTTTCCTCTTATAGATCCACTTGCATCCAATGGGTTTTACCCCATTTGGTGTCTCTACAAGTTTCCAGACTTTATTGGAATACATAGATTCCATTTCTTGATTCATAACCCTTTTTCCAATGTTCAACATCATTATCTATTAGAGCTTCATTGTAACTAGTAGGATTTTATACATGTTCATCTGAGATAGCCGTATAGGTTTCTCCCAATAACATGTATCTTGTTTCGTAATCTAGTTACCTTCCCACCACAACGAGGTTCTAAAAGTGATGATTGTTCAGGGATAATCCTTTGTTAATCACTGTTGCTCTTTTCTATGTTTATTATACATAAAAAAAACAGAGCATCAATTTGATCTCTTTATGATTTCTCTAGTTTTACCTTACTCTTAGGTTATAAGTCATTTATATAGTATTCGTCAAGGAAAGTATAGTGTATGTTTACAAATACATTCCTATCTTGAGGTCTATAAATTAGACTTTCCTTTATTCCTTTAGAATACCTAAAACATGCAAACTTTTGAACATGAATCCATCTTTTCTACCTATAATTTTAGTATAAATACTAGTGAATCTCCAATTATAGATGTGTCACAAATTAAGTTTGTGACATTTCCATAATTCCATGGAGTATTAGGCACCGATATATATGAAACTAGGTTCAATAGTCTATGCAGTTTCAAATACTGGTATCTAGAATAAAAAAGGTAAATGATAAATTACTAGGCATATATCTTGTTTTATCCAAAAGAATCTTGTTTCTCTATATAATGACATTATTATGTCACAATGTTCATTATATATGGGAGTTTATCCCAATTTACAACCAAATGGACTTTGAATTCTCTAGAGAGATATTCTTTACTTCGATCAGATCGAAGCTCTTTTATGTTCTTGTCCAATTACTTCTTTGTCTTCTCCATGTATTCTTTTGAATTTCAAAAGCCACGGAATCATGACGTATTTAGACAAATATAAATGCGATGAATACTCATCAATAAGATTGATAGAATACTCATCACCTCTTCTAACATGCAATATTACGCTTTCTTTTAGCTCAAAATGAGCTACCTTGTTATATTACTCTTCTAAATAAGATTTGTAGAGTATCAACGATCAGCCTCAATAGGTCAGGAAAGACCTATTATTAATCATTCTCATGAAATATTATTATAGTCTATATGACTTAGGTATAAATATTAGAGGTGCTATTGGTTTAGAAGAAACATTTCTTTTCTTAGATAAATGCATATACTCATTATTATTATATCTTGCTTTGAATAGATCAATAGACTTATATGATATTAATTGTCTTTGTAAAGTACCAAAATAAATTATTAACAGAGGATCCAAAAATAACAGTGCACTCCTGTTTGTTAAAAACAAGCCACTGAAATTAAATTCCTCTAATGTTTGGAATATAAAGACAAATATCAAAACTTAAAGTCTCATAAAATTGATCTAGTCTTCTCAGCTGATATAAACTAGTATCCTTCTCTACTGTAGTTTAAAGTTTCTTCACTTAATCTCTTAGTTTCCTGAAAACCAAATAAGTGAATTTACAAATTAGTTATCTCAGAATCTATTATTGCATTAATCAATAGAAACTGAACTAATTAGGAAGCTTAAAGATTTCCTATACTTGGTTTTAATAATCTTAGGACAATCTTTCTTACGATGACCCTTCTGTCCACACTTGAAGCACTTGCCTTTCGGCTTGTCATCTTTTCTGGTAGACAGTTTTCTTATCCTAAATTTCTTCTACTTATTCTCTTCTTTTGAGTTAAGCCTTAAAGAAAATTCTTTTTCAGGAAGTTTCTTGTTATGATAATATTCTTCTATAGCATGTGGTTCATACATCAATTGAATTAAGATCATATCTTTATTTCTTAAGATATAGCTGACCTTAAACTCTCTAAATGTATTAGGTAAAGATTCAATCACCATGTTAATCTTTGTTTTATCATCGATCTTAACACCATAAATTTCAACTTCATTCAAATAGTCCATCACTTTGAGGACATGATCACGAACACTTGTACCCTTTTCCATCTTGGTGTCAGTGACACGTTTTAACGCTACTTCTCTGGTAGAATCAATATTCTGCCCAAACATTTGATGGAGACTAGCCAATATTTCAGTGGCTGTTTCCATGCTCTGAAGTTTGTTCTGCAGTTCCATAGAAATCGAAGCCAATAAATACCGCTTAGCCATTTTGTTAGCTTCGCACCATTTCTCATAAGACTCCCTCTGATTTCTATAAACGAATAACGTTAGTACTGGAGGGCATTACTGGGTCAGAACATATTTGCAGTCTTTAACAGTGAGAATATTAAATAGATTGCATTTCCAATCTAAGTAATTTTCATCAGTGGGTTCATTTTTAACCAGGATAATTAATAGTGAGTTGATGGAAGACATTTTCTGAAAAATAAAACATACATGCATAAATACATTGATATAACATTCATAATAAAAATCTAAAATGTAAAAAACTATAAATGCATTTTATTTTATTGTAACAATAATCTAGTACCGTTTTAGCAAGTTATCCATTGGGGAAGTCATGCCGCCACTTACCAAACCCAATTAATCATTAGATTATTTACTTTCATGTTGTAACATGATAAATAACTATCGTTATCTTTTAGGGCCAAAATTTTATTAACAGAGCTTCGTTGGGAATGTTAATAACAAATTTTGTTGAGTGTATAACTATTATTTTAATTTAAATATTTCTCATATCATGCAGCCACCGTTAGGGTAATCAACAGATTAAAAAATATTTTGATCTTATCTTTAAAGAAATTCATCAAAAAAAATGTCTAATATATATACCCTCCGAAGGGAGCATCACCGTATCATGAGGTCGAGATATATATATAATTTTATTATTGAACTAACAATAGAGCCCGTGGGAAAATTATCTTGAATCTTCCCTCTCCCACTCAATATTTTAAAGTTGGTTTTTCCTTTTAAAACATACATATATTGTTAATTGCATGCTTCCTATAATATTATCTAAGGTATATCTTATATTATCAAGCATTTGTAAATTTCAAACAATATACATGAATTCATGTTATATGAATGACATATATCATTATGTATAGAGTGACACTACCTATTCTATATGACATGTTATTATGGCATGTTAACATCCAAAACACAACATATAGAAAATTAAATAATCTCAATTCATGATTTTTCTAAAATAAAAAATATTAACCCTAAGCCTAATCTTCATTGGGTTTCAAGTCAATGTCCATCAACTTTCTTTTCCTTCTTTGTACTTATGTTTATAACTAATGGCTTGGAGATTTTTGGGCTTTTAAATTTATCATTGGTTCAATTTTAAAATTTAAATTTGGGCATATATTAAATAAAATTTTATTGGGTCTTATTTTTGAAATAAAACTTTTATATTATGCAAACCCAATTACTTTAATAAAATAAGCCTAAATTTATTTTCAAAAATTCTTGAGTCAAATAAATTTAATTATTGATCTACAAAAATTTTCATTTATATGACCCAATTTTAAAATCCCAGAATGGGCTTGGGACCAATATAAAGAAATTTGGATAAATAATTATTATTGGACTTATCAAATTTCAATTTATATTATTCAATTGACAACTAAAATTGGGCTTCGATCCAATATAAATAAAATTAAATTTTTCTGTCCAAAACCCAAATATTTTAACTAAATTGTAAATTAGTAAAAATTTAGTGTACCATTAGATAAAAACACAAAACCCTAATTCTCACATTTTTCTTTCCAGCCCCACACCCATAACCGCAAATTATTTTTTTCTTATCTTGATTTCTATACTATTTTATAATAAAATAATATTTACAGGAATTCCTATACTATTAACGGCTTACAAAAAAAAAAAAAAACTAAGAATAATGAATTAAAACTAAAAGGGAAATATTGTGATAATAGACCACCCCTTTTGTTACAAATCTAAAAAAAAAATACAAATAATAGACCACCCTTTTGTCAACACAACTCTTGACAATGCAAGCTCGTGCAAAGAGCTACTTACATCACACAATTTTGTGGAGTTTGGCCTGGTATCGAAAGAAGAGATAAGTGGTGTGCTCGGTATGATGCAGAGGTCTACGAGGACCTCGGGGCGCGCGAGCACTTCATCTGCTCCAAAAAGACCTCGAACCGATACTCCCACTTCGCCGGTTCGAGCTGCCCCTCCAGCTTAGGAGACAGAGCGAGCAGACGAAGGTGCAGCTCGCAAGCATCTGAACAGGAGACAGAACGCGCACAAGAGCAGGAGCGGCCCACCCGTGCCGATCCCTACATCAAGGACTTCACCAAGTAGGTGGATGATAGGTTCTTGGGTAGAGTGGAGTCCTATGATGTTGATGAGTTGGCCGGCACTTTCCACTGCCTCTCTTGTCGTGCTGCCATTGTCGTTACCAGATTCAAGGCCAAAACTCAGGATTCCCAAAGGAAGCTCCGGGCAGAAAATCAGAGCTTGAGGCGGGGTCTTGAGGAGAAAGAAGAGGAGAACATGAAGCTTTGCGAGGAGAATTCTATTCTCGAGGAGAAAGCAGCGATGTCAGATACGAGGGCTCTTCAATTCGTGAGGGAACTATCTCTTGTCCGAGAGGAGCTGCTCAATGCTCGTAAGGACCTGGACACACAGAGGTTCTCCCTCGAGAGGCACATGGAGGAGGAGACTTCTCGTTTCCAGAAGATGGTGGACTCTCTGGAAGAGAGGCTCACGACCGAGTACAACGATGGGGTGGCTTTTAGCTACAACTGCCTCATGTTTGCCTTGGGCAAGGAACATCCTGAGGTGGACCTATCTAAGGTTGAGGCAGGTGTCACGGAGTTCATGCGCGAGCACGATGCTTCAAACCAAGGGTTGAGAGTTCCCCCTACTGAGGCCACTGCTCCTCCTGCTGCCGATGACTCTGCTCCTGCTGCTGCTGCTGCCTCTGCACTTCCTGCTGCTGCTGCTTCTTTTGCTCCTCCTGAGGATCCAGCTCCCCTTGCTAGCCCTACTCCCTCAGCCGATTGATCTCCCCCCTTTTTTTTTTACTTCTTGTACTTGTAATCTTTAATGAATGAATAAAGAGCATACATTGGGCAACTTGCTTCTGTGTTTATATGTATATGCTTTTGTTTTACATTTATGTATCAGATTGACTTCGTGCACTTGCCAAGTAAAAATTTTTATAAGTGTTAAGCTTTTGTTTTTCTTCTTCGAGCCATTTTCTGCTCGTGTCATCTCTTGATTTATGAGTGGCAGAGCCTTGCTGTGAGTTAGGCTTATAGGCCTCTATTTATCTTATGAGCTTCGTCTGCTCGAGCTGATATTCAGCTTATGCTTAGCCTTCGTTCCTTTTGTGAACTCATTCTGCTCGGGCCTACAATTGACCCACGCTTGGCACCGTCCCTCCTTAAACTAGGCTTTGGGACTTCTAGCCTATGCGTTGTCTTTGCGAGCTTATCTTACTTGAGCCTGCAATTGGCTCACGCTTGGCACCGTCCCGCCCTAAGCTAGGCTTTGGGACATCTGGCCTTTGCGTTGTCTTCGCGAGCTTACCTTGCTCGAGCCTGCAATTGGCTCACGCTTGGCACCGTCCCGCCTTAAGCTAGGCTTTGGGACTTCTGGCCTTTGCGTGGCCTTTGCGTTGTCTTCGTGAGCTTATCTTGCTCGAGCCTGCAATTGGCTCACGCTTGGCACCGTCCTGCCTTAAGCTAGGCTTTGGGACTTCTGGCCTTTGCGTTGTCTTCGCAAACTTATCTTGCTCGAGCCTGCAATTGGCTCACGCTTGGCACCGTCCCGCCTTAAGCTAGGCTTTGGGACTTCTGGCCTTTGCGTTGTCTTCGTGAGCTTATTTCGCTCGAGCCTGCAATTGGCTCACGCTTGGCACCGTCCCGCCTTAAGCTAGGCTTTGGGACTTCTGGCCTTTACGTTGTCTTCGAATTTGTTGGCTCCAATACATCTATATTGAACTTACGTTGAAAGCATTTTTCTTGCTTTTACACATGCTTAAGATTTTACATATCTCCGTTTCAGAAGGAATTAAATATTAATGCTTACATCACGAGGAAACTTACTGGAAATATTTAATCAAGCATTGCGTGTTCCATGGCCTCTTGACTTCTCGTCCATCGGGGTGACTCAGCCGATACGCTCTCGGTCCAGCTATTTGAGAGACCCTGTAGGGACCTACCCAGTTTGGTCCTAACACACCTTGCCTGGGGTCTTTCATGTTCTGATTGACTCTTCTAAGCACCCAATCTCCCACTTGAAACCGACGGATGTGCACATTCCGGTTATAATAGCGAGCCACCTTCTACTGTTATTCTGCAATCTTTGTAGCAATATTTTCCCTCTTCTCCTCCAGCAAGTCCAAGCCTGCACATATCTGCTCATCATTTTGCTCTTCGTTGAAGTGCTCTGTTCGGTGTGTTCCCATTCCTATTTCAATCGAACAACTGCCTCATGTCCAAACGCCAAGGCGAATGGGGTTTCCCCCATGGCTGTTTTGTGTGTGGTTCTGTAAGCCCACAAGACACCAGGCAGCTCGTCCACCCAAGCTCCCTTCTGCTCGCCGAGTCAGGTCTTCAAAAGATGTTTTATAGTCTTGTTCGCGGCTTCTACTTGCCCATTGGCCTGCGGGTGTGATGGAGAGCAAAACTTTAGCTTTATCCCTAGGTTTTGGCAGAAGTCTCTGAACTTGTTGTTGTCAAATTGTCTCCCGTTGTCCGTGACCAATGCATGGAGAATCCCATACCTGCAAATCACATTTTTCCAAATGAAGTCAGTAGTCTTACCTTCTGTGATACTACTCAAGGCTCCTACTTCAACCCATTTGGTGAAATAGTCAATTGCCACTACGGCGTGAGTAGCAGATGCTCTCCCCTTTAGTAACGGTCCGATTAGGTTGATCCCCCATTGAGCAAATGGCCATGGTGAATTCATCACTGTCAAGTTCTCAGAAGGCTGAGTCATGTAGTTGGCAAAATTTTGGCAACTTTTGCAACTCCTAGTCTTCTCTTGGGCATCCTGATGCATGCGGGGCCAAAAGTATCCCTGCCTCAAAGCCTTGAAGGCCAAAGACCTCGCGTCTGAATGATTTCCGTAAATTCCTTCGTGTATTTCTCGGAGGATATAATCAGCTTCCTCTTGGTCTAAACACCGTAACAGTGGGAGAGTGTATCCTAATTTGTAAAAGACCCTATCGATCAGAGTATACCTGGCCGCTTTACACTTCAGCTTCCTTGCTTGCTTCTTATCGACATGTAACACTCCTTCCTTAAGGTAAGAAAAAATTAGCTCCATCCAGGTGCTGCTCGCTAACAAACTCATCACCTCGCCTTCCTGCTCGATGCTCGAGCAGGTCTTGATTTCCAAGGGAATAGACCTCGGTATTTTGGGGTCGGATGTAGCGGCCATACGGGCTATCATATCAGCTCGAAAATTCTTCTCCCTCGCGATCTGCTCCACCTCGACTGCTCGGAAATTTTTTATTAACTGCTTTACTTTTCGAAGGTAGGCCTCTATCTTCTCGTCCTTTGCTTGGAAGCTTTCGTTGAGGTGATTTGCTATCAGCTATGAATCTGTTCGAAGCTTCACCTCTTCTGCCTTCACTACCAATGTGAGCTTCAATCCCGCAATTACAGCTTCATACTCTGCCTGATTGTTGGTGACTTCAAATTCCAACTTTACAGCATACTGCATCTCTGCTCCTTCAGGACTGAGAGGTACAACTCCTGCTCCTGCTTCTTGATCTCCACATGACCTGTCAACTATAACTGTCCCTGCACTGGTTGAGGCCGAGGGGTTTGATAGATGCTCGCCCTCGTTCTCTTCATTCCTTTCTGTGCACTCGAACACAAAGTCAGCCAGGGACTGAGTTTTTATAGATGTTCGGGGTTGGTAGCTAATGTCGAATTCACTGAGCTCCACTGACCATTTTACCAACCTTCCGGAGGTCTCTGGCTTGTGCAGAGTCTGCCTGAGCGGCTGGTTCGTTAAGACAGTTACGGAAAGTGCCTAGAAATAAGGCCTCAGCTTTCGGGCTGCTGTCACCAGGGCCAGAGCCCATTTCTCCATCCACAGATATCTAGTTTCGGCTTCCAACAGAGCTCTGCTCGTGTAATAGATGGGGTACTGCACCCCTGACTCTTCCCTCACCAGAACCGAGCTCGTAGCCCATTGGGATACAGCTAAATACAGAAATTGAACTTCCCCTGCTCGAGGTGTTGACAGCAGTGGGGCCTTCAGCAAATACTCCTTCAACTGTTGGAACACCGTTTCTCATTCTGGTGTCCACTTTGTTTTCCTGCCTTTTCTCATTTCCTGGAAGAAGACTCGGCATTTATCCGTGGCTCGGGATATAAACTTGTTGAGGGATGACAATTTGCCTGTAAGACTTTGTATCTCCTTGAGGGTACGTGGGGACTTCATCCCCACTACTGCTCTGATCTTTTCTGGATTTGCCTCCACCCCTCTATGGCTGACCATGAAGCCCAAGAATTTCCCGAACCAACCCCAAAGGCACACATCTTTGGGTTGAGTTTCATCTGATATTTCCTTAGGAGAGCAAAGGTTTCCTCTAAATGCCTTACATGCTCCTCCGTGTCTTTTGACTTGGTGATCATGTCGTCCACATACACCTCCATCGTTCGGCCAATCAATGGCTTGAAAACCTTATTCACCAATCTCTGGTTAGTGATGAAGGCTGTGCACTCCTCGTCTGGCCGGTGTATGGGGATTTGGTGATGAAGGCGTCCATGAAGCTAAGCAGCCCATGTCCCACCGTAGAGTCTACCAGCTGGTCTATCTTTGGTAATGGGAAGCTATCTTTTAGACAAGCCTTATTCAAGTCTGTAAAGTCCACACACATTCTCCACTTCCCACTCGCCTTCTTCACCAACACCACATTCGAAATCTATTTGGGGTAAGAGACTTCCCTTATGAATCCCGCTTTCAGCAGCTTCTCCACCTCACAGTTTATGGCCTTATACCTTTCTTGGTTGATGCACCTCCTCTTCTGCCTCACTGGCTTAGCACCCTTCAGTATCGCCAGCCTGTGACACGCCACCTCGGGGTCAATCCCGGGCATGTCTTCGTGCGTCCAAGCGAACACATTAGAATGTGTTCGCAGACACTCGACCAGACTTTTCTTCAGCTCCTCGCTAGTGCCCGAGCCGATTCGGACCTTCTTCTCGGGGTCGTCTGGCTATATTTTAACTTCCTCCAACTCTTCATCGGGCTCCTGTCTCCCGTTCTTCGACTCCCCTCGAGTCTAATGACGTTATTTACATCGCTTCTTTGGCTGCCACGGCGTAACAGCTCCTCACGACCCTCTGACTACCTTTGACGACCCCCACAGCCCCATTTATTCGATATTTTAGGGTTAAATAGTGGGTGGACAGCACTGATTGGCTGATCCTCATAAACGACCTTCCTAATATTACTTGGTAGGGGCTGACTTCATCTACCACCACGAAGTCGAGCATCATGTTCTTTTCAAAAGGCCTCGAGCCCATAGTCAGGGCCAACTTAATGATTCCTAGAGGGATCAGCTTTCCTCCCCCAAATCCTTTCAAGGAAGTGCTCGTCTGCTCGAGGCTCGCACCTGCTATTCCCAAATCCTCAAGCGTGGATTTGAAGAGAATGTCTACTGAGCTTCCCGAGTCTACCAATATCCGATCAACTTATTTATTAGCAACGTTTGCCTTCACGACTAAGGTATCCTCATGGGGGTATAATACCCCCTCCTCGTCCTCCTCCGTCCACATGATGGGTACCTGCAGCACCTTAGCCTTTTTGGCAGTAGGTGCAGCGAACAAGACTTCCCTACCGACGGCAGCGTATCTGGAATAGTTTTTTCGAGCCCTGTTCGAGTTCCCTGCCATTGTGGGTCCTCCTGATATCACTCTGGTAGCTGGTGGTTTCAGCTCTATGTCATAGACCCAGTCATCATCTTCTGATTGCTGCTCAACCACTAAGTGTCCCCCTTCAATGAACTCATCCAGATCTTTCACTTGATTCTTCAAATCCCGGCACTGTGACGTTGAGCGGCCATGGTCACCATGGAAGCGGCAAAATCGTCCCCTATCTCGTTTACTAGCTAGTTTAGCCATTGGTGACGGGGGGCTCAGTAGTCCTCGATCCTCTGCTACTTGGAGTATCTCTTCGAGTGACACCTTCAGCTTTGTGTATTGCCCGTAGGCGGGACTCTGCTCTACCACTTGTATCGCCCAATCTCTCGGGAAGCTTCTCAGTGGAGGGGGTAATGGGCGGTCAGCTCTGTTGTGGTCCAGCATAGGTCTGTTTGGTGGTTGGTTACGGGATGGATGGTCGTCGCGACGTCCGTACTCCCTGTGATCTCGTCCCGGAGACCTGCGAGGTAGTGCTGGAATCATCCGAGGCTGGGGAGCTCTCTGGTAAGGATTATAGGGAGCAACCCGGTCCCTCATCACTTTGGGAGTCAACGTTCCTTGAGCAGGACCTCATTTTTCCTTCCTCTTCGTTCTACTGCCCTGTTCACTTCTCAGCTTCGCAGCCTTTTCCTCTTCGATGACGATGTCCATCTTCACCTGTTCATACGCATCTGAATACGAACGGATGGAAGGGCTTTGTAAATTGTACCACAGTCTCCCCATCCTGATTCTGTCTTTCAGTCCCCTCAACGCTTGGGGATGATTAAATGCCTCGAGATCAGAACCGATCGGTGGTACCTCTTGACAAACTCTCGGAGGGGTTCTCCCTCCCTCTGTTTTATCTCTGACAATTCCATCATGTCATCCTCGGGGGTCACTGTGCCCCGGAATTGCTCTGTAAATTCTCTGCACATGTGTTCAAAGTTCAGAATGCTTCCCCGCGGTAGCCTGCGATACCATTCTCTTGCTTTTCCCTCAAGAGTGAGTGGGAAGGCCTTGCATCTTTGGGCTGCTGACAGGCCCTGTACTCTTGTCATGTCGTTGAACCGCTCTATGTGCACCAACGGATCACTCTTTCCTGAAAACTTTAAATCTGGGAAATGGAAGTCACGGGGAATCGTGATGCCCATAATCTCCGTCAAGAGTGGGGACTCGTTGTCCAGCATTATCCTCTAACTTGTGCTTTTTCCGTTTCCCCGAAGGTCCTCCACAACATGTGCCAACCTACGCACCTCCCCCTCCAACTCCTCCGCGCGGGAGGTTGGTGCTGTATCCTGCAAATGTTGACGGGGCTCTCATTCTTCCATGTTCGTTTCCTCCCTCCCGGCTACATTTGGTATTCTCAGTCTCTGGGCTTCGTCTGCCGCATACTCCTTGACGGGGGCGTTCCCACGACTGGATTCAGGGACGTCATTACATGCTTTCCTCTGTCCATCCCTGAGTTCTTGCAATATGGAGGTTAGCGTTTCCATTTGTTTCTCCATTTGATCCATTCTCTCCTGGATCTTTCTATTTTGAGCCTCATTAGCCACTTCCCTCAAAGTCACCGATTCCTCTGGACTTAGTCCTCTTCTGTTGTTTCCTCTCATTGTTGCGTTGTGTTCTCTGAATGTGTTGGGAAATCAGACTTTTTGATTTGATCCCCACAGAAGGCGTCAAAATGTTGATGCTATTTTTCGAGTGCCTCCAAATAGTGTCAATCAAAACTTCTGCTCGCGGTCTGCTCGAACTCGAGCAGGATTGCTTTCCAATTTCGATTCTTCTTTATTCGCCGGAATGACGATCCTCTCTGGCCTACATTCACAGAAATAAAGTCAAGGGTCGCCGGATGTTTTTCTGATGAAAACCCTTCGACGCTCAAGTCAGTGATCGGGTTGTTCTTTTTGTATCCCTCGTTGTTTGAGAGACCGGAGAAACAAAAGGGTACTTTTTGCCTCTTCTTGGTAAGAATCCTCAATGTGAAATTCAGAGAGAGGGTAAAAAAGAAGATGAAGCTGTCTAAAGTTTCGGAACCCCCTTTCTCTATTTTCATTTTCCTTTTATACTTCCGCTTTCCCGCCCATCTTTCTTTGGGGGAGGCCGTTCCCGCCTCTATGGTACCTGGGCCCCCTATGACAGCCGGGATTATTGCGGCACACCCTGGGAATGCGGAATGTCAGGTGGGCTTGGGTTCCCGCAGCCTCATGATAGTGTCGGTCATGCGTGCATGAAATGATGACACTATGGGGGCGTGTGCCGGCCATCGGTAACAGTGACGACACCATACCGCGTGGGGCATTGGTCAGGCATCGATCGTCGTGTTGAGTCGCTGGGAAAACAGGTCGGACTGTCCTGAACCGACTGTATCTGGATCTTGTATTTCCTCTGTGCCGTGACTGAGTTGTGCTCAGAGGACTTGAAGACCTCGAGCAGAAGAATGAGCTCGGGTATCGACCAACCTTCGTGCTCATTGGCCTTGACCAGCTTTGATGAGCTACAAGGATATCGAGTAGAAGAATGAGCTCAGGCTTGACCAGTCTTGGACCCCTCGACCTTGACCAGCTTTGACGCCTAATGAAGCTGTCTTCGTACTAGCGGTCGGGTCTTCTGCTCAAGATGGGTTGACCTCGAGGTCTTTTATCTCGAGCTGGGTTGGCCTCGAGGAGACCTGCTCGATATTACCCAAACAATTTGATTTGTTATGCCCGTATTACATTTTAATAAGAATTGATAAAAAAAAATTATTATTTCATTGATAAAAAATTATTATTTATTAACAGATTCATTTATAGTTTTTAATTAGTCATGGTAATATTGGGTATTTATGTAAGTTTATAAAGTAAAAGTTAAAATTTTCAATTTGATTGGTAGTTTAAGAAATTATAAACAATCCAGATTTATATGTCAAATTGTACAACCTCGATTTTTCTGATTTTTTAGCAAACACGAAGGATTACATTGTTAATAACCCAATAAAGATATCCCAACCATGTAAGTAATTTTATTTGTAAAATGATTTTTTATTTCATTTATTTTTAAAGGAATATAAATGGTTAATTACAAATATACCATTTAGATTTAAGATATTTATTAACAAAAATAATAGTTTTATTAATTTGAATTATCCCAATTCATTAAGGAAATAGTCAAATAGAGAGAGAAAAATCCCTCTTGAAACCTTCACACGCTTGATTCACTCTTATGGATTAAAGGCGTCAGAGAAATAGTAGGGTCGTCCAACCATAAGAAGCCATGAACCAGGGCAACTACATTCAACCATGATGAGCCACGGACCAGGGACGACTCAGAGTCATCCAACTACCTCCACGCTAGACACATAAGAGAGGGAGAGTTCCCCTGGAAAAGAAAAGAAAGAGATTAGATATGGATCCACGCTGTAATTTCCGAGTCAAGGTGACTTGCAAGCGAACCTAGAGATAATGTCGGTCATCCCTCTGGTGGCTGGGGGTCCTAATCTTAGAACTTAGAGATGCATCTTGCACCTTGAAATACTGAATTAGTAAGAGCGATTATACAAGTTTTTCTTACATGTAAAATAATTTTGTGTTGTTTGTCAGGACGATGACCTTTCCTTAAGAGGACCATTGTACTCTTTCCAATATATTTTTTTTATTAATCATTAGCTCCTGGAATTAGCACACCATGGGTCGGGCTCTCGATCGATTGGGTGATGATATTCCATCGCATAAGTTTTGTAAGTTCATCCATTTTTTGAAAATAATTACCAAAAGTATACATTATTTTTAAAATATTACAAATAAAAAAATAATTTTAAAGAATTAATGAATTAAATCTATCTTAATTTATTTATTTTGTTACTTAATTTTTATTATTATAATTGATTACAAAGATACGTAAATTGAAATTAACTATTTTACCCTTTTAAGGTAAAATTACTAAAAATTTACTTTAACTTCTATATTTTTCTAATTGTATACCAAACTCATTGTTTCTATACTACCTTATTTATATGATTATTAGTCCTTAATTAAACTAGCATAATATTTTTATATCACAATACTCATGTAAATTATTAGATTGTCAAATTTATGTAACTTACACATAAGAGCAGCAAACATAATAATTAGATTTTATTTTAAAATATTAACTTATACGTCACAAAATTAGATACCTAAATTATTAGACACAATCACTCATGTTTATTATGGCAATTTAGGTATTTTATATCATAATAATAAAATTATAAAGTAAAATTATATAATTTTTTTTTATCAAAGATCGTCAAAGAAACTTAAAAAAATATTAATAGAAGGATTTAATTGATTTGTATTTATTAAAAATATTCTGAACTCATTGTAATTATTTTTTAGAAGTGGGTGAAAATATTCCTTTTTTATTTTATATATATATATATATATATTTTAAAGGTATATAATGGTTAATTACAAATATTCCATTTAGATTTGAGATTTTTACGAACAAAAACAATATTTTTTCTTTGAATTATCTCAATTCATTAAGAAAAAAAGTAAAAAAGAGAGACAAAGATCCATCTTGAAGGATTAAGATTCTTTCCTGAATTGAATTTCTCTAAGTAGAAATTCAGGTGTTATTTGACGGTTAATAAAAAATATATATATAAAAAGAGAAGTTATATCATATCCATACACTATTATTATGTAACACGTCATAAAATTATTAAAAGCTCAGGAGCGCTCAGATCAAGAGAGGATCCTAGTCCCATCTTGAAATCTTCACTTACTTGATTCATGTTCATTCGATTCACTCTCACTTACTACTCATGCACTGCTTATTATGAATCAAAGGCATCAGAGAAATAACAGGGCTGTCCAACCATAAAGAGCCATGAACCAGGGCAATTGCGTCCAATCATTGTGAGCCATAAACCAGGGCAACAACATCCAACCACAGCAAGCCATGGACCAAGGCCAATGCAGAGTCGTCCAACCACCTCCACGCTAGACACATAATAAAGGGAGAGTTCTAGTGAAGCAGCAAAGAGAGATTAGATGTAGAGCCATGCCGTACTTTCCAAGTCAAGATGACTTACAAGCGAATAAGGAAATAAAGTCGTCACTCCCTTTGGTAGTTGGGGTCTTAATCTCAAAACTTAGAGACGCATCTTCCAACATGAAGTAGAACTGACAAACTTCCCATTTCTCTTGAGAAGTTAGAACAGGCATAAATGTCTTGCTAATTTAAGGCTCTATTGAATTCCAGAGCTTCAATAGAATTATTGAGTTTTCTTCATCCCATGCATTAAACTTTGGATTCTCAGTGGTTGGAAAATTTTCAATGAGGTCACATATTCTGGGAATTGTGGGGCTTTATGTTCAGTGTAATATGCTTTCTGGTCTACTGGATAAGCTCTTTTTAAATTCAGTGGCCTGGAAGATTGGAATAATGAACTTGAGTAATAATTTCTTTGATGGGGGTTTGCCACAGTCTTTGGGTAATAACAAGTATGGATTTTCATCTAAACAAGTTTGTAGGAGAGATTTCTCTCGACCTTGGTAATCTCGAGCAACTGGAATACCTGGATTTATCAAGGAACATGCTAGATGGACATATTACAGAGAAGATATGCAGTTTGCCCAATCTGTTATAACTGAATTTGGCAGATAATAGATTGGAAGGTGAGGTGCCAAGAAGTGGTATTTGTCAAAACCTCTCAATAATTTCATTCATTGGGAAGAAAGATCTCTGTGGGAAAATTATGGGTTCATATTGCCATGGTTTGACCTTTGGTAAATTGGTCCTGTTGGAATTGTTGTTGGCTCTGTTCTTGCCATTACAATTATTGTCTTTGTGCTGCAATGGTTGATTCAAAGAAGCAACAGGCAAAGTGATCCTGAGGAAACTGAAGAAAGCAAGCGAAAGAGTTTTTCTGATCAAAATAGAATGAGTATCTCAGATCACAGCACTAGCCCATTGACGAAGCATTTGAGCATCAATTTAGCCATCTTTGAGCTGAGTTTCCGGAAATTGACTTATGATCAGATTGTTTCAGGCACCAACAAATTCTGCGAGGAAAATGTTATTTCATGTGATGCCTTTGGAACTGTATTCAAACTGCTCGTGGCGTAGCATTTCTTCATCATGGCTTCGAACCTCATATTATCCACAGGGATATCAAAGCTAGCAGCATCTTGTTCAATGATTATTTTGAAGCGTAATCGTCAGACTTTGGGCTTGCTCAACTGATCAGCAATTGCAAGAGTCATGCAATCACTGATATAGCAGGTACAATTGGCTATGTTCCCCCGGTGTATGGGCGAGCTAGGAAGGCTAATGGAAGGGGTGATATATATAGCTTTGGTGCCATCCTACTTGAATTGGTGACCGGAAAACAGCCTACAGGACCTGAGTTTGAAAATAAAGATGGAGGGATCTTGGTCATTTGGGTGCTGCAGATGATGAAGGAGGAACAGGCTGATGATATTCTAGAACTTACAGTACTTAATGCAAATTCAAAACCAATGATGCTTAAAATGTTGCTGATTGCCGCCGGTTGCATCTCTGATAATCCTACTGTCAGGCCTAGCATGCTTCATGTGCAGGAGTTTCTTGAAAATATTATGTTGGAAGAACCTTCAGAAGAGATTAACATAGAAAGGGGAGAACCTCTGGTACTAAGAATATATAGCTGAGGTAAGGTTGAAATAAATTGCAAAATATGTAGAAAGAATTTAGAATGATAGGCAGCAGAGTTCCTGCTGCTAATCTAATCATAATTTAGCTTCAAAAATTTTAGATTGTCAATTAACTTTATTACTTGGGGGCTTTGGAATTTTTGCAATTACCCCGAAAGCTACAAAAAAATCTACTCACATATACAATTTACTAACTATAAATTACTCAACGAAAGAATCCCTTATTGGTTATTATGAGCTCTCTTTGCTGAAGTTTTTTGTTCTGTTAAAACATGCGGGTTAAATATATGGATGTTATTTCGCTTCCACCGGAGTTACCAGAGTTGGATTCGTTTTGAGTGGAGTGGATTGAACTTTAATAGAAACAAATGCGAGGAAATGCAGTGATTGAGAGCAAAAAAGGACTATCTGTTGATGCACTTTTTCCCGCGTGCCTCAACAGTTCCTCGAACCTTCCAACAGTGCCTCCAAACAGCTCGAGCGGGGACTGTCGGCCTTCCGCTCGCGGTTTTAAACAAGACCTCGATCCTTCCGCTCGCGATAAGCTCGAGCGAGATTAGCCTTCTTCGTCCTGTTCACTGCCTTCTCCGAAATGAGATCTCCCGGACCTGTACTCACAGAAAACCGGGTCAGGGGTCGCCGGGCGTTTCCCGGCGAGAACCCTCCGACGCTCAAGTCAGTAATCGGGTTTTCTTTTGGTATCTCCTTGGTGAGGGAGACCGGAAAGATGAAAGGGGTATTATACCGCCCCCCCTTTTTTGGATAAGTATGGTGTTTTTAGAGAGAATCAGATGAGAGGGATGAGAATCAGAAGAACCTGTTTTAGCTTACAGATCCTTGGTCAATCAAAATTGCTAACCCTCTGAGAGTTAAAATCTTCAACCCTCTGTCAATTAGAAGTTCCAACCCTTGTGCCGTTCTCCTTCGTTTCCTTTTATACTCCATTTTTCCCGCTCTTTCCATTTCCAGGCTGTCCACTCCCACGTTAGTGGTATCTGGGTCCCTCTGACAACTGTGATTGGCGGAATATTCCCTAGGGATGAGCGGCTGTCCCCTTAACCCGATTCACGTGGACAGATCACCATGTCGGGCAAGTGCGCTAGGAATGATGACACCATGGAGGCGTGTGCCGGCCACCGGCAACAGTATCATCACCAAGCCATGTGGGGCCCTGGCAGACATTAAAAGGTGTGCCAAGATTCTGAGAAAGCGGGTCGGGTTGCCATGAGTCGGGTCTTGCCAGCTGTGCTCGTGGATGTCTCATGGCAGGAAAGATGTGCTCAAGACTCGACCTTGACCAGCTTTGACCAGAAGGACGACCTCGAGCGTGCAAGGAGCTCTCGACCTTGACCATCTTTGACCTGAGGGACGACCTCGAGCAGGGAGTGAGCTCTCGACCTTGACCAGCTTTTGAACTGAAGGACGACCTCGAGCAGGGAGTGAGCTCTCGACCTTGACCGACTTTGAACCGAAGGACGACCTCGAGCGGGCAAGGAGCCTCGACCTTGACCGGCCTTGACCGGAAGGATGACCTCGAGCAGGCAAGGAGCTCTCGACCTTGACCAGCTTTGACCTTCCTCGATAATCGCGAGCAGACTGCAGAGCTTGGAGCTCGACCTTGACCGCCTTGATGTCCCGACTTCGCTCGAACTAGGCTGTCTTCGAGGTCTCTTACTCGAGCTGGAAGGGCTTCAAGGGGTTTGTCTGATATTTACCCCATAAACCAGGAAGGGCTTTTAGGGGCCTGTCTGATATTTTACCCAAACACTATCTATTCTAATATGTAGTTAAGATGAGTGACAATACAGGTAAACCCTGTCAAAATATTATCTTTGAGAATGTAAACTACTAATGTCGATGAATTGTGGCTATCACTCTATTAGTGCAACCAACCTGAGAAATGGCCATTAATGTTTTTGTGTCTTCTGTCTCCTCTTAGTCTGAAATGTGGCATGATGAAATCAGGTGGGAGAAACATTTGTAACCAATATCAACCAAGTTCACAAAACCTGTTATGTCATATGGCCGAAGAGATTTGTTTAACAAATGATATAGTAATTCATAACATTTTGCTATATCACATTTCAGCATTTAGACCAAGATTATTGATACTGTAGACTAATTCATAACAGTTTGGAGAATAGTGAACCGTATAAGGTTAGCAGGAAGATGACTACCACCAGCAACAGAAGATCCTGTAAATTTAGACTAAATATCAGCTCGCATCTGCCATGACTTTATAGATGCTTTAGGTATTAATGGTGACTTCGGTTTGGGGAGTAAAGGGGACGTGGGGTAGAAGTAGGTAGAATATGAAGAAGGAGGATTGAACTTTTAATTGGAGAAGATATTGACAGTTACTTATGCATTATTTGTTTGGTTACTTTTAGATTGTGGGGCAGTACAGGCAGATGCATCAACTGTAGACTACCTTGCCTAATTGGAGACTTTAATGAGGGGGGGCACACATTGGGGGGAATCCGGAAAATATATAATGGATGGCGTGCCATTATTATTATATTTCTCTGGATCTTCAAAATTTCTCTCACTAGAGCAAGTTGCTATAATTAAGACACACAGTTAGAAACCTGTGGATGAACTATGCAGTGATAAATCATCTTTAAAGGATAGTTTCTGGCAGTCATGTTTTTGTTAGTGAATCTGTACGTGATTTTTTTTAATTTATATTGAGTAAAACAAGGACCTAGCTGTAGGGTGTATGAATTTATTTTACTTGGTTAATCTTGTTGTTTCCACTTCTCCCCTTTGGATGCTGCTTCATAATTGGAGTCAAATAGTCGATTGATAGAATAACGCAACTTTTAAGTTTTTAAAAGCTTAAAAGATCTGTTCTCAAACCATATCATCAAAAGATGTATAGTTCATAACAGCTAAAAGCTAGCCAATTGATAGAGTAAACACAGCTTTTAAGTTTTTAAATTTCGAATCTCCTCACTTTTCTTTGCATGTGACAGTAAGGAGAAGCCAGAAGCTAAGTGACAAGATCACAGCTTTTCCATTGGTAAGTTTTTTTTAAAACAGACCATTCTTTTACATTTAAATATGTTATTAGGTCAGGTTGTTCATTCATACTCATATGCCACTCGTAATACCATTTTTTTGCTAGACCCTCGTTTATCCTTCACAAGATCAAGTTCTTACAATTCATGAGTATGCAAGACTACAAGAAAAGGTAAATGAAGTTAAATTGAAAATGTTGTTCAACATTCAGTGGCTGCTTTAACCAACTGCTGGTTTTTCATTGGGATAAGTAGACATCAAGTCAAGTTGTCAAGTTATAGAGGTTTCTCTTATCCATGACCAGTGTTACTTTCCATTTTTCAGGAACATACAAGTTGGCAATATTATAGCAGTTCCTCCTCATTGGTATTGCAGGACGATACACTTTTGGTTTAGCTTGCTAAGGATTAGCAGCTGCTGATTATTAGTCTTTCAAGATTCCCTATTGGTATGCACAGTCATCTTCAACACTTGTAGACTCGTTATGGTCATAGCCTTGGGAGGTTGGTTGTTTTGATTTGCAGACTCGTTATGGATTGAGAGACTTTTGTTGTTTTAATAGAGGTATGTTCCTTTCGGGGAAAAAAAAAAACAGAAAAAGGAAAAGAAAAATAGAGCGATGTTGGCTAAGCAAGGTTGGCGATTGGTCTCTGAACTTCTTTGGTAGCTTGGGTACTGAAAGCCCAATACTTTAAACATAGGCCTTTTCATACCCCCAAGCATGGTCATAACCCTTATCTTATATCTGGTGAAGCTTTCTATGACTAGGTGTTCTTGTTCGGGGTATTCGGTGACATATTGGGTGTGGGTCACAACTCACAAGTGGATATCTATCATAGCAATTGGATTCCACTGCTCAATTCTTTTCACACTGTCTCTAATGCCTCGCTTTGATACAAAAGAGTCTCCTATACTGTTGGATGGTAATCGTTGGAATGATTCTTTGTTGGGGGAGCATTTTGTGCCTATGGATGTTGCATCCATTTTGCTAATTCATTTACCTAGTACTCCAAGGGTTGATGAGGTGTTATGACATTTTAAGAAGGATGGCATTTACACCGTTGAGTCAGGGTATCTTATGTCTTTGGCTTGGGAGAACATGGATGTTGCAAAAAATTCTAGTAGTTATTCAAGGGATCGCAATAAGATCTGCCATCTCAATGTTCCTCGGAAGGTCAAATTCCTTTTGTGGCAGGGTTACCTATTTGAATTGAACAAAGGGTTTGATGAATACGAACATAGGACTGCACGGAGACTGAAACGAAACTTCTTCTTAGTGTAAGATGCCAAGAACCATTTGAATCGTGGCATTGCTTGATTCAAATCTTACAAATGCCTTTGGCGGTTGGTCACTATTTAATGTGTGGTGTTGACATCGCATCTGTTTGCACATGTTCAATATTCCCCTGAAGATGTTCTTAAGGCTGAATTGTTTTCGGCTTCTTTTAGGAGGTTGTTTCTGTGCATAACATAGTCGGTTTATCACTGTCTGAATTCAATGGGAATGCGGCTTTTGTTGAGGTAGAGGCATGCTGTATTCATATTCAGCTTGTACTTGATACAGGTTTCTCACCATTTGTTGTTGAGTCTAATTATAATTCTGTGATGCATTTCCTTAATCACCCTTTGATATCGGAGATTAACGAAACATTCTCTTTTGCTGAAAAAAAGAAAAAAGAAAAAGAAAAAACAATTCTGTTTCAAAATTGGCTGTTAAAGGCTTAACAGCCACGCCCATAAATAATTTATGACTGTTAGTTTCTCATGCAATTGATTCATATTTTTTATTTTTATTTAGAGTATTATAATATGTATTTTAATCTTTTATTTGCATGCAATTTAGCCTCACACCCATTATCGAACTTCCCTCTAGCCGCACAATCAAATTCTACCCGCTATGGAGTCCGAAAATCGCTGAATTGTTGCAACCAAACCAAAGCCACGGCCCAACTTTAGCATTTCAATCAACTGTTGCCGCAGCGAGTCGATTGTCACCACTGACATTAGCTTGCTCCCAGTCACCGTCTCTTCAAGATTCGATTCCCTCCGGTCTCATTCATGGCCACCAGCTGCCGGCAATACCAAACCTTGAAAGTTAGCTGCAATTTTGTAATCAGTTGTATTTTAATTTGAAGGGAAAAAAAAGATAAGAGTATCAAAGTTCATATCGTCTACTTAAGTTTGAAGATATCCCAAATTTTGATGGTAATTCGACTGATATTTTTGATTGGATTTGTATGATATATGATTTTCTTCAAACTATCTCTTCGAAAGTTTGTCTCTCATGTATCATTTAAGTTGACAGGGGATATTTTAGATTGGTTGAAACGATTACAATAATCAAGGTTTCGACAAGGACTAGATGAAATCAAAGAATGTTAGATATGAAACAATTGATGGAAGAACATTTTGTTCATTATGATGATGTCAAACCATCTACTTTTACTTTGATGAAAGTAGAAGATGATGATATTTTTGATCCATTTGAAATTTTTAAAGAAGAGGTGCAACCTACTCTTGATTTGAGCATTACGTCTAATAATATGATTGAGTTTGTGCAGCAAGATGAAGTTGAAGAGACCCTAGTAATGATTGACATGCTTATGTCTATCCTTATTAAAGATAAGAAGTTTATACTTAAAGAAGATTTGACCTGCAATACTTAAAGAAGATTTAACCTGCAAAGATAAAGTTAATTGATGAGAACTTTGAGTGAGATTTGGCAAAAGACTTGAGAGGCGTACAAGTGATTAGTTCGTACAAGACTTTATCTTCTTGAAAAGTTACTCACAAGTGCAAGAGAAAGATGAAACATGGAGTGGAGAATTTCAATTTTCAAGAAGCGATTGATGAGCAAGGCTACAAATTCAAGTTCTAAGATGCATTAATGCTCCACCATAAGTTCTATCATCTAGATAAACTCAAGGACGAGTATTTTTTTTTAAGATGGGAAGACACTGAAATTGTGGAAATGTAAAAGATTCATTGAAAAGAGAGACTAGATTTCTAAAAAGTTTTATAAGAAAATTTGAATAAACAAAATTAGGCTTTTGGATCCCTTATATACTAATCCTAAATATCATGATTTACCAAAATAGGTAAATTTGAAATATTATTCATTATAAAATATTCATAATCTGAATGAGGGAAAGAAAATAGCACCCAAATTCGATATTTAAAAAAATATAAAAATCCTGAAAGTAATAAGAAAAATAAAAAAATAATTTAAAACTACAAAACGATAGGAAACAATTGAAATTTTCAGCTCTATTGCAAGAAATAACAACATATGAGTTTGATTCATCTCGTTGTTAGCTTCAAAACAATATATTATATATCCAAAACAGACACCTATAGCCTAAGTTATGATATCCAGAAGACATCTTGCTTATCGTAGGCAACCATCTTACATGAGTACCAAAGTTTTATTTGAAAAGTTTGAATGAAGTCTAAATGAACAAAACTAGAATTTTTGGGCAAATTTAGAATTTTATTATGATATTTTTTTATTTTTAATTGTAGTCCATTATGGTATGTGTTTTACTATTTTATTTTCATTATAATTGTGATTTAGTTTCTCCTTTCAAGTTAATTGAAATAACTAGGTTTGCTCTATTATAAATACAGAGGTATTATTATTGTTTTCATAAACTTTTTTTTATTAATAAAAAATCCTTCTATAATTTCAAAGGGAATTATAATTTCAAAGGGAACTATAAAACAACAATAATTAATAAAAAAAAAGCCAATGCGAACTATTAATAAATACTATATATCATTTACTATAAACTTTTTTTTATTAATAAAAAATCCTTCTATTACACTTCGATTAAAGCGTAACCTAATCGCATTGGCTTGGTCCGGTATTGAAATGATATATAGTATTTATTTACCCTATCAATCTATTTTTGTTACCCAACTCTATCGATCATAATTATTATTATCGAGAATTTAATTATTAAAGAAAACAAAAATTATTTCTCAAAACATGCACATCAATAGAGCTGACAAAATTTTGACACAACCTAATTACTCCATATGAACATGACACGAATAAATAGCTATGGGTCATCAAATTTGACATAATTATTAAATGGGCCGGGTCCGAGTTGACAAGATTTTTTTCTGTGTTGGGTTAGGGTTAAAGTTCTTGACCCATTCATCTCATCAATGACACGATTATATTTTCTATTCTAAATTAATTTGTAGATTCTTATTATCAAAACTCAAATATTGGATATAACTGTCTCTTTTATTTTTTTGGGACGGATGAACATATACACAATGTTTCGTTTATAAAATTTTATATGGATTTAAAACTTCAATAATGTAAATATGTAAAATATTGGTAGACATGTATATTTTATAATATCGATATATAACATTATTTACATATATATAATTAAAAATTCAATAGTATACATGTGTAATTTTTTTTATAGATATGTATATTTTATAATGTCGATAAATTACATATATATAACAGTGTATGAATATTTGATAATTTTTTAAAAATATATAGATATTAAGTAGGTTATTGGGTAACTCATTTATTTTTCATTTCGGGTTAGGGTTTCGATATTTGGACAAGATTATTAAATGGGTCGTGTTTGGATCGACCAAAATTTAACATAACATGAAACTGACACGACACGAACTTGATCCGGTGACCAGTTTTGCCAACTCTACACATCAATTTCGGTTATGAGATTACAAATAAATAGGCAATTATTGGCTACGTTATTTTAACTAATTGCATTAATTGATTTGTGGCACGCACGGCTATATAAATAACTAGATTTGCTCCCTTAATCTCCATGCATTGTAAGAATTTGTAGCAAAAAATTAATAATGGCATCACAAAAGTTTCAAACGGTTGCCGTCATCCTCTCTTTCTCTTGAAATTATTTGCGGTATGTACTCTCTTTCACTTAATTAGTATATGTATTTTTTTATAGTGTTATATTTTTTTAAATACTTTTACACTCTTACGTTATGTTTACTTGCCGAATTTAAGAATGGGAATCCAAAATTGGAATGAAACCTATGTTTACTTGCCAAAACAATGAAGGAATGAGCATCATTTTAGTGGTTCCTATGCCATTTTGGGAATCAAGATTGGGTATCTCATTCGCAAGGGGGGCTTGGGAATCAGACTCCTATTCCCGTAATTTCCTATTCTACCCTATATATATTATTTTATTATTATTCTGAAAATAGCCTCACTTCAAATAAAAATATAAATAGAAAAAAAAAAAAAGAAAACACTGATAAATCCCTCTTTCTCTCTCACACGAAGCTCTCGGCCGAATGCCATCGCAACTGCATCCATCACTGTCACATCCAAAAACAACCACTATCTATCATGTTTTTGTTTCTGTTTTCTCCGTCTCTATTTCATCTCCATTTTGTCTTTGGTTTCATCTCCGACAGCCATGGTTCTACTCTAATGATCATGATGTTGCCGACGATGATGATTTTTTGTTGCCAATGTTGTTGTTGATGATGATTCCCATTTTATTTTATTGTTGATGATAATAACTCCGATTGTAACCGATTTCAGTTCTCGTGGTGGTGTTGATGATAATGACGATGATTTTTAGCCAATTTTAATTTTTTAATGGATTATTATTATGATAATAAAAAGTATTATAATTATTTAATATGTTAACAATAATTATTAATTATTAACAATAATGTAAATAATAATAATAATATTATTAAAAATAATTAATAATAATAATAATTTTTGAATAAATAATTTATAATATGACAATAGTTAATTAAGGATTTTTTTACAGAAATTTGCAATACAAAGTAAACACAATTGTTGCAAATCAGCTCGTTTCGATTCTAATTCCTAAAGTAAAAGTAAATAACATAATTTGATTTTAATTTCCATTCCAGCTCATTCACATTCCAACCTATTTCGATTTCAGTCCATCCTAATTACTGAAAAATAAACGCAACATTAATTGTTTTAATCATATGATTGAAAAACTTTGACATTCAGTTCTTAGCTTAAATATTTTAAATTCTTATACAGATGTGAATTTTGGTTTCTAGTGCATAATAATCTTATAATTATTTTCGTCTTTTCTGTTGTTGTGGTGACCTTATTCTTCTTAAAATTTTTGTTTTAGCTCTACAATACTTTATGATACCAAACCATGACTTCAAGATTCACCATATCTCAAGAAATTGCAATCAAGCTACGGATGCTTTAGCTGTATTTGTGATTCATCTTAGTAGTTCTTTTGTATTAATTGAAGATTTTCTGCAGGAACTATCTTATTATTTTTGAGTTTTTAGATCCTGATTTAATGAGAATTTCTTTTTAAAAAAATTCTCTATATCTTTAGAGGTAATTTCATTTAAGGATAAATTATGGGTTTGGGTGAGACTATTTGAACTTATACAAAATTACTCACTGAAATAGATTTCTCATTGCGGTACCCATGGGCAGATTTTAAAACACTAAAATTTTCCTTTACAAACAATTAAAATCTTAGGTACAGTTCCCAATTTCTCCTCTATTGTTATTTTTTCCCTTCTCTTCTGAAAATTGAAATGATGCAAAAAATTAACTTGTTGTTTCTTTTAAATACGATAAGCCGCAATTTCTAATTGAAGCTGTAAAAGTTCCTACTACTTATCTATTATAATTTAGCTTCAAAATCTTTTTGATTGTCAACGAATTAATTTCATTACTTGAGAGTTTGGGCATTTGTACATAAGGTTGGATTATCTTGTTTGAAGTCACTGAGAAAAATTATGCAAATCTAGTCATATTCTTTTGTCGTGCTTTGGTTGTTCTTGTCTGGGAGTGAAAAAAGAAAAGAACAAAGAAAATCTTTATTAGAAAGTAACAGAAACGTAAAATATAAGTTATAGGTTCTAAGCTCAAATGAGCTATTTATAGATAGAAAAAATCAGGATACTTTGGGTATATTTGTGATTGAGGTGCTGTAATTTAAAAGTACAGCTCATCGTGAAAAAAAAAACTGTAATTATAAAATAAAAATTAATAATATGTAGTAAATATAATTTTTAAATAATAATTTTGATAAAATTATTAAAGATATAATAAAATTTTCATCATAGAAGTTAAAAATCATATTAATATAACTTCTAAGTTACAACAGTTAGTATTTATCAAACACTTTAATGCTGTACCTTAAAAATTACAACTATCTAACTTCTATCCTAAACATATCCTCTATACTAATGAGAAGCCGTCGGGTGAGCCTAATAGCAGCTTAACATTGGACGAGTTGTGCAAACGAAACCCATACTTTTTCTAATAAGAGATTGCCACGTGGTGCGCCACTCACCATAAGCGACTGTGCTTACCAAAACAAAGTACAAACCCCCTAGACTAATTAATAATTAATAATTTAGTATACAACCATAGGTGCCAGCTCAGCAATATGTTATTGCACACTTTCCAGCATACATGTCAACGGCCTTGCATCTTGAACAACCTTTGGACAGTCTTCACTCTTGAATCCAAATTTTGCTACACTTGAGTGCAGCTGATTAGTGTTAAAAATTATAGGTTTTCTAAGTAACATAAATGTTATTTTGTATTTTTATTATAATTTATATTTATAATTATGTAATATATTATGAATTTCTAACTATATTTTTAAATATTTGATTTTGTGTATTTTTGTGTGTTTATTAGGTAAAAATAATAATTTCAAGCAATTCGAGGCTGCTAATAAATTAACGGATGGATGTCGATAGTCTAAAAAATTAAGTCATTATTAAAGAAGATCCCGACTTTTATTGTAAAATTATAAGCTTTTACCATGTTAAGTGCAGTAATTGTAAAATTATAAATTTCTACCATGTTAGGTGAGATAATTGTGAGTGGATATGTTTAAGTGGATTACGGTTACGTTTATGTTTTGTTAGTGGGACAAATGTAAGGCCATGACTTGATTGGTTTTGTTTATGTGTGTGGTGTGAATTAATCATAATTAGTATAAATAGAGAGGAGGGGGAACAAACCTCTCTATACTTCTTTCTCTCAAATTTCTTCTTCTTATTTCTCTTTGTAATTTTTAGTAAATTAGAAAATAAATTATTTTCATTGTCAATTTTAGTTATTTCTATTTTGATGTATAATTTAATATTAATAATCATTTTTATTTCAAATATGCTAGGCTAACTAATAATAAGTTAGGGTAAGGTGAAACTCTTAGTAGAAAAATATGATTTAAGTAAATTCTATTTTTAATTATATAAATTAAGTTATTTTCTAATTAATATTATTCATATTTTATATTTAGAAATTTTGATTTGTTGTAGACAAACAATAGAGTTTGGCACAATAAATTCTTAATATCTTAGTATAAAATATAGTAAAATGGTATTTTGACTTATTGTAGACAAATTAAATTTTGGCACACTAAGCACTTAATTCATAATAAAATTAATAGAAAAATAATAATAATTTATATAATTAATCTTTTGGACAATAAAGAAATTTGATAAAAGGTATTTATTAAATTATGTTTTACTATTAAGAGTGGATCTAAACCATAACTAATTTAATTACATAATTTTACTTAAATTAAGTTTCATATTTTTAATTTAATTTAATTTTTCTTAGATAAATTAAAATAAACAATTAAAATTTTTCTCTGTGGATCGACCTCGGACTTACTGAGCTATATTATAACAAGACACTGTTATACTTGGGAGTTATAAAACACTTTTAAATTGTGTTAAGTTTTTGGCGCCATTGTCGGGAATTTTTTTTTTTTTTTTGCTTTTTAATTTTTTTCTTCCTTTCACTTTCCATAAATTTTCGTTTTCCTTTTCTTATTTTTCCTTAAATACTACTCTACCCACAAAACTTTTCAGAATCATTACTTTCATCTCATGTAGCATTATTCTAAACTTCTAAAATTGTTATATGGCTATAAAATTATAAAAAAAAAAATCATTGAACCAAATTTCTCATAATAATTAAGTTTGGACTTATAGATTTTAATTTCCTATATATTTGGACGCAATTTGGACAATTAGACTGAATGAACATGAACTTTTAATTTTCTGTAATTTAATTTTAATATTTATTTTATTTTCTTTATGTGGTTGGTTCTACCACCTAAATAGTTATTTAGTTTTTGTTTATTTTCATTTATTTAATTTTCAGTTTGCTTTTTTTTGTACATTTATATTGTTTGCCATTTAATTTTCATTTTTTAATACTTTTCATTTTAATACATTACTCATTTGTTTTTATATTATCATTGTAATATAATAATCACCATTGTATGAGACATTGGTCTCGAGCTTCAAGTGGCAGATTAATTCGTAGACTTCAATCACCACCACGAATCATGGAAGAGATTCAAGAAGAAAATCTTTTGGGTCAAATTAATCCTCAAATTGATCAAGAAGACAATCATTCTTAGTAAGATGCACATGATCATAATTAACTAAGAACTTTCAGAGACTACATGAATCCAATTAGAATTAGAGCACCCTCGTGTATTGTATTCCCTCCAGAAGCATCTTGATTTAACTTTAAACTAGGTATTATCCAACTTTTACCAACATTTCATGGTTTAGAATTCGAGAATCTATACTTGTATTTAAGATATTTTGAGGAAGTTTGTAATACATACATAAACCAAAATTGTAGCATGAACATAATTAGGCTAAAGCTTTTTCCATTTTCATTAAAAGATAAAGCTAAAAATTGGATACAAAACCTTAGATCTGGGTCAATAAGGACTTGGAATAATATACAAAAACAATTTTTGAGAAAAATTCTTTCCACCTCATAGAACTAATTAACTAATTCATTTAAAAGACAAATCACTTCTTTCTCTCAAAAAAAATGAAGAAACATTATATCAATGTTGGGATAGTTTTAAAGAATTACTTAATATATGACCACACCATGGTTTTGAAACTTGGTGATTGGTCACTTATTTGTACGAGGGCTTAATACTCCAAAGTAGACAAGTTGTTGAAATGATGTATAATGGTGAATTTAGAGATAAAAATCTTGAAGATACACTAGATTATCTTGACCAATTAGTTGAAAATGTACAATATTAGGATACTGTTGGAACTTTTGAATTGTCAAACAAACTACAACCATCTTCATCTAGTGGAGGAATCCATAACCTCAGGGAAGATCATGATTTACAAGCAAAATTTGCATCCATAATAAGAAAGGTTGAAGCCTTAGAACATAAAAAGAGTGATCAAGTAAAATCTATTTAATAAATTGCATGTAATATTTATAGTTCTAATGACCATTTCACTCAAGATTGTCCCACTCTGTTTGCACTTAAAGAATATCTCCATGATCAAGTAAATGCCATTAACACTTTTAATAAGTCAAATGCATATTCACAAACTTATAATCCTGGTTGGAAAAATCATCCAAATTTCAGTTGGAGGAATAATAATAATGCACAATCCTCACAAGCACCATCTCCAAAAAATTTTCAAAACTCTTGGCCTTATGTACCATATGTTCCACCACCATGGAAAAATTTAGAGGATACAATGCATTCATTCATTAGAAAGCAAGATGTTATTAACAATTAAAATGCCAAAATTTTTTCCGATTTGAAAGAAACTCTTGCTAAAATTGCTTATGTACTGACTATTAAAGAAAAAGATAAATTTTCAGCCCAACTGCAACCAAATCCTAAGATTCAACAAAATTCATCCACAGACCAAGTCGAGTCAATTATAACTCTTCGTAGTGGGAAGTTGTTGACAGAACTATTCCTGAACCTTGTAAAAACAAAGATGATGAAAATTCAGAGGGTAAGGAAGGGCTAAATAAACTTACACTTAGTAAAAAAATAACTAGTATTCCACTTGAACTATTATTTCCGCAACCATTGAATAAACCAAAGAAATTAAACTATTCATATGAGATTTGTGAAATTTTTAAATAAGTAAAAATTAACATTCCTTTATTAGATGCAATTAAACAAGCACCATCATAGGCTAAGTTTTTGAAAGACTTATGCATTGTTAAGGGAAATTGAAGGTAAAAAAGAGCATTTATGGCTGAATAGGTAAGTACCATTTTATCTACTAGTAATAAATTAAAATGTAAAGATCTTGGTTATCTTACTGTTTCTTGTATTATTGGTGATAAAAAAATTGAGCATGCTTTACTAGACCTTGGTGCTAGTGTCAATTTACTTCTATATTCAGTTTATCTTCAACTTAATCTTAGTGAGTTAAAATCAACTTAAACTACATTTTTGCTTGCCGATAGATCAATTAAAGTAACAAAATAAATAGTGAAAGATGTTTTAGTACAAGTTTTGATAAATTTATATATCTTATGAATTTTATTGCCTTAGAAACTGAACATTTTGTGAAAAATTACAAACCAATTTATGTATTTGTGGGCTTACCATTAATTTTAGCAATTGCTAATGCTTTGATTAATTGTAAAAATGGTTTAATGAATTTGTCTTTTTGAAATATGACACTGGAATTGAATCTTTTCAACATGTGTAGGCTACCTAATGAAGAAAATGAGAATAAAGATGGTAGTGATGAACAAAAAGAATTGCTTGAATTTTGTATAGAATAAAATATTCAAAAGGTGGATTTTTCTGAACTTACTGATTTATTTTTATTAATTCAATTGAACTAACTAATTGATTTGAACTTGATACATATAATATAAATTCATTGCTTGATTTTGTACAGACTTTACATAATTATGATGAAGACAAAAAATTTGTAGTGCTTGGAATCATTAGAAAGAAAGACAAAAAAAAGCACCTAAACCAGAATTGAAACCATTGCCTGAAGGATTGAAGTATGCTTTTTGGAGAAGAACAAAGTTACCCTGTTGTGATTTCTTCCATTCTAATAAGCGGCCAAGAAGGTAAGTTACTATCTATTCTTAAAAAGCATAAAAATGCAAATGGATGGACTTTAAATGATATTAAAAGCATTAATCCCTTAATTTGCACACATAGAATCAATTTGGAAGAAAACGTTAAAACATGTCAACAACCTCAAAGAAGATTAAACCCATATATAAAAGAATTAGTTAAAATTGAAGTTCTTAAATTGCTTGATGTTGGAATTATCTACCCTATCTTTGATAGTAAATGGGTAAGTCCTACCCAAGTAATACCTAAAAAATTTGTAATCACTGTTGTTAAAAATGAAAAAAGGTGAGTTAATTTCAATACAAATTACATCTAGTTAACGCATGTGCATTGGTTATAAAAAATTAAAGGAAGCCACTAGAAAAGATCATTTTCTTTTGCCATTTCTTAACCAAATTTTAGAAACAGTAACTGGATATCCTTATTACTACGTTTTAGATACCTGCTCAAGTTATTATCAAATTCTTATAGCACTTGAAGATAAGAAAAAGACCATATTTATATGTCTTTTTGGAACATTTTCATTTAAAAGATTGCCTTTTGGACTTTGTAATGCCCTTTCAACATTTCAAAGATGTATGCTAAGAATTTTTTGTGACATCGTTGAACATTGTTTAGAGGTCTTTATGGATGATTTAACTATGTTTGGGAATTCTTTTGATGATTGCCTTGATAATTTGAAAATGTTTTAAAAAGATGTGTTGAAAAAGAACTTGTGTTGAATTGAGAAAAATGTCATTATATGGTTATTTTGGGAATTATATTAGGTTATGTTGTATCTGTTAAAGGAATTGAAGTTGACAAAGTAAAAATTGAAGTTATCTAAATTGCCACAGCAAAAAATAGTTAAAGATGTGTGATCTTTTTAGGACATGCAGGATTTTATAAAAGATTTATAAAAAAACTTTAGTGCTGTATCTAAACCACTTAATAACCTCTTATTAAAATATGCACCATTTGAATGGACTAATAATTGCCAAAAATCCTTTGAAAAACTAATTTATATTTTAACATCTGCACCTATTATGACATATCCTGATTGGTCTTTACCTTTTGAATTAATATGTAATGCAAGTGATTTTGCTGTTGGTGCTGTTTTAGGACAAAGAAGGAATGGTAAGCCTATTGTGATTTATTACGTAAGTAAAACTTTGGATAATGCTTAAATGAATTATTCTACAACTGAAAAAAAATTACTTGCTCTGGTATTTGCATTAAACAAATTTCATTCATATTTGCTTGTTTTTAAATCTATTGTTTTTACTGATCACGCTGCTATGAGATATCTAATGACTAAATAGAATGCTAAACCAAGATTAATTTGTTGGATTCTATTACTCCAAAAATTTGACCTCAGCATCAAAGACAAAAAGGGTGCTGAATATGTCGTTGCTGATCATTTATCGAGACTCACATATGAAATCTGCACTGACATAATATCCATCAATGATTCCTTTCCAAAAGAATTTTTATTTTTTGTTAATTCAATGCCATGATGTGCTAACATTGTTAATTTTCTTGTTACAAGTGGAATATCTTTGCAATAGTACACTCAAGATAAAAAGAAATTTTTAGCTGAGGTAAAGAAATTTTTAGTAAATTAATGTGCCAAAAAAAAAAAGCAAACTGAAAATTAAATAAATAAAAATTAAATAACAATTTAGGCGGTAGAACCAACTACATAAAGAAAATAAAATAAAAATTTAATTTTCAGGTTTTACCATATTTTACATCAACTATTCTCACTCTCCAACCTAATTTAAACATTATTCTTAACATTCCATAATTTAAAGATATACATGCAAAATTACGAAAAAGAAAATGTAGAAAATATCATGCTGAATTAGTTGTAGAAGCTTAAAAGGAGATAACAAATTTTTTCTTTTTTTTTTGTAGTTTTCATTTTAATACATTACTTATGTTTCAAATATAGCAAAATTAGGCATATTTAGTTCTTTTCTTTTCTTTCTTTTTTTCTTTTATTTATTTTTTTTTGAGAATATATATACTTTCCACTATCTTAAATATTTTCTCTGATAAATTACTAAAACAAAATTATTATTCTCTTTTAATGAAGCTCCATAATATTGTGTTAATTTCTTGAACACAAAAAAAGGTTTGGTGATATCTTGGACAATGTTTGCTAGGCTAAATAAAATGCCATTAATTTTAATTATGCTAGACTAAATAATAATATATTAGGTAAGGTGAAACTCATAGTAGGAGAATATGATATAAGTAAATTTTATTTTTAATTATATAAATTAAGTTATTTTCAAATTAATATTATATATTTGAAAATTTTGATTTGTTGTAGACAAACAAGAGAGTTTGGTACATAACTCAAAAGCATTTTATAACTCTCATGTATAAGAGTGTCTTGTTATAATATAGCTCAATAAGTCCAAGGTCAATCCATAAAGGAAATATTTAATTAATTTATTTTAATTTATCTAAAAAAATAAAATAAAATTAAAAGTATGTTTACTTAATTTGAGTAAAATTATGTAATTAAATTAGTTAGGGTTTAGATTTACTCTTAATAGTAAAACATAATTTAATAAATTCTTTTTATCAAATTTCTTTATTGTCCAAAAGATTAATTGTATAAATTATTATTATTTTCCCATTAATTTTATTATGAATTAAGTGCTTAGTGGGCAAAAATTTAATTTGTCTACAATAAGTCAAAATACCATTTTACCATATTTTATACTAAGATATTAAGAATTTATTGTGTCAAACTCCCTTGTTTGTCTGCAACAAATCAAAAATTTTAAATACAAAATATGGATAATATTAATTAAAAAATAACTTAATTTATATAATTAAAAATATAATTTACTTAAATAATATTTTCTTACTAAGAGTTTCACCTTACATAACTTATTATTATCTAGCCTAGCATAATTGAAACAAAAATTATTATTAATATTAAATTATACATAAAAATAGAAATAGCTAAAATTGAAAATAAAACTAATTTATTTATTAATTTACTAAAAATTACAGAGAGAGATAAGAAGAAGAAATTAGAGAGAAAAAAGTGATGAAAGAAGTGTAGAGATGTTTGCTCTCCCTCCTCTCTATTTATACAAATTTTATGATTAATCCACACCACACACATAAACAAAGCCAATTAAATCATGACCTTACATTTATCCCAATTGAGTTCAAATATATAGGCAATTAAAATCTATAGGTCCAAATTTAATTATTATGAGAAATTTTGTTCAAGGATTTTTTTTTTATAATTTTATAGTTATACAACAATTTTTGAAGTTTAAAATAAAGACATACGAGATGAAAGTGATGATTCTGAAAAGTTTTGTGGGTAAAGTAGTATTAAAGGAAAAACAAAAAAAGGAAAATGAAAATTTATGGAAAGTGAAAGGAATAAAAAAAATTAAAAAGCAAAAAAAATAAATACTTTCTATGGAAATGGCGCCAAAAACTTGACACGACTCAAAGTTATTTTATATCTGCCAAGTATAAGAGTATCTTGTTATAATATACTCAGTAAGTCTAAGGTCAATGCACAGAGGAAATATTTAATTTATTTATTTTAATTTATCTAAGAAAAATAAAATTAAATTAAAAATATGAAACTTAAATTGATTAAAATTATGTAACTAAATTAGTTAGAGTTTAGATCCACTCTTAATAGTAAAATATAATTTAATAAATTCTTTTTATCAAATTTTTTTATTGCCCAAATGATTAATTGTGTCAATTATTATTATTTTTCCATTAATTTTATTATGAATTAAGTTCTTAGTGTGCCAAAATTTAATTTCTATACATTACCTCACATAACATGGTAGAAATTTATAATTTTACATTTACGCACTTAACATGGTAAAAAATTATAATTTTACAACAAAAGTCGGGATCATCTTCGATAATGACTTAATTTTTTTAACAACTGGTATCCATATGTTAATTTGTTAGGAGTCTCGAATTGCTTGAAATTATTATTTTTACCTAATAAAGACACAAAAATACACAAAGTCAAATATTTAAAAATATAGTTAGAAATTCATAATATATTACATAATTACAAATATAAATTATAATAAAAGTACAAAATAACATTTATATTACTTAGAAAAATTACAATTTTTAATACTAATCACACTCCCCAACTAGCTTATTACTAGCCCCTAGTAATTAAAGCGCTATATTGAATTAAGATATACAAAATTCACATTCAAGTAAATAATTATTCATCTAGTCTCTAAATTATCAAATAAATAAATAAATTCTCTAAAAAATAATTTATTTTCGTTTTTTTTCAATCATTCATTATCCAGGATATCACCAAATCTTCTTTTGTGCTAAAAAATTAACACAAGGCTATGTGACTTCATTAAAAGAGAACAATAATGTTGTTTCAGTGATTTATCAAAGAAAATATTTTATTAGGTAGTAGATTATTCACACAATTTAAAATATTATATCTTTAATCTATATAGTGAGATTTGGGTCAATGACTTATAAACCAGTTGATCTTAGGGCTCTAGGTTTTAAAATACCCCAATAGATTTAATTACTCGGATTTTCATATAAACAAGCAAACACTCTATCTGCAATCCATGTAGCGAGCTTTAGGCCAATAACTCCTAGACTAGTTGGCCTTAGGACATTAAGTGTTAAAACACACATCTTTCTTTACTTCTTTTTCCTCAATTTCTTATTCTCATCTTTCTTTGTAATTTTTAGTAAATTAATAAATAAATTACTTTTATTTTCAATTTTAGTATTTCTATTTTTATGTATAATTTAATATTAATAATCACTTTTATTTCAATTATGCTAGGCTAAATAATAATAAGTTAGGGTAAGGTGAAACTCTTAGTAGGAAAATATGATTTAAGTAAATTCTATTTTAATTATATAAATTAAGTTATTTTCTAATTAATATTATCCAAATTTTATATTTGGAAAGTTTGATTTGTTGTAGACAAACAGGGGAATTTTGCATAATAAATTCTTAATATCTTAGTATAAAGTATGGTAAAATGGTATTTTGGCTTATTGCAAACAAATTAAGTTTTGGCACACTCAGTACTTAATTCATAATAAAATTAATGGAAAAATAATAATAATTTATACAATTAATCTTTTGGGCAATAAAGAAATTGGATAAAAAAATTTATTAAATTATATTTTACTACTAAGAGTGGATCTAAAGCCTAAGCAATTTAATTCTATAGTTGTACTGAAATAAAGTTTTGTATTTTCTTTAATTTAATTTAATTGTCTTAGATAAATCACAATAAAAAAATTAAAACTTTCTTCTATGAATCGATCTCGAACTTAACGAGCTATATTAAGAGATTAATGTGCCACAATTTAATTTATCTACAGTAAGTCCAAATACTATTTTACCATACTTTATACTATGATATTAAGAATCTATTGTGTCAAACTCCCTTATTTTTCTACAACAAATCAAAATTTCTAAATATAAAATATGGATAATGTTTATTAGAAAATAACTTAATTTATATATTTAAACTTTTGGGCAATAAAGAAATTTGATAAAAAGAATTTATTAAATTATGTTTTACTACAATCATTGAACCATGGTCCTTCCTTCGCTGTAATATGATCCTTGTGATTAACTTGATACTCCAACATATACAACTTTGTAAATGAGAGATAAGATGAGTCAAGAGAAGCAAAAGCATAAAAAAAGCATAACTAGATAAATGAATCTCTTCATGAAGCGTTCAAGGCAGAGTTTAAATAATCGATAATAAATTGAACTTGAATGAGTGAATTTAGAGACACGTAATTACAACCATAGATAGATTTTCAAAATTAATGAAGCTTTGAAAGCCTAATTTGAGAAATACTTCATTATCATTTGAACATTAAAAAGAGATAATTAAATTAAGTGTAAGATCTATATATGTACTTCTGGTAAACGAAAACTTTGTGGATCAATAATCTTGATTTTCTTTTCTAATTTTACTTACAAGTAAGAATCGTTTTAAAAAGAATTGTAAATGGCTTGCCTAGCTTTGATCAAAGTATTTAGGTCATTTGACTTGTGATAAGATCCATTTCTCAATCTATTAGCTCTGGTTCATAAAATGCAATGTACGCTTATATAAATTGATGGGCATAAAAATATATGCATCGAAACTTTCAATCCTTTTAAATCCTACAAAGTATTCATAATTTTCCAAACATTAAGTAAAAGAAAAATAATTAAATCACAGTGGCCTGATTATAGTAAATGGAAGTCCATATTTTCCTTATAAGAAAATTAATTTTTTTTTAGATAACCCTTGTTGAAGCAAGGAAAATGAAATTAATAAAAATTAAAAGAGTTTACAACTCATGGGTATAGAGCTGACCCGAGATAAGACAACTAGAACAATAAAAAATAATCAAAACAAAAATTCACTTAACAAAATTGATAGGATTGAAGGCCATGTGCATCTATGAAGAAAAGATAAAATCTCACTGAAAGTTGCATCCAACAAGAAAAAATTATCCACTTTGGAATCCGTGTTAGCCATCATATTTGTAGTCCGTTACTTTCTCGAAAAACAAGAGTAAAACAAACAACCGTGGAATCAAGTAAAGATGGACAATTAGACCAATGAGCACTAAGTTTCCAAGGATAAGGAGCCAAGATGACGAACCAAAATTGTTAAAGGGTTTGTTGATAGAAGAAATAAAGTTTATGAATAAGGATAATTTTATTGAAAAGTCTAAATGAGCTATATTAAGTGAAACGACTCCACCGTGGACGCACATAAACACCATCATAAGCCAAGGAAACGACTTTGCCGTAGATATACCATCACTAAATCGCTTTTTGTAAACATTTTCTTGTGATGGTGTTTATCGGCTTCAGGCTTGTGCTTAGCATTGGCAGCTTTCAAGTGAGCTCGTACCTTGGCATGAATCTACAAAGGCTTTTCTACTATATTGTTCACTACCTTGCTTTCTCCACCAATTACTGTTGGCATGACAACCAAATCACAAACATGGTGTAGGGAACAAGTGTAGACAATCTCAAAAGGGGTTTTGCTAGTAGATCGATTTACCATATAATTGTAAGCAAAGTCAACCTGAAGCAATTTAGCTTTTCAGTTCCATTGCTTGTCCATAAACACAACGCAACATATTGCCCAAAGTTTGTTCCTCCATCTGTTTATGGATGGAAAGCAATAATAAACCACAGTGATGTACCAAACTTATCCCAAAGATTACCTCAAAACTTACTGATGAACTTCATGTTCCTGTCAAAAGTGATATTCTTTGGAACACCATGCAAACACACTACCTCTCGAAAGAACAGATGCTCCACTGAAGCAAGATCTTTAGTGTTCTTACAAGCAATGAAGTGTGTTATCTTCAAAAACCTATCAAGCATAACCAATATAGAATCTTGACTCGTTCTTGTGCGGTGGAAACCCTAATACAAAATCTATGGACAGATGCAATTAAATATTTTCTAAAACAAGGAACGACATGTATATTCCCATGTTTTGCACATGTCCATTACCCTCTTGGAAAATTTAAAACCTCTACAAAGTCTTCAATACATATTGCAGCCAATAATATCACTCATCCACAAGCGTCTTGGTCTTATCTCGACCAATATGTCCGCTCGATCCTCAGCCATGCAACTCACAAATAATCTACTTCTTTAAAGAACTTCAAGGCACACATAATTGATTGGCCTTAAATGAATACCCATCTTGAATGAGGAAATCATCTGCATTCTAATGATTAATGCAGTAATCCCAAATATGCGCAAAGTCATCATACTCATCATGCAATTCCTTTAAGCACTTAAAATCAGTAACTTCATTGACTAGTGTTACCAGTAAAGTTGAGACGACCCGCCCCATTCCCAGAGGCGACCTATCTTGAGCAACTGAACTCAAATATTACAATCATCTCATTAATGAGAATTCTACCGAAATTTCTGTAGAGCCTCCCCTAAAAATATAACATTTCCAAACCTGCAATTTCAACACAAGCACTCCCAAATAATGTATTACACAAAACTACTTCAACCTAATCTCATTCAGTAACATATCCAATAATACACACGTTTTATAGTTCTTATATCACATTCCTAGTATAATTCCAAAATAGGAAGTTTACATTAACCAAAAGAAAATAATTATTCTATAGCCTCAAACAACCTCAGGTGGCCAAAATGACTCCAAATTATGTACAGCTGCTGGGTTAACTGTTGCACCTGTAATCTCCTGGGGGGGGGAATTATAATAAAATGGAATGAGTATAAAACTCAGTGTGAGAGGATAGTAGTTTTTGAAAAATAAAATACTTACAAAAATAAGTGCATCACTTGTATAATAACTTTTCTTAAACAAACATATTTTCATGTAAAAACTCCTTTCATTTCAATCATATTTCAAACATAAATATATTTTCATACTGCAACAAAATCAAGAAAAAACATCTCATATTGAAATATCATTTCGTATTGAAAAATATCAAATACTAAATAATATGAACATCCTTAAACAAATACCCAGGAGATAATCTAGTCATATCCGGACCTCAATGGACGGCAATGATGTACTATCTGAGTACCATCATGTCCGGAGCTACACGGATAGACGAAAGGACGTACCATCTCATGCTTATCAGCATAACTCATACCTGGATCTCAACGGACGTGCTATGATGCGTTATCTGACGACATCATGTCCGGACCACCCGGTCTTATATCTCAATATCTGTCTGCATGCATATGCCCCCAAAGGGCGAAAGCGCCCAAACACACGGCCCAAAGCCTATATATGTGTTCAGATGGGCCCAAAGGCCTACTATCTCATCTCATCTGGAGGGAACGAGTATTTGCTTAAAACTTAAAATCATGATCGAAATCATTATATATATACACTTTAAATCATGCTTTAAATCATACTCGAAATCAATATATATATACATTTTAAATTATGCCAAGATCCATCATATACTCTTTAAATCATGCTCAAAATCAACATATATACACTTTTAAATCACGCTCAAGATCAAATCATATACTCTTAAAATCATGCTCGAAATCCACATAAAAGCACTTTAAATCATATTCGGAAATCAATCATCTCTTTTACCCTTTTAAAATCGATACTGAGCATAAATAAATAAATATAATTTAACGAAATATTTATACGGAATAAACATTTAATTTCGGAGAACCATTTAATGAAAGCACTTTAAATATTCATTTCACGAACAAGTTTTACTATATAAAAATCAAATAATTTTAATATATTCCACTCACAGTGACAAACTTAGACTCGGCTATCACCCAAGTCCGCAGGTAGATTCTCGTCCGCAGATCCACCTATTTTATAGAAATGATATAATTACTTTCAATAATTATAATTCGAACTAATCTTGTAAAAATAACGCTTAAAATAAATATTCGTCCTAACATTACAACTCTCAATACTTACCGTATTAATCCCGTATTCGTAATTTACTAATAAAATCCAAAATTATACTACCATCAAGTTCATAATTTACTAATTTACCCTCAACATCATAAAATTACCAATTTACCCTCAATTCAAACTGCAAAAAATCTTCAAAGCTAGGAAGTATGAAATTACTCTCAATACACGAAATTACCAAAATGCCCCTACAGTCAACGTTGATCGGAATTCACCCAACGGCGGTGGGGAAGCTCGGAATAGACACTTCTCGTCGAGGTGCGTTCAACGGTGCCAATGCTGGCCTCCCACGTGCGGCGGTGATGCGGATCGAGCTCGTAAAGCTGCGGCTCCTTGGGGTGATCGGTCGGCGGCAAAACGGCCTCCTCGGTGCCGGTGACTGGTCGGGAATGGAAGATGGTGAGGTAGGGAAGGTTTTCCAACCAGTGGAGCGGCAAAAGACGGCTGGAATCGGCGGTGATCGTCCGTGCAAACCCGCAGAAGTTTCAAGCTTCACCAGCGGTGTTCCACGCGTTTTCCGGCAGCAAGGATAGGTGGGGGTGGACAGCCGGCTCACAAGCTTCGTTTGACACCTTGCTCAGCCGATGAAGTGGCCGGAAATGGAAGAAACCTACAGGTCAAGTTTCGGGTTCGAGTTCGGGTCAACGAGTCAAACACACACTCTCTCTCTCTCTCGGTTTACAAATTCAAGTTTCACCCGGTTTCACTCTTTTAAGCGCCCTCCAAATATCAACGAAACCCCCCTTTTGATTATCACATAGACCCCCTCTTAATTATCACATAGACCCCCTCTTGATTTATTATTTACATATATAAATATAACAAATTCATATGTTACAATCCTCCCCACTTATAAAAATTTCGTCCTCGAAATTTACGTACCAGTTAGAAATAAATTAAGGTACTGAGCTCGCATTAAGTCATCGAATTCCCAGGTAGCCTCTTCGTTTGAGTGATTCCTCCACAGCACTTTTACCAAAGGAATGGTTTTCGAACGCAACACTTTGTGTTTTCCCTCCAGTATCTCAACTGGTTCCTTTTCGTAAGTCAAATCCTCCTTCAACTGAATCAGTTGCTTCGATAAAACATGGCTCGGATCATACATGTACTTTCGGAGCATTAAAACATGAAACACATTATGGATTCTAAACAACTCAGGTGGTAGAGCTAATCGATAAGGCAATGGACCAATACGCTCTACGATCTCATATTGCCCAATGTAACATGGACTGAGCTTCCCATGCTTCCCAAAGCGAAGTACTCATTTCTAAGGAGATATCCGTAAGAACACTCTATCACCAACATTGAATTCCAGTTCCCGCCTATGCTTATCCGCATAGCTTTTTGTCTATCTTGGGCCACTTTTAATCTATCCCGAATAAGTTGTACCCGCTCATTAGTATCCTGAATCAATTCTGGGCCAAATAACTTCTGCTCACCAACTTCATTCCAATATACTAGAGTTCTGCATTTCCGTCCATACAAAGCCTCATATGGAGCCATCTTGATGCTAGCTTGATAATTATTGTTGTATGCAAACTCCATCAAAGGTAAATAAATATCCCAATTACCTTTGATTTCCATAACACATGCTCGCAGTATATCCTCCAAAGTTTAAATAGTACGTTCTGATTGGCCATCAGTCTGAGGATGAAAGCTGTACTGAAATTCAACTTCGTACCTAAAGCATTTTGCAAGCTAGTCCAAAACTTCGAAGTAAACTGAGAATTTATATCTGAAACAATAGATACCGGTACTCTGTGAATATGAACTATCTTAGCTACATAAATACTTCCCAACTTATCCATTGAATAGGTGGTTTTGAATGGTAGAAAATGAGCAGATTTTGTAAGTCTATCCACAACCACCCAAACACTGTCGTGTCCACGTTGGGTACGCGGAAGTCTCGATACAAAGTCCATAGTAATATGCTCCCATTTCCACTCAGGAATAGGAAGCAGCTGGGAATACCTTGCAGGTCTCTGATGCTCGGCTTTAACCTGCTGACAAACCAAACATCGAGAAACAAGTTCAGCAATCTCTCTTTTCATGCCTTGCCACCAGTAATGGTTCCTTAAGGTATGGTACATCTTCGTACTTCCAGGATGCATCGCATAGGCTGAACAATAAGCTTCTTCCATGATCTCCCTCTTTAGCTCCTTAATATCCGGTACACACAGTCTATTACCCATGACTAAAACTCCATTATCTCTCACCATGAAATCGATTTGTAAACCTATTTGCACATCCTCTATCAACTTCATTAATTGGGAATCCTGTGCTTGCATCCGATGGACTTTGTCAATCAAAGTCGGCCTAACTTGAAAATTAGCTATCAAAGCTCCGTAGTTATCGGCATTCAACTCAACTCCCAAAGATCTCAGCTCGATCAACAGAGGTATACTGGCCACTCGCATATGAGCCATAGAACCAGAAGATTTCCTACTCAATGCATCAGCCACCACATTCGTTTTGCCAGGATGATAATCAATAGTGCATTCATAATGCTTAATTAGCTCCATCCATCTCCTTTGTCTTAAATTTAAGTCTTTTTGAGTAAACAAATACTTGAGACTTTTATGATCAGTAAAAATTTGATAAGTTACCCGATACAAATAATGTCTCCATATTTTGAGTGCAAACACTACTGCTGCCAGCTCTAGGTCATGTGTTGGGTAATTTTGCTCATGCTTTTTAAGTTGTCTAGAAGCATAAGCTACTACTTTCCCATATTGCATTAGCACACAACCCAATCCTTGCCTGGAAGCATCACTGTATACCACAAACCCTTCTTTGCCTGATGGAAGTGTAAGAATTGGTGCTGAGGTAAGACATGTCCTGAGTTCTTGAAAACTCTTTTCACAATCATCATTCTACTGGAACTTGGCATTCTTTCTAGTTAACTGCGTTAGAGGAGTGGCAATCTTAGAGAATCCCTTTACAAATTGACGATAGTACCCTGCCAAACCAAGGAAACTCCGAAACTCTGTGACATTTGTAGATCATTCCCATTTCACAACTGCTTCAATCTTTTGGGGATGGACATAAATGCCCTCAGCTGATATCACGTGGCCTAAAAATGTCACTCTGTCCAACCAGAACTCGCACTTACTAAACTTGGCATAAAGCTATTTTTCTCAAAGTTTGTAGAACCATCCACAAGTGATCAGCATACTCTTCTTCATTTCGGGAATACACTAAAATATCATCAATGAATACAATTACAAATCGATCTAAATACTTGGTGAAATACCCTATTCATGAGATCCATAAAAGCTGCTAGAGCATTAGTCAACCCAAACGACATCACCAAAAACTCGTAATGTCCATATCGGGTTCTAAATGCTGTTTTAGGAATATCGTCCTCTTTAATTCTAAGCTGATGATATCCCGATTAGAAAATACCTTAGCCCCCTGGAGTTGGTCAAACAAGTCATCAATACGCGGAAATGGATACTTATTGCGTATCATAACCTTGTTCAACTGCCGATAGTCAACGCCAAGTCTGAGAGTACCGTCCTTCTTTTTAACAAACAAAACTGGAGCTCCCCAAGGAAAAACACTAGGCCTAATAAACTCTTTATCCACTAATTCCTGTAATTGAACCTTAAGTTCCTTCAATTTTGCTGGAGCCATCCTGTACGGTGCCCTAGATATGGGAGATGTTCCAAGAACTAAGTCGATGGAAAACTCAACCTCCCTATTAGGTGGCATCCCTGGCAGTTCATCTGGAAATACATTTGGGAACTCTTGGACTACTGGAATGTTCGCCAATTTCAACTCTTGAACTTTAGTGTCCACCACATATGCTAAGTAAGTTGAGTATCCTTTTCTAAGCAATCGTCTCGTATTAATGGCGGAAATGACACATGAGGGTAAAATTTTGCGCTCCCCATAAAATGTAACTACAGTTTTCCCTGGCTTATTAAACACAACTTCCTTCTTGAAACAATCCACTGTAGCATAATGAGGTGCAAGCCAATCCATACCCAAGATAACATCAAAATCTCGAATATCAATAACAATCAAATTCGCCTCAAATTCCTGCTCACCCATTCTAATCACACAATTTCGATACACACTATTAGCAATAAGTGACTCTCCCGTAGGTATACTAACAACTAATTCACAATCTAGTGGCTCAGGCCCTCGTTCTACATGTTTAGCAAACGTACGGGAAACAAAAGAATGTGTAGATCCAGGATCAATAAGAATATGTGCTTCACAGCCAAAGATAGATAATATACCCATAATAACATCTGGTGTAGCACGTGCCTCCTTCCGTTTGACACCTTGCTTAGCCAGTGAAGTGGCTGAAAATAGAAGAAACCTGCGGGTCGGGTTTCGAGTTTGGGTTCGGGTCAACAGGTCAAACACACACACTCTCTCTCTCTCGGTTTACAAATCCAAGTTTCACCCGGTTTCACTCTTTTAAGCACCCTCCAAATATCAACTAAACCCCCCTTTTGATTATCACATAGACCACCTCTTAATTATCACATAGACACCCTCTTGATTTATTATTTACATACATAAATATAACAAATTCATATGTTACAAAAGTTGCTCGCCTACTTAGTTCGTCTACTACCCAATTTGTACTTCAGAAAAAAAGTGAATTTCTACATGTAACTTACCTATCTCAATGCATCGTTGCTCAGATTTTGATAGTTTTTAAAGTAATTCAATGATTGGTGATCATTGTAAAGCATAAAATTCCTTCTGAATAAAGTAATGCTTTAAGTCGTAAGTAGAGCACTTTTATCAAGCTCTATTCAATGACTCACTCATATACTCAATTGGTCATCATTTTTGAGAAAGAACAACTTCAATTCCCTTACTAGAAGCATTAAACTCGACTTCAAGGAACTTGTCAAAATTTGGTAAGGCTAATATTATAGCAATAGATAACTTCTCATTTAATAAAGAAAAACTCACATCTTCCTTTTTGCCCATTTGAACTTCCCTTTCTTCTTCAAGCACTCTGTAATAAGTGCGAATGAATCTTCTATAAAATATTGACAGCCTATGAAAACTCGTAACTTTTCCTAGAGTCTTGGGTGTAGGCCATTCTCTGACTGCTTATATCTTTGAATCAATAGCTCTAATCCCAATACACATAGAAAACTTCACTTCTTCATATTAATGTAAAGTTTATTTCTTCATAACACTTCCATAACCATTCTCAAATGCTCCAAATGCATCATCACATCAAAATATACACTAAAATATCATCAAAATATACCAAAATAAATTTTATGGAAAAAGGATTGCGAACCTGATTTATTAAACATATAAAAGTATTTGACACATTTGACAACTCAAATGACATTACAAACTACTCATACAACCCTTTCTTTATCTTGAACACTGTCTTTCACTTATCTCCAAGCCTAATTTAAATTTGATGATACCCACTGTGCAAGTTTATCTTTGATAAAATCTGAGCACCATTTATTTAATCTAGCAAAACTTAAAATGTCGAAATATAAAAATGATACGTCACAATAATTTGATTAATCTACCTACTGTACACACATATACAACAACTTACATCCTTCTCTGGCACCAATAAAGCTGGTAAAACATATAAACTTATGCTCGCACAAATGAGGACTTATACGATAATAAGGCAAGTTAGGCAAACTTGCACTCGGAACTAAGTCTATATGATACTAGATATTTCACAAAGTGGTGTAACATCAGCGAACTTAGTCAACAATAGTCATACCTCTTCAAGAGTAGTCCTCACCTCGAATTCATCTTTCTTTTACAGTTTCTTACAACCATCATCCTTTAGATGACTCAAGATAATAGCAAGAAAGTTATTCCCGTTAGCTTTAGAATTAATCTTTTTGTTCATTAAATGCACCAAAAGAACCTTATTACTATTGCACAAAAAGTCAAACATATTATCCTTTCCTCTATGGACCGCATCTTTATCAAACTGGCAAGGTTTGCTCAATAGCAGATGACATGCATCCATATCCATTACATTGCACACTACATCACTTTTATAAATATTCCCAATAGATAAAATAACATGACATACTTGAATTACTAACTAAGCAACCCATTAGGGGGGTGAATTGAGTTTCTAAAAATTATTGCTAATTAAAAATAAACACACTTTAATCAAATCAACCAAATTCAAAAATATAAAATTAAAGTGTAATAGAGTTAAAGAGTAAGGGATAGAGAAATACAAACACGCGATTTTTACGTGGTTCGGCTAACCGTGCCTACATTCATGCCTTCAAGCTCACGAGGCTTGAGGATTTCACTAAGTGTGCCTCCAGGGCTTCAATAACACTTACACTTGACTTCCTAGGTGTCAATGGACCTTTACAAAAGGAGATTATCCCCAATCTCTTAACCTAAGTGTATCCTAACACTTTCAATCACTCAAATTTGTGTTTATAAGTAAATATTACAAAACAACTTCTCTCACACTATATAATTGATTACAAGATGAATACTCAATGTGTGGGAAAATGATTAGAAGAGTTTAAGCTTGAATTGCTCTTGAATGCTTAGTGATAGATGTAGTTGTCCAACCTTTGTCTGGATTTAAATAAGTCTTTTTATAGTTAGGGTAGAAAACTAGCCGTTATAAACTTTTGAGGTTTTCGAATTATCGGTAAATAATTATCAGATTACCATTATGACTTGAACAAGTTACTATTAGGCTGTAATTCAAATAGTCAGTTAGCCATTTACAGTTGTCGGTTAGCAGTTTTTAAGTTGTCAGATCACAATTATTTTCATTAAAATATGTTGCTCTCTGGACCCTGTCGGTCACCTGCTAATTCCGTTGTCGGTTAGCCATTTTTCTGTTATCAAATTGTCGTTAATTCTCATAAAAATATGTTTCTCTCTAGACACTATCGGCTTCTGGCTAATGTTATCGGCTAGTCGTTTTGCTGTAGTAACAACTTTATTAAATTTACAGCTTTGCCTCAATCCTTATAAAATTATATTAAAGTCAAAAAACTTTTAAAAACTATATTATAGCCTAAAATATTATAAACATTTTTAAATAAGTGCATTCCAGAATTTTAAACAATACTTAGTGATTTCAATGTTTTCAAATACTTTTCAATTTAGTCCAAAAACTTGAAAAATAACCAATGTAAAAAACTTCTTTAATTTAATCAATTCAAAACATATTTGTTATTTTCAAAATCATAATTATGAAAATATATACGCTAACAATACTTCCCTCAATTGTGATTCAGTCTCTTTCTTTATCCACCATATTTTGTATGGTTCTGAATGTTTTTCTCTCGAAAGTCCAATCATATCTACTAGTGCCTTCGAGATTATGTTCTCGCTATTGCCACTATTAATTATCATGTTGTACACCTTATTATTGATGGTGCCACGTGTTTTGAAAATCTTATTGGGCTGATTATTCGCTTCAAACTTCGTCACTAATAAAATTTTGTGCACAATCCAACATCTTACCCTCGTCTGCTCCTAACTCTAAAGCATCTTCCCTATCCTCAACATCATTAACCTCTGCCTTGCCCACTTTAGCCTCATCTGCTAATAAATATTTTCGATGAAAATCACTCGATCGATGCCCTAGTTTCCACCCTTCAAACACTTGTTTAGCATAGGCTTTGTGTATAGGTTGTTCTGCATCTGTGGCTGATATTATTGCTGTCTAGGTGGTTGCTGCCTTAATTGCTATTGTACTAGTCGTTGCACCTGGTTTCTACTAGTTTATGTTTTTCACTTGTTCTCGACTCTGTTTCTATTTGGTTATTCTACAAACTAGTGATTTATTGCTGTTGAGTTTTAGAAATAACTCGCTGCCTTCGTTCTTTAAACTTCTTAGCTCTGGGTACTACCGAGTCCAAATTTCAAATTGTATCCACTATCTCATTTGTATCTCCTGCTTCAATTTGCCAATATATTTTATAACTCTTTGAAATTTTGGCTTCTCCATGTTTTGTCTTGTGTGTAGGTAATAAAATTCTTTTATAAATTCATTTAGACTGCGAGTTTCTTGCCTGCATTTTTTATGCTTGAAATACAACTGCTGCTGATAATCTGCTAGCAAGAAATACTCTTTCATCATCCTATTCATCCTAGGCCACGATTTGATAAATTACTTTTCTGCAACTCTTCTCTGATTCTATACGTGTTGCTACCATGCAGAAATTGTGCCTTCAATTTAAATGTCACAACCTTAACCCGCTTTTGTTTATTAAAAAAATTGATTAGTACTAGAAAGTGTATATTTTATAAAGGCTTAAATTATTATTTTCTCACTTAAAGTATTAATTAATGTGTACATAACTTACATTTTATCTTAATGTTTCTCATATGTAATTTTATGTAAATTATATTTTATTATGTTAATTTTTATCTTAATTGTTATATTTTGTTATTGTAGGTATATTTTGAGAATGAAGAGAGATCAGGACTGAAAAATGAGAGAAAAAAAATCTGCTTTGTAATAATAAATAAATAATATATATTAAAAAAGAATTATATATAAAATATAATAATAGAATATATAATAATATAAAATATAATAATAGAATATATAATATATAATAATATATATTATAATAATAAAATAATAAATAGTTCCTTTTGTTTTCTCTATAAAAAGAGAAGCAGCATAGAGGAGAAAGGAGCGTTGAGGAGAAGAGAAAGAAAAGAAAAGAAAAGAAAGAGGAAAAAGAGAAAAGAAATGAGAGGAAGAAAAAGAGGAGAAAGAGAAGGGTGAAGCTGAATCTTTCAAATTTTCTTCTTCTATTGTTTCAAGTTCTTAAAATTTTCTTGTAATATATTTTAGAAGTTTGTCAAATAAAATAAGTGTTTTTCTTTTCAATATGAGTTGCTAATTTATTAAGCTAGGGCAAAGGGTGAAACTCAATGATTTAAATTATGGAATTAATCTCTCTCAAGTAAGTTCAAATTTTATTTTATTTTATATTTTATATTTTTATTTGCTGAATATTTTTATGTCATATTAATTTATAAACTTAAAATCTTATTGGATTTATATGATATTTTGACATTATGTCGACACTACAATTTAGTTGTGGCACATCATGTACTCCATTCTTATATTCATCCATAAAATTGGTTAGATAAGATTAAATGGCATAATATTTAATTAGTAAATAAAATATAAAATATAAATATGAGAGAATATTATGAACGTAATTTAAATTCCAAGAGTGAATCCCGTAGGCTAAGTACTTTTTAGACATGTAATATATTTTTTATACTATTAATTTTTATTTAATAATAGACTACTAAATTTAAAACTCCCTGTGGTTCGACCCCGGACTCATCGGGTTATATTATAACTAGACACTCTTATATTTGGGAGTAAATCAAACATTTTTAAGTCGTGTCAAGTTTTTGACGCCGCTGCTGGGAAAATTTCAAAAATTTAGTGTCATTTTATTATATATATATATATTTATTTATTTTAAAATTCTGTCATCACTTTCCGTCACTTTATCTTTTGTTTTTATTGTAAAATTTTAATTAACCCCCTTCTTTCTCCTAAAATTATAAAAATATTATAAAACATATAAAATTTTTATTTTATAAAAAAAAAACTAAACTGAATTAAATTTAGACTTATGGACTTATGACTTGACATTTCTTGTACTTTTGGACTCAATTTAGACATTTGGACTGAATGGACATGGACATGGACTTAGATTTAGACTTTTAAATTTCTGCAATTTAATTTTTGCATTTACTTTTATGGTTGGTTCAACTGCCTTTGTTGTTATTTAATTTCCGTTATTTATTTTTTGTTATTTAATTTTCAGTTATTTATTTTTTTAGTTATTTAATTTTCTTGTATAATAAATTGTGTAATTTTTATTCCGCATTTATTTTTTATGTTTTATTATTTTATAAGGCTAGTTTAACTGCCTACTTTGTTATTTAATTTTATAATTTTATCTTTTGTACATTTATATTTATTCCGCATTTAATTTCACACACACACATCATCATCATTGTATGAGACGTTGGTCTCGAACTTCAAGTGGTAGGTTAATTCGAATATCTCAATCAACACCATCAATCATGGAAGAAATCCACGGTTAAAATATTTTGAACCAGCTTAATCCACAAGTTGATCAAGGAGACAATCATTCTTAGCAACATGAACACGATTAGAATCAACCACGAACTTTGAGAGATTACATGAATCCAACAAGAACTGGAGCACCTTCGTGTGTAGTATTTCATCCTGAAGCATCTCGATTCAATTTTAAACCAGGTATTATCCAACTTTTACTAACATTTCATGGTTTAGAATCCGAGAATCCATACTTGCATTTAAGAGATTTTGAGGAAGTTTGTAATATATACACATACCAAAATTGTAGCATGAATATAATTTGATTAAAGCTTTTTCCCTTTTCACTAAAAGATAAAGCTAAAACTTGGCTACAAAACCTCAGATCCGAATTAATAAGAACATGAAATAACATGCAAGAAAAATTTTCGAAAAAGTTTTTCCACTCTATTGAACAAATTCTTTCAAAAGACAAATCACCACTTTCACTCAAAAACAAGGAGAAACTTTTTACCAGTGTTGGGATAGGTATAAAGAATTACTTAACATTTGCCCACACCATGGTTTTGAAGCGTGGAGGTTAGTGTCATATTTCTATGAGGGACTAACATCCCAAAGTAGACAGATTGTTTAAATGATGTGTAATGGTGAGTTTAGAGATAAAAATCCTGATGATGCATTAGATTATCTTGATCAATTAGCTAAAAATGCATCAAGACTGGGATACTATTGGTTCTTATGAGTCATGTAGTAAACCTCAACCATCACCAATTAGTGGAGGCATGTACAACCTCAGGGAAGACCATGACCTTCAAGCCAAATTTGCATCCTTAGCTAGAAAGCTTGAAGCATTAGAGTCGAAAAAGAATGATCATGTTAAATCTGTTCAAGATACTTCATGTCATATTTGCAGTTCTACTGACCATTTCACGCAGAATTGTCCAAACTTACCAGCTCTGAAAAAAAGTTTGCATGAACAAGCAAATGTCATAGACAATTTTAAAAGACCAAATCTCAATTCATATTCACAGACATACAACACTAGTTGGAGAAACCATCCAAATTTCAATTGGAGGAATGACAATCATGCACAACCACCTCCACCACGCTAGAATTTTTAAAATCCTCAGAGTTACCCACCTTATGTCCTACCACCTAGAAAAACTCTTGAAGACACGTTGCATTCATTCATTGAAAAACAAGAGTCAATTAATAATCAAACTATGCAAACATTGACCAACTTGACAGAAACCATCTCAAAACTTACCTCAGCACTTACTATTTACGAAAAAGGTAAGTTTCCTTCTCAATCTGAACCAAATCCCAAAAGTCAACAACATCCTCGTATGGGTAGTACTGGAAAACCAAACATGAGCCAGGTTAAATCGGTTATAACTCTCCGTGGCGGTAAAGTTGTCGAAAAATACATTCTTGATCCTCGTAAAATTAGTAAGGATTCAATTTCAGAGAGTAAAGTAGTACCCAACAAAGTAATAGTCCACGAAGAAATAACCAACTCTCCTCCTGTACCCCCATTCCCTCAAGCATTGATCAAACTAAAGCAATCAAACCACAACCCAGAGATTTATGAAGTCTTCAAACAGGTGAAAGTTAACATTCTTTTGCTAGATGTCATTAATCAGGTACTATCTTATGCTAAATTTTTGAAAGATTTATGCACTGTAAAAAGAAAACAAAAGGTACAAAAGACAACATTTCTTGCAGAACAAGTAAGTTCCATTCTTTCAACTAATAATGCTTTGAAATATAAAGATTTCTTGTATTATTGGGAACTATAAAATTGAACATGCTCTACTTGATCTTGGAGCTAGTGTTAATTTACTTCCATATTCTGTGTACCAACAACTCAATCTTGGTGAGTTAAAACCTACATTTACTACTCTTTTACTTGTTGGTAGGTCAATCAAGGTACCAAAAGAGATAATTGAAGATGTATTGGTTTAAGTTGATAAATTCATATTTCTTATAGATTTTATTGTCTTGGAAACTGAACCAATTATTGATGAATGCAAGCAAATTCCTGTAATATTAGGTCGATTATTTTTAGCTATTGCTAATACTTTGATTAATTGCAGGAATGGAGTGATGAATTTATCATTTGGCAATATGAAGTTGGAACTTAATGTATTCAATATGTGTAAATAACCTCATGATAAAGAAAATAAAGAAAATGAGACTGAGGATATTGAACACATTGAACGAATAATTGAATAACACATTCAGGATGAGAAATTGTCAAATTCTATGGAAATTTGTTTTGCTAGTTCATTTGAATCAAGTAAAGAATTGGAATGTGATACTACTAATATATGTTCTACACTTGATTCTACACAGGTACTTGAAGATGGCAAAAATCAATTGGACTTTGAAGACATGAGACAACTTGAAAAGACAAAAGAAAATGAAGCACTAAAGCTTGAACTAAAGCCTTTATTAGAAAATTTAAAGTATGCGTATCTCGGAGATCAGCAAACTTATCCAGTGGATGCCAAGCCAAGATTAATACGATGGATTTTGCTACTCCAAGAATTCAACTTGACAATCAAGGATAAAAAGGGTTCTGAAATGTTGTTACAGACCACCTGTCAAGACTTACAAATGAGTCTTCAATTGATACAACACCTATCAATGATTCTTTCTCTGATGAATTTTTGTTTTCTATACACAATATGCCTTGGTATGCTGACATTGTTAATTATCTTGTAGTAGGGGAAATACCATCTGATTGGAACTCCCAGGATAAGAAGAAATTCTTAACAGAGGTAAAAATATTTTACTGGGATGATCCATACCTATTCAAGTACGGTTCTGATCAAAATTTTCGAAGATGCATATCGAACAATGAGGTAAGTAGTGTTATTCAATTTTGTCATTCTGAAGCTTGTGGTGGCCATTTCTCTTCAAAGAAAATAACAGCAAAAATATTGCAGCGTGGATTTTATTGGCTTACATTATTTAAAGATTCACATGAATTTTTTAAAATGTACAAGAATTGTCAAATGTTAGGGTCCATCTCAAAGCGAAACATGATGCCTTTAAATCCCATTCTTGTCATTGAAATATTTGATTGTTGGGGAACTGGTTTTATGGGCCTTTTTCCATCATCATTTGGATTTGTTTATATTTTGGTTGCTGTTGATTACATTTCAAAATAGATTGAAGCTATTCCTTGTCGGCACAATGATCACAAAACTGTGATTCGCTTTTTAAAAGAAAATCTTTTGAGCAGATTTGGAATCCCTCGAGCTATTATCAGTGATGGAGGTAAGCATTTTTGTAATAAACCATTTGAGTCTTTAATGAAAAAATATGGAATTACGCATAAAGTTGCTACTCCTTATCACCCTCAAACAAATGGTCAAGTTGAATTAGCAAATAGGGAAATTAAACATATTAAAAAAAAATGGTTAACCTAAGTCGAAAAGATTGGTCTCTTCGACTGACTGATGCACTTTGGGCTTACCGCACTGCATTTAAAACATCTTTAGGAATGTCACCTTATCGGTTAGTTTATGGTAAGCCTTGCCACTTACCAGTTGAGCTCGAGCATAAATCATTTTGGGCTGTTAAAGCTTTTAATTCAAATCTTGATGATGCTGCTAATGTGCGTAAATTGCAATTGAATGAACTCGAAGAATTGAGAAATGATGCATATGAAAATTCAAGAATTATTAAAACAAGAACCAAAGTTTTTCATGGTAAAAATTTTTTAGAAAAATATTTGAAATTGATCAAAAAGTTTTGCTATATAATTCTTGTCTTCATTTGTTTCCAGGGAAATTAAAGTCAAGGTGGAGTGGCACATTTGTTGTAAAATATGTATATCCATACGGGGCCGTAGAAATCGAGAATCCAAAGAACAGTGTCACATTTAAAGTTAATGGCCAAAGATTAAAACCATATATGGAAGTCCAACCACGTGAAGAAGACACCGAAATCAATTTGAGTGACTCACCAAATCTTAATTAAATCTTTAATGTGTGACTAATAAATATATATATATATATATATATATATATATTTCTTTTTTAGTTTTAATATTTTATCATTTGATTGTTTGATTATTTGATTATTTTTAGTTTCACACCGCATATTTATTAAGCTTATAATATTTCTTGCTTAAGTGTGTTTGTTTGACAATTGTGTTTTCTCTTCCTATGAATACCTCAATTAGAAAAATCCTCTTGAAACATCTTAAAACTTTTTTACGTGTAAAATTTCACTTAGCAGGACTGATACGGAGTTGTAAATCACATCCAATATGGGATCAACGACCACTAGAGTTTGTGTCATATGTTGAAGACCTAGAAAGACAACTTTGGGAAATAGAGGAAGGTATTTATAATGTTCAGTTGGAACTTGAAGTTAATGCAATAAGAGGACGAATGTAAATTTCAATTATGTTTTTCTTTTCATTGTATTTTGTTTATTTTGAATTAATTTTTCAGAGTTGATTTGTTTCTTTAGTGTGTTTTAATTTACTTTCTCGTATAAATAGCGGATAACGGTACTTCGTGACTTTTTAAGTCAGTATTTTCAGCTTCCCATAATAACTAAAACCTCAAAAACTAAATATGAAAGAAATACATCAAAAACTGCATAAGCATTTTCCTTCTCTCCCTCAGAATGCCCTAAGGAAAATTTACAAAACTCACTGTGAACACTATGTTTGTTAATGATTCATGGCATTCCTTCTGATGTTCGTTGGTTAATTGAAGCAAAGATCCGATTAGTAGGTGAGTTTTCTTATTCATTTATTTCTTACATGCTTGGTTTTGGAAAAAGTACATATGTTAAAAAGAGAAGAGCTAAACAACTTGGTTGTAATTGTCGTAATTGTGTAAGACGTAATTGCCAGAAACCCGTGTTGTAAATCTTTAGGAATGGTTTCTAATTCTCGTGAAGATAAAATTAAATTTGTTAAAGATGGCATGAGTAAAGAATGGTTAGATGATATCTTACGATCTCTTGAGATGCATCGAAGCAGATATGTACAACATTCAATTCAAAGGTATTGGAAACTATTTCAAAAAGAAAACACACAGTTTAGTCTTGGGAATCTGACTCAAAATGACCCTGTTTTTCAGTTTATAAGAAAACTGGATGAGAAGCCTATCTTCGACCCATAGAGGGCCTTCAAATCGTTACTGGACGTAAAACTAGAGGAAGGTGTGAGCCACAGTCGCAACTACCAGTAAATATCCTTTTCCTTTTAATAATATTTTATTTTATGCATTATTAGTTTTAATAGTGTAATTACTATTTTCTTTTTCGTTTTACTATTTGTTTTATCTGTTTACTTTTGAAATATAAACCAAAGGTTCACACATCATTTTGATAAGTACATCACTCCATTTACAACTGTTTATCAATATCTCTTTCTTTAAATATGTGCTTTTATTTTAAACTTTCACAAATTATTTTGGAAGATTATTCCAATGACAGCATCTTCGAGTAGACAATTCAAATATATTTGTGTACTTTCTGGGTTTTGCTATGAAAAGTACAGGGAATTCGTTAAGGCAGCTGTAGATCTTGGTCGTGTCATAGCAGAGAGAAACTTACAATTAATATATGGAGGAGGTGACAGTGGATTATCCAAACTTGTTTCAGAAACAACTTTCATAGCAGAGAGAAACTTACAAGTGCTAGGAATCATCCCAAAAGCCCTTAAACCTCTAGGATATCTACCTGGCCCACCAACTAGAGAAGAGTTAGTTGTCTCAGGTATACAAGAAAGAATATCCAAAATGTTAGATCATGCCGATGCTTTCATCTTTTTGCCAGGCGATCTTGCAAATGTTAATAATTTTTATAATGGCTTGTTCACATTTCTTAACCATGCAATTAACAATTATCTTATTCCTCCCTTAGTTAAAAAAAATCTTTATTTGTGCTTCTACTACTAATGAATTACTTGATCTTTTACAAGCTTACAAACTGGAGCCAGAGCCCATGACTTTGGCATTGAATTGGTCAACTGAAGATGATAACAGTAACAGTAGTAAGAAGTGCAACTTGTAAATTTTTTTTTTAGTGTTCATGTGATGTCTTCTAAACTCTACTTCTTTCCTTTAAGACATTGAGGACAATGTCTCATTTAGGTTGGGAGGAGGAAATAGTTGACAATTGTGGAACGTGTCAATCCTGGTAATGTTTTTACTAATTTTTTTTTTTTATAAAAAATAACTTTGGATAAATTTTTGTAAAGACTAACTTCTTGTGTGCAGGTAATAAAATTATTTTGTAAATTCATTTAAATTGCGGGTTTCTTGCCTGCATTTTTTATGCTTGAAATACAACTGCTGCTGATAATCTGCTAGCAAGAAATACTCTTTCATCATCCTATTCATCCTAGGCCACAATTTGATAAATTACTTTTCTGCAACTCTTCTATGATTCTATACGTGTTGCTACCATGCAGAATATATATATATATATAAAAGAAGAGATAAAGAGATTGAGTGCACGACACTCAATCTCTCTCTCAATTATATATAAAATATAATAATATAATATATAATATATAATATTATAATAATAAAATAATAAATAGTTCTTTTTATTTTCTCTATAAAAAGAGAAGCAGCGCAGAGGAGAAAGGAGTGCGGAGGAGAAGAGAAAGAAAAGAAAAGAAAGAGGTGAAAAAGAGAAAAGAAATGAGAGAAAGAAAATGGTGAAGTTGAGTCTTTCAAATTTTCTTCTTCTATTGTTTCAAGTTCTTAAAATTTTCTTATAATATATTTTAGAAGTTTGCCAAATAAAATGAGTGTTTTTCTTTTCAATATGAGTTGCTAATTTATTAAGCTAGGGCAAAGGGTGAAACTCAAGGATTTAAATTATGAAATTAATATCTCTCTCAAGTAAGTTCAAAGTTTATTTTATTTAAATTTTGTATTTTTATTTGCTGAATATTTTTATGTTATATTAATTTATAAACTTAAAATCTTAATGGATTTATATGATATTTTGACATTATATCGACATTCCAATTTAGTTGTGGCACATCATGTACTCCATTCTCATATTCATCCATAAAATTGGTTAGTTAAGAATTAAATAACATAATATTTAATTAATAAATAAAATATAAAATATAAATATGAGAGAATATTATGAAAATAATTTAAATTCTTTGAGTGAATCTCGTAGCCTTAATGCTTTTTAGACAGATAATCTATTTTTTCTACTATTAATTTTTATTTAATAATAGACTACTAAATTTAAAATTCTCTGTGGTTCGACCTCGGACTCACTGGGTTATATTATAACTAGACACTCTTATACTTGGGAGTAAATCAAATACTTTTAAGTCGTATAAAAAGTTATCCATTGTTGATATCCAATCTAAGAATTCTTTAACATGCATCCATCCCGCTATAAAAATTTAGAATATCAATATTAATCTTATATCTGAACTCTTTTCATATTATCCTTTACAGATTCTTCTTTTTTAAAATCGCTTCCTAACTTCTCACTCGTGTTGATTGGCATGCATCACCTAGTGCCCAAATTCTAATGCGCTACTTTGTAATAGATGCCTTGAGGTTCTTCTACATAGTTGCAATCTTCAGTTGTTCACTACAATTGACTGTTTAAAGTTCTTCCTCGTGATTAACTGCTTGCTGCTGACCTATGTCTCTATGTTCATTTAAGGAAAGCCTAAGACTTTTGATTGCCAACTCAATTGCCGCCAATCTTAAGTTATAAGTATCCTCAATCGCTTGTAAGGCTATTTTTCTAGCTACTTGTCTGATAGCCTCTACAGACATTGCCTACATCATTTGATTAATGTTTTTGGAATGGTTGTTCCTTTGTTTGTGTAGCTGTAATATGATGACCAGTGAACTTGTTCTGATACCAACCGACAAAAAAAATGTTAAAGGGATTTGTTGATAGAATAAATTAGGTTTCTGAATAAGAATAATTTTATTGAAAAGTCTGAATGAATAACAACTTTGAGCCCCTTTTATAAAATGCCTAAATATCGTGAATTTATTAAAATAGATAAATTCAAAATATGATATAAAAATTAAATTCTCCTAATTAATATGATATAATACTCAGTGGTGGATCGGCAACATATTGAGATGACCAAATTAGTGGGACGGATCAGGAATGACCCGTTGTAAGAGTGATAGTGGGACGACCGACGATAGTAGGAGCTTCGACTAAAACCGGGAAAAACTATAGTAGATATATATCGGCTAATCGTGAGGTTCTGCTTAACATATCGGCAGTAAAAATGGCAAAGACCAAGCAAGTGCCGATCATGTGGATGGAAGAAGATGAGGAAGGGGTTTTGTATCCTTATGAAGATGCCTTAGTCATAAAGACTAATATTGCAAATAGGAAACTCAGCAGAATTTTGGTGGACTCAGGAAGTTCGGTGGTCATACTCTTCAAGTCTATTCTAGATGAGATAGGGATTATTGATGTAAGACTCAAGCACATAAATACCTATTTAAAGGGATCTGGTAGAGGAAGGTTGACTCTCTTGGGGATCGTGAATCTGCTAGTTACCATAGGCTCGAGACCATTCAAGAAGAACATGTTGCTAGATTTTGTGGCGGTGGATGAAATTAGCTCTTACTAGATGATATTGGGAAGGCCATTCATGAGTTTCAGTCAGTCGGTAATGTCAACTTATTACTTAGCATTGAAATACCGAATGAATGGCGTAGTGGGGGTTGTAAAGAGAGATCAGAAAATCGCAAGAAATTGCTATGCAAAATGGCTAAAAAGGCAATGCAAGTTACGTCGTTGGATGTAAGAGGGGATTCTAAAAAGGGAAGACAAGAGCCTGCTAAGGAGCTGGAGGAAGTCTTAATAAGACCAGATGACCAGGAGAAGAAAGTAAAGATCGGCTCGAATATAAGGGAAGAAGCGAGGAGGAGTCTGATCAAGTGCTTGTGAGCATATACGGATGTGTCACTTGGTCTCATGGTGATATGCCAAGGGTTAATCCGAGGGTGGCATGTCACAAGTTAACGGTAGATAAAAAGGTGAAACAAGTAAGGCAGAAGAGGAGGTGCTTCAACTAGGCAGAAATGGATCTCAAACGTGGTCTTGGTAAAGAACGAATGGCAAGTGGAGGATATGTGTAGATATTACAGACATGAATAAAGCCTACTCGAGGTAAGACAAAGAGCCAAGTGAAGCCATAATTGGATTGAGCAAATTAAGCTCTTAAATTAAGCTAAGGCCAAAAGCTAAAAGCATGTTCGATGCGAAATAAAGAGCCAAGTGAAGCCAGAATTAGCTCGAGCAAATTAAGCTCTTAAATTAAGCTAAGACCAAAAGTCTTAAAGCCTACTCAAGGCGAGACAAAGAGCCAAGTGAAGCTAAAATTAGCTCGAGCAAATTAAGCTAAGGCCAAAATTTTCAAAGCTTGCTCGAGGCGAGACAAAGAGCTAAGTGAAGCCAGAATTAGCTAGAACAAATTAAGCTCTTTAATTAAGCTAAGGACAGAAGTCCCAAAGCCTGTTCGAAGTAAGATAAAAAGCCAAATGAAGTCAGAATTGGCTCGAGCAAATTAAGCTCTTAAATTATGCTAAAGCCAAAAGTCTCAAAGCCTGCTTGAGACGAGACAAAGAGCCAAATAAAGCCAAAATTAGCTCGAGCAAATTAAGCTATAGCCAAAAGTCTCGAAGCCTGCTCGAGGCGAGACAAAGAGCCAAGTGAAGCCAGAATTAACTCGAGTAAATTAAGCTAAAGTCAGAAGTCTCAAAGCCTGCTCTATGCGAGACAAAGAGCCAACAAAGCCAGAATTGGCTCGAGCAAATGAAGATCTTAAATTAAGCTAAGCCCACAAGTCTCAAAGGCTGCTCAAGTCGAGACGAAGAGCCTAAGCCAGTCGAGCAAGTTAAGCTCTAAAAAATTGTTAAGGCCAGAAGTCTAAAAGCCTATTCGTGGCAAGATAAAAAGCCCAGATTAGCAAGAGTCAATTCGAGTAAGTTAAGTTCTTAGAAATGAGCAAGTCAAATATAACAAGTTAAAGTTCAAGAGTCTATTCAAAGCAGGACAAAACTTAAAACTTGCTAAAGCTTGTTCAAGCTTGGAGAATGTAGAATAAATCAAAGGTCATAAGAGAAAGCAAAGATAAATAATTTTTTCCTTTTATTCAATGCAATAAAAGACAGAGTTTATAATGCTCTTGCATAGGAAGCTACAATGAAAGCTTAGGAGCTTGGGTAGACTGGTTAGCAGCTTGATCAGTAAACTGAGTAGTCTGGTCTACACAGGACGCAGCTTGAGAACTCTTATCAGTAGAGGGAGCAACTTCTTCAGGTCCCATAGGAGCAGCCTCTATACTTGAAGTTAGATCTCTCTGCTGCTGGCTCCTAACATCCTGCTTGCTTATATAGGCCTCCACATTAACTTCGAGTTTGGTCATGTCCAGCTTAGGATATTCGTTTCCTAAGACAGACATTATTAACTCATAGCAGAATGTCATCCTATTATTGTACTTATCAGCAAGCTGCTTACCCAAGGTATCCAGTCTACCTTAGAGGCATAAAGTTTCAGCTTCTATAGTCCTTTCAAAAGAGAATATCTGAACATCAAAATCCTTCATGGCATTCAAAAGCTCATCTTTTACTATAGATAACTTCTTCTTGAGCTGAAATACCTTCGAATCAGCCATGGTAGCTCACTCATAAAACGTGAAAATCTTAGTTCGGAGCAGTATTGATTCTTCCTTTTCCTGCTCCATATCTTTTCTTAAGCTTTGATTCTTAGTTTTAAGTCTCTTTTAATAATTTAGGATCCTTGACTTGAAAGCTGTGGAAGTAGCTGTGACTTAGCATGCAGAACGTTGGAAGGAGTTAGCCAGATTATTTAGGCTATAGGTTTCCAACTTAGCAACAAAATCTTTCTGCATTTGCTTTGTAAACTCCTTGACATAAGGCACAGCAAAATCAGTTTACTCCTTTAAATGTGCCGATGAGGTTCTGACGGGAACAATAGCAGCAGAGTCCTTCGAAGAAGCTTTATTGACCATATTCCCACATTTTGAAGAAGGAGGAAGAATTTTAATAGGGGAAATAGTGAGGTCGACCCTTAGCTTCTTCAGTAGATGAGCTATTTAGACTGCCAACAGTGCTGAAGCACTTTTTCAACCTCGCAAGGATTCTGCTGCTCATCTTCTCTTGCTCGGACGCTAGACTAAACTCGACCAAGTTACTGTGCATTAGTAGTTCTTTGCACGGGCTGGTGTTGTCTAGAGTAGTGTCCATATGTACCTTCAACTCCTCCTTAATCTTATATGACACATTTAAGGAAACTGCAAATACTAGAAAATAATAATAATAAGGGTTAAGGAGAAGAATTAAACTGGAAAATGTAATGAGCAGCAAATGACCTAGAATGCAAAAGTGAAAAGAAATTTAGGGAACTTCTTCTGATGTACAGGCTGCTCGCCCCCAATCGCCCCCAACGAAAAAGAATTTACTTTTCTAATTGCCATAAGATGTGGAGAGATTGGTAATTTCTTGTCTCTTTTGGACTACTCTTCAGTTTATACAAGTTTTTAATTTTTGGGTTCATCCATATTACCCCAATTACACAAAATAAATAGACCAGATAAAACCCTCCACTTATTGAAATTTAACTGCCTTGGTGCTAGACGCAATTAAGAAAGAATTCAGAAAAATAAGGTTGCAAAGGCAACCTGACACCCTATTTAAAACACTCGAAGTATAAGGTGACATATCCTCGATGAGGGGGGCTAGGAGTTCTATTTTTACTAGGAAGGCGAAGGTTAATATTATCAGGAATACAGTATGTCTCCCTAAGTCTATCTAAGTTCTGCTGATAAGTCTCACACCTCATATAGTCAATGGAAAATAATTCAACCTCTGACCTATGACTAACCTTTTGTTTTTACTTGGCCTAGACTCTTCAAGGACTTCATCCTCGACAATATCATCAGTAACATTAGTAATATGACTAGGACTTGGGCTTCTTACCACAATCTCTTTATCAGTCTCGGAATCACTAGAAGAAGATGATTTCTCATGGGACATCCTTCTGGGTTTTTGTATAGCAGACATTTTCCTAAGGACTGATAGCTTCCCTATAAGACACTTCCATCAGATCTCATAAATATGAACCATAGTTCAAAAAGATAAAAATCAAGTAACCCTAAATAAAAGATAACAAGGATGAGAAGAAAAAGTCCATAGATTTATACCTGAGAATAATTTGGTGGGTGTTAATCGAGATAACCACAACTGAAAAGAGGATTTCTTACAAGCAGTGAGAGTTAACTTTGAACAATGTGAGAAAATAGGAAAAGGCGGAGAGATGAACTTAGGGATTTATAAAAGAAGTACAAGAGTCACTCCAATGGATAGCACGTTACATAAGGCAATGTGTCTATTCAGGGAATCGCCTCTTCAAATTCAAATGAGTAGCCTAGAACAACCCACGTCACTCACACTAAAGATGAATCAATTGAAGAGATGGATCACAGAAGGGAGGATAAAGTGAAAGGACACTTTAAATCTGCTCGAACTAGTAATTTTTAATATTATCTCGTTTTACTCTCAATACTAGAAACTAGGGGACTGGTGTTTAGGAAATAAAGAGCACACTTTCTCGAGGTTGAGCGGCCAAAATAAAAGCACTGATCGCCAATATAAAAGCACTCATGCTCGAGATTAAGTTAGCCAAAAGTAGGAACTCACATTCTATTCGAGGATAAGTTAAGGAACATGAACATTCACTGCCAGCTAAGCGAGCTCTCATCATGTTACAGGCGCCACCAAGAGTAGGTATAAACCAGTCATCGAGCAAAACTTGAGTGTGGCAGCCTGAGCCCACAGTAGGAATCGGTTAAATGACTCTCTCTGAGAATGGAGGTAAAACTACCATGCAAAATCAATTCTCATCGTGATGACCAAATAACTGTCCTAAAACCAAAGGGTACGTGGGAAGTGAAGAACGTGCACTATAGAAATAATGGTGATGAAAAGAAGACCCAGATAAATACCTCAAAAAAAGAGAAAAAATGTGTTGAACTTTTTACATACAAAGAATCGGAAAAGAAAGAAAAAAATAGTAAAAAAAGGAGTGTGCCTTTATCTTGTTGTTTTTATTTTTTCTTTAAAGAGAATTTTCCAATAGTTACGCTCAATCACTAACTTGAGCGTCAGAAGGTCTTAACTGGAAAAAACACCCACCGATCTCTGACATTTTTCTGTGAACACAGGCTAGAGGACATCACCCAATTTTGTGATCAAAGAAACTCGAGTGTTAGTTGGAGAACCTGCTCGAGTAGAAGTGACCGGATTTCAGCATTAACAATACCTATTCTATCATAAATGCTAAATTCCTTAAAAACTCAAAATTTTGGATAAATTTTGAATTAGTCATGTTTGATAATTGCAATTATATTTTTTAAAATTGAGGTAATTCAATAGTCTTGGAAACTATACAAATTAGTGATGTCAGTTTCATCAAAGCATTAGCTTGAATTGTATTTTCGAAGGACAGTCATTTATGATCTTTGTATTTGTGATGCTTTCTTTATCTTGAATGGAGAAGAAATGATTTAAAATAAAGAATCAATAAAGCGATATAAGATATTAAAAAAGGAATTTCTGGGGTTGTCCCTACATTTTACCAAATCCTTTATTCATTTGTTGAGTTCCATTAGAAAAATTTATTTTATAATCTGTAATATTTATACAATTTCACAACTATATATGGTGAATGATGATGGAGGCAGAGACTGCAGAGCCCATGAAGCTTGAATGAGGAAGCAAATCATCTCGGATAAGAAAGAAAATCGGCAGCAACAAGGAAATGTGATTGACTGCAGCACCGGTGCAACCTAACAGAGGTGACTGTGGCCGTGGTGTGGGAGTTTTTGTGCTCTATGCGTGTTTATATATATATATATATATTGCACTAATTTAAAATGATGACGGTTTATAATAAATCATTATTTAAATATTAAATAATAAATAAATATAAAAAATTATGTAACATTATCTTTTTTATTAGTTATCGTTATTGTTGATGCTGAAAATCTAGTCGCTGTGATATCAAGCAGATCTCCTGACCTTCAGCATCATCATTATATTTATTTTTTAGGGAAGCAGCTTGGCAATCATAGAAGACCGTTAGAGGCGTTGGAAGTTTTTTCTGCTTGAACCCTCCGACGCTCAAATCAGTAATCAGGTATGGAAAAAACTTATGCCACTTCTCATGCAGCTTCATTTATTGTTCCTTCCAGCTCTAATTAGAAAAGGATTTCTTTTCTGGAGAAAGAAAGCCTACAGTCCCATCGAAGCGATCCCTCTCCCCTTTATCATGGTTTTGATCATAGTAATGATCATCCTCCTTCTTCGTCTTAAATTCCCCCCTTAAATATGCATATAAATATAGTGGGTTGGTTATATAACTGTTAATGAGCTAGCCTCATGCCCAAAATTTTTTGTGGGAATAAATGAGGTCAACTGAATGTTGTTTTCTGGTGAATTGGTTAAATGCTTCTTCAAAACCTATCTGGTTGAGGTGATATGCTCGATGTAGCTAGACTTACCTCTTGGCATAGGTTATCTACTCAAGATCACTAGATAACCACCTAGACGAGGTCACATATAAAATTTTAGTCGAGATGATGTGCTCGAGCTAATTAGATAACTACTTGGTAAAAGTGTTCTGTTTGAGCTCACCCTATAACCATCTGGTCACTGTAGTCTCCTCGAGGTCACTCTGATTTCTTCCTCAAACACCAGTCCCCTAGTTTCTAATGTTGAGAGTTTTAATGAATCAAGAATAGAAATTATATAAAGTTCAAAGTGACCTCGAGGTGACTTTAATAAGTCAATTCAGGCTGCTATAATTAACTTCATCGCAGACAAGAAACCTGGGTAAGTTTCAAGTCTCAAACTTTTATATCCCTTCAAATATATATTATTTTCTTACTCGCGTAATCATATAAAGCAGGTTTATAAAGTTTAGGTTTTATCTCACTTGGAGCTAGTTCTTAGACCTAAGGCCTTTTACAAATAACACTCATATAATCCTTGCTTACTGAATCTTAGTTGCGCAAGAGTAGGATGCTTTGACTTTGTCTCACCTCGAGGAGGTTTTAAGACTTAAATTCCTTTATTTATTCTAAAATATATTGCTGCTCAACTTTTTTCTTGTCGAGTATGCGCATGCAAATTTCTGACTCCTGTCTCGCCTTGAGAAGACTTTGAGACTTTAAGCCTTTTTATTAGAGCTTAATTTGCTCGAGCCTTATTTTGGCTAAATTTGGCTCTTCGTCTTGCCTTGAGCAGGCTTCGAGACTTCTGGCCTTAACAAGTTTCTAGAGCTTAATTTGCTCGAGCATTATTCTGGCTAAATTTGGCTCTTCGTCTCGCCTTAAGCAGGCTTTAAGACTTTTGGCCTTAACATATTTTTAGAGCTTAATCTGCTCGAGCCTTATTTTAGCTAAATTTGGTTCTTCGTCTCTCCTTGAGCAGCCTTTGAGACTTATGGCCTGAATATGTTTATAGAGCTTAATCTGTTCGAGCCTTATTCTAGCTAAATTTGGCTATTCGTCTCGCCTTGAACATGCTTTGAGACTTCTGGCCTTAATAGATTTTTAGATCTTAATCTATTTGAGCCTTATTCTAGCTAAATTTGGCTTTTTGTCTCACCTCTTGCAAGCTTTGAGACTTCTGTTCTTATCATATTTTTAGAGTTTAATTTTGCTCAAATGAGTTTTTTCAAACTTTGACTTTTTGTCTCGCCTCGAGCAGTCTTTTAGAATTTTAGCCTTTATATTTGCCTTAACGTATTTTCAAAAAAGTATTTTTCAAAACTAGTTATCTGCTTGTTTTTCGTCTAATCGAGCAAACCTAGGCAAATTTCTTATTCGTGTCTCACGTCGGGCAAACTTTGAGATTTTTGGCCTTAAAATGTTTTTATATATAGTTTAATTTTGCTCAAATGAGTTTTGGTAAGCTTCGACTTTTTTCTTGCCTCGAGGAAGCTTTAAGACTTTAAGCCTTTCTATCTGCCTTAAAGTATTTTTGAAAAAGTATTTTAAAAACTAGTTATCTACTCGTTTTTCATCTAGTCAAGCATGCATAGGCAAATTTCTTATACTTATCTCACCTCGAGCAGGCTTTGAGACTTCAAGCGTTTTAACCATTTACTAACTTGAACAACTTCAAGCAACTCTTATCAGTTTAGGGTTTTATGCCTTGCATATAAAAGAATTCAAGGCTTCTAACCTTTTACTAACTGAAGTAACTTTAAGCTGCTCTTATTAGTTCAAGGTTTTATAGCTTTTAATCTTTTTACCCGCTTTAGAGAAAATTCGACAAGAAAAGAAAAACAAAGAATGAATTTTTATTGTGTCTATTTTATTCAAATTTATGGCTTATAATCCCGTTAGGAAAATGCTTTAAAGCTCACACTAGGTATAACAACATGCTATTTTGTTTTTAATCTCCTATAAGCATTTTGTGCTACAGAACACAATTAAAGTTGGCCACAGGCCACTTAGCCTAAACAATTTGTGCAACCCACTCCATACTTCTAGAATTTTTCACTAGCTATTGGAAATTGAGCCATGTGAATTATAATCATTTGTTTCAATGAAATAAATATAGATATTCTAATATTTAATTTTTTATACACAGTAGTAATTTGGCAACAATTAACTACATATATTCATGCTCTTCAATTAGTTTAATGTTTATATTGAATAAAATATAAAGATAATAAGCTGGCCTTTTGTATCATTCCCCACAGACGGCGCCAAATGTTGATGCCGAAAATATGGTCGCTGTTATTTCAAGCAGATCTCCTAACTTCAGCATCATTATTATATTTATTTTTCGGGGAAGCGACTTGCCAATCACCGTGGGTGCCTGCAACTGCTAGCAGACTGTCGCCTATTACCTGAAATCACAAAAGACAATCAGAGGCACTAGAAGTTTTTCGGTGTGAACCCTTCGACGCTCAAGTCAGTAATCGAGCATGGGAAAAACTTATGCAACTTCTCATGCGGCCTCATTTATTATTCCTTCCAATACTAACCAGAAAAGAATTTCTTTTCTGGAGGAAGAAAGCCTCCAGTCCCATCGAAGCGATCCCTCTCCCTTTTATTGTGGTTTTGATCATAATAATGATTATCCACCTTTGTCCTCCTAAATTCTCTCCTCTAGCCTCGTGCCCAGATTTTTCAGAGGGTGTAAATGAGGTTAACTGAATTTTGTTTTCTGGTGAATTTGTTAAATGCTCCTCGAAACCTATCTGGTCGAGGTGATATGCTTGAAATAGCCAGACTTACCTCTTGGCATAGGTTATCTGCTCAAGATCACCAGATAACCACCTGGTCGAGGCCACATATAAACTCTTAGTCGAGATGATACGCTCGAACTAATCAGATAACTACTTGGTCAAAGTGTTTTGTTTGAATTCACCCTATAACTATCTGATTACAATAGTCTCCTCGAGGTCACTCTGATTTCTTCCTCAAACAGTTATTGCATAAATTAAAAATTAAAATATGATACATATTGACCGTTGTTATAAAACCATTATGAAATGTATATATGACGTCATGATGGTTATTAGTTAAAATAGTCATTTATTTTTTATATTTAATGACTGCTATTATAATAACCATTATTAAAAGCAAGAATTTCAATGGAATAGAGATACGATTACTGTTGAGATGACCCGCCCCATATTCAGAGACGACCTATCTTAAGAAATTGAACTTAAATATTAAAATTATCTTATTAATGGGAATTCTACCGAAATTTCGGCAAAACCTCCCCTAAATATATAACATTCCTAAACCTGCAATTACAACACAAGCACTCCCAAATCATTTATTATACACCAAACTACATCAATCCAATCTCATCCGGTGACATTTCCAATAATACACACGTTTCATAGTTCATATATCACATTCCTAGTACAATTCCAAAACATGATAATTATACATTAACCAAAAGAAATAATTAATCTATAGCCTCAAACAACCTCAGTGGCCCAAATGACTCCAACTATGTACAGTTGCTGGGTTAACTGTTGTACCTGTAATCTCCTATGGGAGAAAAAATATAATAAAATAGAATGAGTATAAAACTCAGTGAGCTCAGTGAGTGGATAGTAGCTTTTAAAACATAAAATACTTTTAAAAAGAAATGCATCACTAGTATAATCACTTTTCTCAAATAATTATTTGAATGTAAAATTACTTTCAATTCAATCATATTTTGAACATAAGCAAAACTGATACTGTCACAAAATCAATAGAAAACATCTCATATTGAAATATCATCTCAAACTGAAATATCAAATACTAAATAAAACAAATATCCTTAAACAAATACTCAGGGGATAATCTAGTCTCATCCGGACCTCAACGAACGGCAATGATGAACTATCTGAGTACCATCATACCCGAGCTACACGGATAGACAAAAGGACGTACCATCTCATGCTTATTAGCATAACTCATACCCCGGATCTCAACGGACGTGCTATGATGCGCTATCTTGCGACATCGTGTCCGGACCATCCAGTCTCATATCTCAATATCTGTCTGCATGCATATGCCCCCAAAGGGCGAAAGCGCCCAAACACACGGCCCAAAGCCTCTATGTGTGTTCAGACAGGCCCCAAAGGCCTACTATCTCATCTCATCTGGAGGGAACGGGTATTTGCTTAAAACTTAAAATCATGATCAAAATCATTATATATATACACTTTAAATTATGCTTTGAATCATACTCGAAATCAATATATCTCATGCCCAAGATCCATTATGTACTCTTTAAATCATGTTCAAAATCAATATATATACACTTTTAAATCACGCTCAAGATCAAATCATATACTCTTAAAATCATGCTCGAAATCCACATAAAAGCACTTTAAATCATGTTTGGAAATCAATCATCTCTTTTACCATTTTAAAATCGATACGGAGCATAAATGAATAAACATAATTTAATGGAAAACCATTAATGGAAATCACACTCAAGATCAAATCATATACTCTTAAAATCATGCTCGAAATCCACATAAAAGCACTTTAAATCATGTTCGGAAATCAATCATCTCTTTTACCATTTTAAAATTTATATAGAGCATAAATGAATAAACATAATTTAATGGAAAACCATTAATGGAAGCACTTTAAATATTTATTTCATAAACAAGCCTTACTATATAAAAATCAAATAATTTTAATATATTCCACTCACAGTGACAATTTTCAGACTCGATTATCACCCAAGTCGGCAGGTAGATTCTCGTCCGCAAATCCACCTATTTTACAGAAACGATACAATTACTTTCCATAATTATAATTCGAACTAATCCCGCAAAAATAATGCTTAAAATAAATATTCGTCCTAACATTACAACACTCAATTTTTTCCCGGCTTACCGTATTAATCCCGTATTCATAATTTACTAATATAATCCGAAATTATACTTCCCTCAATTTTATAATTTACTAAATTACCCTCAACATCATAAAATTACCAATTTATCCTCAATTTAGATTACAAAATCACCCCTAAAGCTGGAAATTACGAAATTACCCTCTATACGCGAAATTACCAAAATGCCCCTACGGTCAACGTTGACCGAAATTCACCCAACGACGGTGGGGAAGCTCGGGCTAGACACTTCTCGTCGAGGTGAGTCCAACGGTGCCGGTGGTGTCCTTCCACGCGCGGCTGTGAAGCTGGATCGAGCTCGTGAAGCCGCGTCTCCTTGGGGTGATCGGACGGCGACAAAACGACCTCCTCAGTGCCGGTGACTTGTCGGGAGTGGAAGGTGGTGAGGTGGGGAAGCTTTTCCAACCGGTGGCACGGCCAAAGAAGGCCGGACTCGGTGGCGATCGTCCGCGCAAAACCTGCGGAACTTTCGAGCTTCACCGGCGGCGTTCCACTTGTTTTCCGGCAGCAAGAACTGCTGGGGGTGGATGGCCGACTCACAAGCTTCCGTTTGACACCTTGCTCGACCGGTGAGGTGGCCGGAAATGGGAGAAAATAGCGGGTCGATTTCGTGGGTTCGGGTCGGGTTATGGGTCAGGTCGAACTCTCCAGTTTCTCTCCAAAATTCACCCGGTTTTTCTCACTTTATAAACACCCACAAAATATCAACTAAACCCCCTCATGATTAACACATAGACCCCATTGATTTATCACATAAACCCTTATTATTTAAATTATTTACATAAATAAATATAACAAATTCATATGTTACCACTATTCTTTCAAATAATCATCATTGTTATATTAACATTATATGATGGTTAATGAAATAATGGTCATTAAATATTTCTAATGATGGTTTTAGAAAAATACAATCATAACCTATGAGTCATTATTTTACATTTTTGTAGTAGTGTTTCGATGATAATTTTTATATAGATTCGTTATTAAAAGTAAGACTATTATATAATAGAATTTTCATTGTAAACATTAGATTATTTTGCACTTTCAATGACCGTTTTTATATAGAACCATCATTTAAAATAAGATACCATCATTTATAATAAGATTATGTTTTAGCTTGTCAATTAATTACTATTATATAATATAACCGTCATTGCAAATGTTAGATATTATGACCGTTCATATAATAGCGATCATCAAGTATTTTTAGTGACAGTTGTTAGAAAAAAAGACGTCATAACAAATGGTTCACTGTTGTGTGGTTTTATAGTAGTGTTGAGTTGGTTTTTCTTCAACCTCGCTGCAAAAATTCTCTTTGAAGAAGAACAAATTATGTCTAATGGGTAGTGCTTTCACTTTCATGAAGAAAGGAATGCCCTTTAATTAGCAATGAAATGAGGAGAACACGGGACAGAGTACATTGTTTCTTTCCCTAGAAAATGATCAGGAGTTGGTGGTCTTTGGGAGTCGGGAAAATGGAAGAGAAAGTGAAAGAAAATATAACAAAGAACACGTTTATTATAAAGTAAAAGAAACCTAAAATACAACTTATAGGTTCTAAGCTCAAATAGTTATTTATGGATAGAAGAAATCAGAACACTCTAGACTAATTAGAAGCTATTAGGAGAGCCATGTTGTAGTTTCTCTCAGGACGAGTTGTGCAACAAGATCCCCAATGAGAGACTACCACGTGGGCGCATCGCTCACCAACAAACCTCCTAGACTAATTACTAATTAATAATCTAATATATGTACTTGCCAGCTCAGCAATCTGTTATAGCATACTTGCTAGCATGGCATTGAGTTACAAAGCAACAGCCTTGCATCTTGAACAACCTTCGGACAGTCTAGACTCTTGATTCCAAATACTCTGCTGCACCTGAGTGGAGCCAATGAACCGTGGTCCTTCCTTTGCTATAATATGATCCTTGTGATGAACTTGATACTCCAACATATACAACTTTATAAAGGAGAGACAAGATGAATCAAGTGAAGCGAAAGCATTAGAACAAAAAAAAAAAAAAAAGGATAACTAGATAAATGAATCCCTTCATGATGTGTTCAGGACAAAGTTTTAAACAATTGATAATAAATAGAACTCGTATGAGTGAATTTATACAGTGAATTTATAGAGACACGGTATTACAACCATGGATAGATTTTCAAAATTCATGAAATTTTGAACGCCTAATTTAAGTAATTCTTCATTATCAATTGAACATTAGAAATGGATAATAAATAAAGTGCCAGAACTATATATGTACTTCTGGTAAACGACACTTTGTGGATCAATAATCCTGTTTTCTTTTCTAATTTTATGTGCAAGTAAGAATCGTTTTAAAAAGAAATGTAAATGAATTGCCTAGCTTTGAGCAAAGTATTTAAGTCATTTAACATGTAATAAGGTGCTTTCTCAATCTACCAGCTCTGGTTCATAAAATGCACTATACGCATAAGCTGATGGGCATAAAACTATATGCGTTGAAGCTTTCAATCCTTCTAAATCCTACGAAGTATTCATAATTTTCCAGACATCCCACTGACCTGATTATAGTATATGGAAGTCCAATTTTTTCCTATAAAAAATAAATTAATTAATTAAACCTAAACAATTTGGCAGAATTCTCTGTAGAAAATTAAAGGGACTCAAATTGGCACAGTAACAAATCACCAAAGAAATTGAATAAGATGCAGCAAATTGACCAAGTGACAAATCCATTCCATCCGAATCATAGCTAATTTAGAATGAATAGTATTTGAAAGCGAGAGAAGGCAGGATCACACGAGGGCACAACTAAGGAAAATAGACCTAGCATTAAGGTACGAAATAAAAGTTAGATAATACTCTTACACACTATTATTGAAGGTATTCATTACAAAGATTACAATTCATTACCAATGAATGAAAAGAAAATCAATTTGATTGTCTCATATTTCTAGCTCCATTAACATCTTCAAGCAACGAGTCTCTAATTTTTAAGAGTCTCGCTACAATTTCCTTTGCATTGATTCTCTCCTTTGGTGATTCTACAGTGCACTCCATAGCCAAATTGAAGACAAATGACACACATTGCTCTTTGATCGTAAAATATTTGTCCTTCCGACTTAGCAGATTTGCATCAACAACTTCCATAATTGAAATCGGTAGCAAATCATTAATCCAACGCTTTAATGTCATTTCTCCAACAAACATTTTGTCTGTGGGTCTTTTCCCTGTAAATGTTTCCATTAACAAAATCCCAAAACTGTAAACATCCCCATTCGTGGATGTTCGTCCTTCTCTTCCATACTCTGTGGATTGCAACAATTATATAGTAAGATAAAGTAAACTACAATAATATGCTCAAATGAAGATCATAAGAAATAAATAACATATCAGAAAGTATTAAAGAAATAAAAAATATTTAATATGGAACAAACCTGGTGCCATATAGCCTATGGTGGCAAGTGTTTGTGTTTGAGTCAAAGATTGATCTTCTCTAAGTAAGAGCTTTGCGATGCCAAAATCACTCAAATGAGCAACCATATTATCGTCTAACAATACATTGCTAGGATTTAAGTCACAGTGAATTATGGGAGCTGAATAACCAAAGTGCAGATATTCCAAAGCTGATGCAACATCTATCGTTATGTTTAATCTTTGAAAAATATCCAAAATGTAGTTGCTCGAATACAAACACTTCTCCAAACTTCCATGAGGCATGTATTCTAATACCAGCGCTTTAAAATCATCATTTGAACAACTGCTAATGATTTTGATAAGGTTTCGATGGCGAATACTTTTCATCATGTCACATTCAACATCAAAACTCTTTAATGCTCCTTCATATTGCAGGTCAAAAACCTTAACTGCAACCTCCATCCCATCTTGAATTCTTGCCTTGTAAACAGAGGCAAAACCTCCTCTGCCAATTAAATTGTTTTCACTAAATCCGTTTGTAGCTCGAAAAAGTTCTAGGTATGAAAACCTTCTCCAGGTTGCTACTGGTGGCATATTAGCATCATTTGGCAGCCGTTTTCCTCTCTTTCGATATCTTAAAATCAACAAAATGACTACTGTCATAAATATAATGCTAAATGGCAAGACAATCCTTAGAAGAAGATCATTTTTTCTTGATGTGTGGTGGATTCTAGCTCTACATGGTGGGACTTGCAAATTGGATGTACCACACAATAATTCATTTCCCTCAAATGATTTAGCTGAAAATTTTCTAAAAGGTCCTCTACTAGGAATCTCTCCTTCTAGGTTATTGAAAGAAAGATTTATAGCTTTGAGATTTAACAGTTTCTCTAAAGATATAGGAATAGTCCCAGAGAGACTATTACTAGACAAGTCTAAGGATTCCAAGCTTATCAAATCACCAATGGAATTAGGAATTGAGCCTTGCAATCTATTATATTCTAAAAAGAGATATTGTAGATCTTTTAGGCCTTCAATTGTAGTTGGGATAGCTCCTGAAAAATTATTCATGGACAAATCTATTCCTATCGAAACCCTCAAATTTCCAATCTCTAATGGGAGTGGGCCAGTAAAAAAATTTGAAGACAAGTTAAGTTCCAATATGTCCTTAAGGTTCCATAAAGTTGAAGGAATATAAGTCAACTCATTGGAGCCCAAATAGAGATTCCTTAGAGTAGTGAGATTACCAAAGCATGAAGGGATGGGTCCAGAAAGCTTATTTCTGCTCAACTCCAGCTGAAATAATGCAGCCAAATGACAAAGAATGTCAGGGATTAATCCTTCCAATTTATTGTCTTGAAAACTCAAGAATTGAAGCTTTTGTAATTTGTCGAGGGTAGTCAGAATTGATCCATTCAATTTATTGCCTCTTAAAGAAATTGCTGTCAAGCTGGTCAAGTTGCTGATCTCTTCAGGAATGCCGCCACTAATATTGCAATTGACCATCCAAAATTCTTCCAAAGATTGAGAAAGATTGCCTACAGAACTTGGAAGAGTACCATCTAGTGGATTATTGGATAAGCTAAAATGCTTTAAATACTTGCAATTTGACAATGAGGATAGAAAGCTCAATTCTGGGGTTGAAGATGTCAAATAATTATCATTTAAACTAAGCCACTCAAGGCTTTTTAAGTTGCCAAATGTGTTGGGAATAAAACCGGAGAAGGAGTTCCCTGCCAAATCTAGTATGGAGAGCTTAGAAGCATTGAAGATGAAACTAGGAATTGTGCCACTAAAATTATTACCCCACAAGATAAACTCGTCAAGATTTGGAAGTCGAACATCTGCGCTTGATGGAACTCTTCCCGAGAGAGAATTATCATAAAGCTCAAGTGATTTGAGTGTTGACAAATTGAAGATTGTAGCTGGGACAACACCAACTAATTTGTTATCATGAAGCGACAGCCACTCTAGATTACGGTGATTACTGATTTCATGCGGTATCTCACCTATATTTTGAAAGAATCGTTTTCAGATTTTTTTTAGTTAATAAATAATACGTAAAAACATTTAGACGCTTCACAATTATTTCAAGTACTAATGCACAAGAAAAACCATTCATGAAGGGCTGCACAACGTCAATTCAATAGTAATATATGCTACACATTTTTCTTCTCTTTTATTTTTATATTTCTTTTGGTAAACTTTAAAGCGTGATTCAGTGCATTATGGTGCGCGACTACACACATGGCAGGCTCCAGAGAGCTCTGCTGCAGGGACTAGCACCCCAATAAGAGCTAACCACGGGCACATTATATCATATCCTGGTAAAATATAGATGTGATTTAAGTGGTAGATAGACTGTGTGGCAAATTAATTGGGAGGGTTAACTTTTAACAATGCATATTTGGAGAAGTTATGAGAAAGATGTAATAAAATGTATTTTACTAGTATCTATAAATTAAGCAGGTAAAATATGTATGCGATTTGAGTAAGCTTTAAGTGTGGTTTAAACAAAAAAAAATCAAATTGTACGGTGAAAAGTAATACTTTCCTATAAAAAAAAAAAAAAAGAGTAAAAGCTAAGCAGTGGCGGCTACTATTAAGGTAAATCGAGCCCTAGCAGTACTTCAATTACAGCAAGATAAAGTAATTTCAGTACAATAATTTCTTTTCAAATTTCCCCTTACTAACATGAAGATTCTAAGTTCTCAACAATTCATTCAAGTTTTCCAATTGAAATGCTAAACACTAAAGTTATTTGTGAGTAAATCAACATCTTCTAGTTTTCCTACTAAATTTGACGATATTCTAAGAATGAGCATAATTGGTTAAGGTGAAATATTATGAGTGATGACCAAAAATTCATTCAAATTAAAATTTTCTAATGAAGCATACCTTGGAGTCCATTATTTGAAAGATCTAACTCCTTAAGATTAGTAAAGTTGCCGATTTCTTCTGGTATGGAGCCTGTTAATAAATTAATTGTTAGTGATGGCATCTCCAACCAATGAAAGATAGATAGTGATCGTATAAGATTAATCACAATGTCACACATGCATATCATTAGTGAAGCCTATATATCCAGAAATTATTTCATATAGTCATGACATCTCTAATTGCATGACTTCCCAGCTCCCATAGAATTTCACCTACAAATTAACATATTCTTTAATTTATAGAAAAGGACGCCAAGACCCTTTCATTTGCTTAGATGTATATAAACATAGACTCCTAAAGACTAAAAAATGGTCATACAAACCCAATTCTCACTATTATACCCTTTGACTTTTGTAACTAGGAAAAATTGAATCTAAAGGTTCATTATGAATGAAAATATATTTTTGAAAACAATAAAGGCAAATATTATACTAATATGAATTAAATTATTTATATCAAAAAATTTTACTAATACTTGTAAATTGTATAAATATACACATTTGTATCATGAAATGACTATCCATAATTAAAATTATTTAAATAAGAGTTCAAGATTAATTATTATACATAGATAAAATGTTAATAAATTAATAAATTTTTATTCTTATTAGTTAAATATAAATATTATTAATTCCAGTATTCACATCGTTGTTAAAATAAATAAGAAATTGAAAGAATCTACTCATTTTAATATTAATTTGAATTAGTAATGTAATATTTATATGAACCAAAGAATTTATTTTCAAACTAAATTTCTAGTTTATTTTAACATGTGCTACTACAGTGAATATAAGAATTAACATCATGGTAGCATAAAATCAATTTCATGAGGTATCTCACTTTATTTTGAAATAATTATATTCAAATTTGTTTCAAAAAATAAATAATGCATAAAAGCAAACACACATTTGTCGCCACTCATCCAACAATGCTTAGAATGCTTGAAGATCTGTTTAGTATTGAGGTAGGGGTGCTGTTACTTTTAAATTATAACATTAAAGTGTTTGGTAAATACTAACTAATATAATTTAAAAGTAAAGTCAATTTAATCCCACACTATATGAAATATACATATATCTTTATTATTGTATGTAACATATGCATTTATTTTACTAATTTATGTAAATAATTAATTTAATAGGGGATTTATGTGATAAATTAAGAGGGGGTTTATGTGATATATTATGAGGGGTCTAGTTGATATTTTGTGGGTGCTTATAAAAAGGGAAAACCGGTTAAAATTTGGAGAAATCGAGAGACCCGACCCGAACCCACGAAACTGATCCGCCATTTTCTTCCATTTCCGGCCACCTCACCGGCCGAGCAAGGTGTCAAACGGAAGCTTGTGAGCCGGCCATTCAATCCCAGCCGTCCTTGCTGCCGGAAACGCGTGGGACGCCGTCGGTGAAGCTCGAAATTTCTGCGGGTTTGCGCGGATGATCTCCATCGATTCCGGCCGTCTTTGGCTGCACCACCGGCTGGAAAAGCTTCCCCACCTCACCATCTTCCATTCCTGACCAGTCACCGACACCGAGGAGGTTGTTTTGCCGCCGACCGATCACCCCAAGGAGCCATTTCTTCACGAGCTCGATCCGACTTTGCCACCTCGAGTGGGACACCACCACCGTTGGGTGAATTCCAGTCAATGTTGATCGTAGGGGCATTTTGGTAATTTTGTGTCTTGAGGGTAATTTCGTAATTTCTAACTTTGAGGGTGATTTTGTAATTTGAATTGAGGATAAATTGGTAATTTTATGATGTTGAGGGTAAATTAGTAAATTATGAAATTGAGGGTAGTATAATTTTAGATTATATTAGTAAATTACGAATACGGGATTAATACGGTAAGTCGGGAAAAATTAAGAGCTGTAATGTTAGGACGAATATTTATTTTAAGCGTTATTTTTGCGGGATTATTTTGAATTATAATTATGAAAAGTAATTATATCATTTCTGTAAAATAGGTGGATCTGCAGACGAGAATCTACCTACGGACTTGGGTGATAGTCGAGTCTGAAATTGTCACTGTGAGTGGAATATATTAAAATTATTTGATTTTTATATAGTAAGGCTTGTTTATGAAATGAATATTTAAAGTGCTTCCATTAAATTGTTTTCCGAAATAAATGTTTATTGCGTATAAATATTGTGTTAAATTATATTTATTCATTTATACTCCGTATCGATTTTAAAATGGTAAAAGAGATGATTGATTTCCGAACATGATTTAAAGTGCTTTTATGTGGATTTCGAGCATGATTTTAAGAGTATATGATTTGATCTTGAGCGTGATTTAAAAGTGTATATATGTTGATTTTGAACATGATTTAAAGAGTATATGATGGATCTTGAGCATGAGATATATTGATTTCGAGTATGATTTAAAACATGACTTAAAGTGTATATATATAATGATTTCGATCATGATTTTAAGTTTTAAACAAATACCTGTTCCCTCCAGATGAGATGAGATAGTAGGCCTTTGGAGCCCGTCTGAACACACATAGAGGCTTTGGGCCGTGTGTTTGGGCGCTTTCGCCCTTTGGGGGCATATGCATGCAGACAGATATTGAGATATGAGATAGGATGGTCCGAACACAATGTCGCAGGATAGCGCATCATAGCACGTCCGTTGAGATCCGGATATGAGTTATGCTGATAAGCATGAGATGGTACGTCCTTTCGTCTATCCGTGTAGCTCCGGGCATGATGGTACTCAGATAGTACATCATTGCCGTCCGTTGAGGTCCGGATATGACTAGATTATCCCCTGGTTATTTATTTAAGAATATCTGTTTCACTTAGTAATTGATATTTCAGTTTGAGATGATATTTCAATATGAGATGTTTTTTTATTGATTTTGTGACAGTATTAGTTTTGCTTATGTTCAGAATATGATTGAATTGAAAGTAATTTTACATTTAAATACTTATTTGAGAAAAGTAATTATACAAGTGATGCATTTCTTTTTAAAGTATTTTATGTTTTAAAAGTTACTATCCATTCACTGAGCTCACTGAGTTTTATACTCATTCCATTTTATTATATTTTTCCCCGGAGATTACTAGTACAATAGCTAACCCGAAGAATTGTACATAGTTGGAGTCATTTGGACCACTGAGGTTGTTTAAGGCTATAGATTAATTATTTCTTTTGGTTAATGTATAATTATCATGTTTTGGAATTATACTAGGAATGTGATATATGAATTATGAAACGTGTGTATTATTGGATATGTCACCGGATGAGATTGGGTTGATGTAGTTGATGTATAATAAATGATTTGGGAGTGTTTGTGTTGTAATTGCAGGTTTGGGAATGTTATATATTTAGGGAAGGTTCTGCCGAAATTTCGGTAGAATTCCCATTAATAAGATGATTTTAATATTTAAGTTCAATTTGTTAAGATAGGTCACCTCTGAATATGAGGCGGGTCGTCTCATTGTATGCTAAATGGGTAAGTTGTGCACAGCCGAGAAGTTATGAGAGAAAATGTTACTGAAAGATCAACTGTGTGGTAAAAAGTGGAAGTCAAAGACGAGGGATGCAATTATTAGAATAGGCATAATACTAAATTACTAATGTGCACTTTACTATTATTTTAACTATTATTTCAGTAAAAATAAATTCTTCTGGCCTATTTTTCATATTTTTCCGCTGAAATACTAATGACAACCAGTTCTCAACATCTACACATATAAATGTTGTTCCATCTTTCTGATTCGCCATTTAATTTTGGTCCCTAGAAAGACAATTGAAAAAAAATAACAAAAGAAAAACATCATAACCTACTTGATTGATTATCAAAGTTTGTTGGGTGAAAACAAAATAGAAGAAAATGCAATAAGAAGGAGAAAGAGAAAAAAGAACAAAGTGAAAGAAATAGAAGGTTAACACTTGTTAGACATCCGTTAATCTTAGAGTTTTAATCAGGCAATAAAACAATGTGGTCTAATTTTAATGAGGAAAGTCTAAAATAAATTAAATTCTAGTCTTAGAAAGAATTACATAACATGTGTTATGATCTTATACAAAGATTGGGAAACATTATATGAGGAGAGTATCCAAATCTAATCTATTATATTTCCCCGCTCAAATGTTAAAATGGAATTTCAAAGTAATTGTCAACATTTATTTCAGGGTTTCCAGTTGAAATGCTTAAACGCAATTAATTTTAGGGCAAATAAACATTTTCTAATTTTTCTATCAATCTTCCTGCTATTCTAGAAATAAGCACAAGTGATCAAGGTAAAATACTACGAATGATGACTAAAAAATTGAGATAAATATAAAGTCTGTAAACAGAAGCACCTTGGAGTCTGTTTTGGCCCAGATATAAATACTTAAGCCTGGTGAAGTTGCCGATTTCTTTTGGTATGGCTCCCGAGAAATCATTGATCGACAAAGATAATGTTTGTAGATGTTTGCACCTTGATAAAGTGGATGGAATTTTGCCATCAAAGTTGTTTTCGTCTAAAATAATAATTTCCAGAAAAGGAAGATTGTTGCAAATATTTGATGGGAGTTCACCTGGGAGTGCAACAAATAATCTATTATATTCAAAATGATGATTAGCTAGTAAAGAAGACTTGGTTAAGATGAAGGAAGGAAAAGAACCGGAAAGTTGGTTATGGCTGAGATAAAGTATTTGAAGTAAATGTACATTGCCAAGTTGAGAAGGAATGATGCCTGTTAAGAAATAATTTGTTAGCTCTGGCATCTTCAATTATATAAAGATAATTAAGTATTGATTCCATATCAAATATTTTATGTAGATGTCACACATGCACAGCGTTAGTGAAGGCTACCTGTCAGGTTATTAACTGACAAATCCAAATTCAATAGAGAAGAAATATTGAAGATTGATGAAGGAATGGTTCCAGTTAAGAAATTATTTTGTAGCCATAACATCTGCAATTCTGTAAGATTCCCCAGCTCCTCTGGAATTTCTCCTAAAAATTATGAGGAACATAAGCGTAAACAATTTTAATTTATTACCCAGCTCTCAAAAAAAATGAAATAAAAAAAACTATTGCCAGCATAGAGATAAAAAAACCAATGCTTTAGTTATGTTTTACATATTGCCAGTAGTTGTAGTGAAATATCTTACTAATATGTGTAAAAATTAAATAGGTATAGGGCAAGTAAGCAATGGGCGGCGGATAGATTGTGTGTCTGGTTAAAAACTAAAACATCAAATGTGTGATATTCTGGATTACAGAGGAACGCAAGAGTCACGTTTGGTATGCTGGATTAAACAGAGCATAGAGGATTGTATTGGACTAATTGATCATTAGATAAAAGTGTATTAAACTGAATTAGATAGAATTGAACAAAATTATTTATAGAGGATTGGATTGGACTAATTGATAATTTATAAATAAAATTAGATAATTGAAAATACTAATATAAATTCAATTATTTATGTCAAAACATTTGTTTATAAATTGTAAAGTAGTATAAATATACAAATGTATATCATGAAATGAATATCTGTAATTAAATTATTTAAAATATAGGAGTTTAAGTTTAATTATAATTTGACTAAAATTTGTCATGGAGTAAGAAGTGAGACTCCACAGCTCTCCCAGCGAGAGCTAAACATGTGTAATATCCTCTCCATAAGGAGAGCGACATCGCTCATGTATTCACAACTCAATAATCCAATCCTTCAAAATTATCTTGCAACCACTAAATGTGCCCCAATTGTATATTTTGCTCCTCCAATCTAGGATTTGGATCCTGCATAATCTAATTTTACCTAAACTTTTATATAAAATCATGACACATGTCATTTGAGTCTTTTAGCTTCATTTAGTGTAGCTTTTCAAATAGAAGTTACTCAAGTAGAGTTTTGACCAGTAGAGCTTTAAAAAGTAGAGTTTTACTATGAAAGTAATGATATAAAACTGTGAAATAAATTAAGGATACTTTAAACAATTTAACTCTTAAAAAAAGATCTAGAACGTTTAGTTCCAAAAGTTCAAAATTGGAGCCTTTTACTAATAGAGGTAGAATGACTTATTTAATAATCAAAAACTCTATTCAAAATGCAGCACAATAATACTGAACTCTTTTTTAATAAAGCTTTTGTTAGTAGAACTTTTATTTTAAAAACATAGATGTTTGGTTGTCAATTAAAGCTTTTATTAAAAATCATAATATTATATTAATAAGCAAGTTTTTTATAATTATGTCATGAAAGAAATAAGATTGTCAAATGAGTAAATTATATTTTAGACGTTTTAACATTTTACAAAAGCTTGTCAATCAATATTCCTAAAAGTAAAAAATTTGAGCCTTTGCTAGTAGAGGCAAAATAGCTTATTTAATATTTTAAAATTCTGTTAAAAAAATAACCAAAAAGCAACAAAAACATTTTAAAACAGCTTACAAGATTAATAAAGAACTTATAGACTTTAGATAAGCCATATCTAATAAGTACTAAAATTTTTGAAAAAAACATATGGAATTAATTAAGCATTTATGATAAACCATACCAAACATGCACTAATTAAACCCGCTTCATTGATTATCAAAGTTTGTTGGGTGAGCACAAAATAGAAGAAAATGCAATAGGAAAAAGAAAGAGAAAAAATAACAAAGTGAAAGAAATTGAAGGTCAACGCGTGTTGGACATAGGTTAATATTAGAGCCGTTAATCTTAAGAGTTTTAATTAGGCAATAAAACTGTGTTTTATTTTTAATAAGGAAATAAATCTAACATAAATTAAATCCCAGCCGTAAAAAGACATAAATGACATGTGTCATGATCTTATACAAAACTTAGGGAAGATTAGATTAGGAGAGGATCTAAATCCCTTTATCTATTATATTTCTCCGCTCAAATACTAAAATAGAGATTCAAAGTTATTGTCAACATTTATTTCAAGGTTTCCAATTGAAATGCTTAAACACAATTAATTTTCGAGCAAATAAACAGTTCCTGTTATTTTGGGAATGAGAACAAGTGATCAAGGTAAAATACTACGACTGATGACTAAAAAATTGACATAAATAAAAAGTCTGTAATCTTACGCACCTTGGAGTCTGTTTCGGTCAAGATACAAATACTGAAGCTTGGTGAAGTTGCTGATTTCTTTCGGTACGGCTCCCCAGAAATCATTGATCGACAAAGATAATGTTTGTAGATGTTTGCACCTTGATAAAGTGGTTGGGAGTTTGCCGTCAAATTTGTTTTCGTCTAAATCAAGGATTTTCAGAGAAGGAAGATTGTTGCAAATATTTGATGGGAGTTCACCTGGGAGTTCACCAAATAACTATTATGTTCAAAACGAATATTAGCTAGTGAAGAAGACTTGCTTAAGATGAAGGGAGGGATAGAACCGGAGAGCTGGTTATAGCCAAGATGAAGTGCTTGAAGTGAACGTAAATTTCCGAGTTGAGAAGGAATGATGCCTGTTAAGAAATAATTTGTTAGCGCTGGCATCTTCAATTATATAAAGATAATTAAGTAGTGATTCGATGTCAAATATTTTATGTAGCTGCCAAACATGCATATTGTTAGGGAAGGCTACCTGTGAAGTCATTAAGTGACAAATCCAAAATCAATAGAGAAGAAAGATTGAAGATTGGTATGGTCCCAGAAAAATTATTGGATGATAAAGATAACTCTCGCAGCTGTATGCAATTTGATAAAGTGGAAAGTATTTTGCCATGAAACATGTTATTTGTAAGAAATAGAGATTCTAAATTGCAAAGGTGATTGCAGAAATTTGGCGGGAGTTCACCAAATAGTGTATTGTTTGTAAAATAAATAGAAACTAAAGAAGACATGTTGAAGATAGAGGAGGGAATGGATCCAGAAAACCAGTTAAAACTGAGATCAAGTGTTTGAAGAGAAGAAAGATTCCCAAGTTGAGAAGGGATAGTGCCTGTGAGACTTAACCCAGAAATATTCAAGGCTATAACTCTACGGCACCGGACATCACAAGTGACGCCCTTCCAATTACAGACGGAGCTACTTGTGTTCCAATTTTTGGCCAAGAAATTGGTTGGATCATCAGTTATATGAGCTTTCAGAGCAACAAGTGCCTGTTGGTCCGTGGTAATACTACTAGTGTTGGCTGATGCAATCATGAGGGAAAGAATCAAGCAATGGAGTAAGAGAAATCTGATCATCATTCCGAGAGAAGGAATTCTTTCCATGAGACCAAAGTATTTAGATTATTTAGGTTGTAAATGTGTGCTTAATGGGATTGATACTGCAAGAACACTCGTAAGTGATTCTAAGAATTTATAATGAAACCGAAATTTCCAAGAAGCAGCAAAAAGAATATAGAGGAGTGAAAAGACTAATCATAACTTGTCGAAAGGTGCAAGCAGAGTTGTACTAGGTAGCTAGAATGGTGCGAGAAGGGTAAGAGAAACCCACTCACGCGCCATTCTAGTTTCCAAACATTTAAAAAATTAATAAAGAAACGCTTGGGAAAGCGAAGACAAAAAAAAAAAAAGCAAAGACTTTATTTTATTCACCAAGACCCAAGACTGAACCACACAAGCACCGGCTCTTCTACGGGCTTCTCTGTCCATTCAGTTGTATTTATGTGATAGACAAAAAATTCATAACAAGTATTGGAATAAAGAATGAACAGCTAACAATAAATAACTAATAAAAACTTACTAATCATTTTAGAGTAAAAATACAATCCACACTTTTAGAAAATCAATTTTTTTTTTCAACTAACCTGTTTGGGGAATAAATTAGAGTGACTTCGAGTAGACCACTATGACTAAATAGTTATCTGGTGAGTTCAACTAAAGCATCTCAATTAAGTGGTTATTTGATAAAGTGGTAATCTTAGCTGGAAGTGTGGATTGATTTTTTGGGTTTTAAAAAAAATGAGAATGGGTTAGTTGAAAAAAAAATTGATTTTCTAAAAGCTAGAATTGATTTTCTGGGTTTGAAAAAAAATATTGAGAATGGGTTAATTGAAAACAATTGATTATCTAGAAGTGTGGATTGTATTTTTACTCTAAATGATTAATAAGTTTTTGTTAGTTGTTTATTGTTAGCTGTGCATTCTTTATTCCGATACCTGTTATGAATTTTTTGTCTGTTTCATAAATACAATTTAATGGACAGAGACTCACTGGCTCCAATCTAGTATCCAAGCTTTTAAAAATTACTAAAGAAACGCTTGGGAAATCGAAGACAAGCAAAAAGAGAAGCAAAAAGACGAGCAAAAAGATGAGCAAAAAAAACGAGCAGAAAAACAAGCAAAGACTTTATTTTGGAAAATGCTCGGAAGCTAGAATGGTGAGAGAAACGACAATTTTCTCCCTCCCTGCTCTCTCACGCACCATTGTAGAAAAAATAAATAAATAATTAACAAGAAATCGAAGACAAGGAACAGGCAAGCAAAGACTTCACTACTTCCAGATCCAGCAAGACCCACTCGCGTCCGTCTTCGATTTTTCCTTCCTTTCTCTCATTCACGCACTCGTATACAGTTTCCCATCATGCAATTGCTTGTTTTTGAGGCCTCGGCTGGAAGTGTGGATTGATTTTTGGGTTTGAAAAAAATGAGAATGGGTTAGTTGAAAAAAATTGATTTTCTAAAAGCTAGAATTGATTTTCTGGGTTTGGAAAAAATATTGAGAATGGGTTAATTGAAAACAATTGATTATCTAGAAGTGTGGATTGTATTTTTACTCTAAATGATTAATAAGTTTTTGTTAGTTGTTTATTGTTAGCTGTGCATTCTTTATTCCGATACCTGTTATGAATTTTTTGTCTGTTTCATAAATACAATTTAATGGACAGAGACTCACTGGCGCCAATCTAGTATCCAAGCTTTTAAAAAATTACTAAAGAAACGCTTGGGAAATCGAAGACAAGCAAAAAAGAGAAGCAAAAAAGACGAGCAAAAAAGATGAGCAAAAAAAAACGAGCAGAAAAAACAAGCAAAGACTTTATTTTGGAAAATGCTCGGAAGCTAGAATGGTGAGAGAAACGACAATTTTCTCCCCCTCCCTGCCCTATCACGCACCATTGTAGAAAAAATAAATAAATAATTAACAAGAAATCGAAGACAAGGAAAAGGCAAGCAAAGACTTCACTACTTCCAGATCCAGCAAGACCCACTCGCGTCCGTCTTCGATTTTTCCTTCCTTTACTCTCATTCACGCACTCGTATACAGTTTCCCATCATGCAATTGCTTGTTTTTTGAGGCCTCGGCTGGAAGTGTGGATTGATTTTTTGGGTTTGAAAAAAAATGAGAATGGGTTAGTTGAAAAAAAAATTGATTTTCTAAAAGCTAGAATTGATTTTCTGGGTTTGAAAAAAAATATTGAGAATGGGTTAATTGAAAACAATTGATTATCTAGAAGTGTGGATTGTATTTTTACTCTAAATGATTAATAAGTTTTTGTTAGTTGTTTATTGTTAGCTGTGCATTCTTTATTCCGATACCTGTTATGAATTTTTTGTCTGTTTCATAAATACAATTTAATGGACAGAGACTCACTGGCGCCAATCTAGTATCCAAGCTTTTAAAAAATTACTAAAGAAACGCTTGGGAAATCGAAGACAAGCAAAAAAGAGAAGCAAAAAAGACGAGCAAAAAAGATGAGCAAAAAAAAACGAGCAGAAAAAACAAGCAAAGACTTTATTTTGGAAAATGCTCGGAAGCTAGAATGGTGAGAGAAACGACAATTTTCTCCCCCTCCCTGCTCTCTCACGCACCATTGTAGAAAAAATAAATAAATAATTAACAAGAAATCGAAGACAAGGAAAAGGCAAGCAAAGACTTCACTACTTCCAGAACCAGCAAGACCCACTCGCGTCCGTCTTCGATTTTTCCTTCCTTTTCTCTCATTCACGCACTCGTATACAGTTTCCCATCATGCAATTGCTTGTTTTTTGAGGCCTCGGCTGGAAGTGTGGATTGATTTTTTGGGTTTTAAAAAAAATGATAATGGGTTAGTTGAAAAAAAAATTGATTTTCTAAAAGCTAGAATTGATTTTCTGGGTTTGAAAAAAAATATTGAGAATGGGTTAATTGAAAACAATTGATTATCTAGAAGTGTGGATTGTATTTTTACTCTAAATGATTAATAAGTTTTTGTTAGTTGTTTATTGTTAGCTGTGCATTCTTTATTCCGATACCTGTTATGAATTTTTTGTCTGTTTCATAAATACAATTTAATGGACAGAGACTCACTGGCGCCAATCTAGTATCCAAGCTTTTAAAAATTACTAAAGAAACGCTTGGGAAATCGAAGACAAGCAAAAAGAGAAGCAAAAAAGACGAGCAAAAAAGATGAGCAAAAAAAAACGAGCAGAAAAAACAAGCAAAGACTTTATTTTGGAAAATGCTCGGAAGCTAGAATGGTGAGAGAAACGACAATTTTCTCCCCCTCCCTGCTCTCTCACGCACCATTGTAGAAAAAATAAATAAATAATTAACAAGAAATCGAAGACAAGGAAAAGGCAAGCAAAGACTTCACTACTTCCAGATCCAGCAAGACCCACTCGCGTCCGTCTTCGATTTTTCCTTCCTTTTCTCTCATTCACGCACTCGTATACAGTTTCCCATCATGCAATTGCTTGTTTTTTGAGGCCTCGGCTGGAAGTGTGGATTGATTTTTTGGGTTTGAAAAAAAATGATAATGGGTTAGTTGAAAAAAAATTGATTTTCTAGAAGCTAGAATTGATTTTCTGGGTTTGGAAAAAAAATTGAGAATGGGTTAATTGAAAACAATTGATTATCTGGAAGTGTGGATTGTATTTTTACTCTAGAATGATTAATAAGTTTTTATTAGTTGTTTATTCCAATACCTATTGTTGATGCCGAAAATCTCTTCTCCTTTGAGCTGATCTCCTGACCCCAACATCATCATTATATTTTTTTTTTTGGGAAGCGGCTTGCCAATTACCATGGTCGCCTATAACGTCAATTACCTGAAACCACAGAAGACAGTCAGAGGCACTAGAAGTTTTTCCGGTGTGGATCCGACGCTCAAGTCAGTAATTGGGTCTCTTATGGATAAACTTATGCCACGCACAAAGTGGCTTAATTTCTATCCCCAAAATATATTCATATAAATAAATAATCATAATTATCGTAAACCCCATTATCACAATTAATGTACTAATGAGCACTACAATAAATATAATAATGATCGCTAAATAACATTTATCATAATAACTGATCAGCAATAATGACTAATAATTATCATTTATTGTCCATATATGGTCGAGCTAATTAGAATTACCCTCTGATCGAGGTTATATGCTCGAGATAGCCAAATCTACCTCTTGGTCAAGGTTATTTACTCATGATCACCTGATTAGTCTTTGTCAAGATGATGTAATTGAGCTTATTAGATAACCACTTAGCTGAGATGCTCTGTTTGAACTCATCAGATAACTATCTGATCATAGTAGTCTGCTCGATGTCACTCTGATTTCTTCTTCAAGGTCATAGTAGTCTGCTTGAAGTTATCTGCTCAACATGACCAGATAACCACCCTATAACCATCCTGATTTTTAGTCGAGATGATGTGCCCCAACTAATCAGATAATACCTTGGTCAAAATGTTCTGTTTAAGCTAATCAGATAACTAGCACAACTCTACTTGCACCTTTCGACAAGTTATGAGAGAAACCCACAACTAGCTACCTAGCATAACTCTGCTTGCACCTTTCGACAAGATATGAGTAGTCTTTTCACTCCTCTATATTCTTTTTGCTGCTTCTTGGAAATTTCGGTTTCATTATAAATACTTAGAATCACTTACGAGTGTTCTTGCAGTATCAATCCCATTAAGCACACATCTACAACTTAAACAATCTAAATACTCTGGTCTCATGGAAAGAATTCCTTCTCTCGGAATGATGATCAGATTTCTCTTACTCCATTGCTTGATTCTTTCCCTCATGATTGCATCAGCCAACACTAGAGTTATAGCCTTGAATATTTCTGGGTTAAGTATCACAGGCACTATCCCTTCTCAACTTGGGAATCTTTCTTCTCTTCTAACAACAAAAAATTTTAAAAAAAAGCTTATACGATTAAATAAACACTTTTAGTATAGCTTTTCTAATAGAGATTATTTAAGTAGAGGTTTTGTTAAAAAAAATTTAACAAAAAAATTAGTTGTTTAGTTGTCAATGAGAGCTTTTATTAAAAATTGTAAAATTATTTTAATAGACGAACTTTTTATTGTTATGTTATGTTATGAAATGAATAAAATTAATTGTCGAATAAGTAAATGATATTTTAGACATTTTTACATTTTAAAATCTTTTTCAATCTCTACTCCCAATAGTCTAAAATTTAAATTTTTATTAATAGAAAGAAAATAGCTTATTTAATTTTCAAAATATCTACTAAAATATAAACTAAATAACAACAAAACATTTTGAAAAAAGCTTATATAATTAAATAAGCACTTATCCTCATAAGATAAGTCATACCAAAGTAATAAACAAGCACTATAATTTTGAAAAGAGTTTATAAAATTAAATAAATACTTGTGATTATTAGATAAGCAATACTAAACTTGCACTAGAGCTAGGATTTAATTTATTTTAGACTTTCCTTTTTTAAAACGAAAACATATGTTTTCATACCTAAACGTACTTAAACCCCGTTATCACGAACTGCTGCTTCTTTCTAGCTTTTTCTTCTCTACTACCACTTATATCACAAACTTTAAACTTTTGATATAAAATTGTGCAAAATAGAAACATTGTCAATTAATTTTAAATTCTTTTAGGATTTTATGTCATGGAGTTAAATTAAAATTGAATGCATTATTGTTATTGGTATTCTGCAAAAACAATTGAAGACAATTTCTATTTGCAATCGTTTGCATTTAATTGAACTTTATTTTACACATATAAATATTGTTCCATCTTTCTAATTCTTCGTTTAATTTTGGTCCTAGAAAGACAGTTAAAAAAAATGAACAAAAATAGAAAGAAAATAAAAACATCTAACTTACTTGATTGATTATCAAAGATTGTTGGGTGAACACGAAATAGAAGAAAATGGAATGTGAAAGAGAAAGATGAAAAAGAACAAAGTGAAAGAAATAGAAGGTTAACGCTTGTTACACCTCCATTAATTTTAGAGAGGTTAATCTTAGAGTTTTAATTAGGCAATAAAACTATGTGTTTTAATTTTAATAAGGAAAGTATAAAATATTAAATCCTAGCCTTAGAAAGACTTAAATGACATGTGTCGTAATCTTAATTATGCAAAACTTAGTAAGTATTAGATTAAGAGAAGATCCAAATCCTTATATCTACTAAATTTTTTAGCTCAAATACTAACAAGGAGATTCAAAGTTATTGTCAGCATTTATTTTAAGGTTTCCAACTGAAATGCTTAAATACAATTAATTTTCGAGAAAACAAATATTTTCTAATTTTTACATGAACCTTCCTGTTATTCTAAGAATGAGTACAAGTGGTCAAGGTATAATACTATGAGTGATGACTAAAAATCACATAAATATAAAGTCTGTGATCAACCCCAGGCATCTTAGGCAACCCCTAGGGTCCCGCTATATATAAAGGCTCCACATTCATTTTAGACTATTTTTTTTATATAAAAGGAAAATGTGAATTCTAAAGCTATTATTAGGAGAAATCTACAAGAATAACCATAATAATTTTGTAATTTTCTAAAATAACCCTTCAAATCTATTTCTTTAAAAACCAGCCAAAACATATTAAAATCACTAAAACACCCTTCCTATGAATATATCACTGAGGTCCAGAAAAACCAGAATAATACAAAATGGATAAACATATTGCAGAAATTAAAGAATTAAATAAACAAATGATAATTCTTATTAAAACAATAATAGAAGAAATTAAGCTCCTAAAAATTGAAGTTTTTGAAATAAAAACTAAATTAGAAAAGAAAACAACAATTTTAGAAGCACAAAAAGAATTAAAAGAATCTATTAGACATAAAAACAAAATACAATTTGGAGAAATAGTCAAAGGATCATTTGATGAAAGAATAAGAACTACTGCTATGCCAGAAATATTAAGAATGGAAGAAGAATATCAAAAACAGTTACAAGAAACAATAAAAAGACCAAAAGAAAGCACATCAAAAAATAAAGAAAAAATTGATACAAAACAAAAAGGAATAAAAATTGATGAACCTAAAGAATCAAGTTCAAGTAGTGAATAATGGATAATTTAGAAGAACAATTTGATAAATTATCATTAGAAGATTTAGACCTAAAAACATTAGGATTTGATGTAAATATGAATGTTGGAGCACCACCAACTAAACCAAGTATAAAACCTGAAAATCCTCATATAGTAGTTACTGATAAAGGGGTAAGAGCACATAACCAAACCCTAGCATCTAGAAAACCGTACTATAAAATGTATTCAGGAGAATATATACCTGAATATAAAACTGAAAATGAATCCATTAAACTTATGGGAAGTAAATTAGATATAGACTGCAGAAAAGACCCAAGTAAAACATTAACAAGTTGGTCAAATGATATGAAAATAATGTTTATATTTAATAAACAAAATAATGATTGGGATGCACAAAATATAGAAGAAAAATTTGATCTATGGATAGAATTATTAATAATGAGTTTTACTGGTAATGTACAAAATTGGTGGGATGGAATAACTGAAGAAACAAAAACTTTAATAAGATTATCAACTAAACAAGAATTTAGAAAATGAATTAGTGAAAGACTAGATAAATTCACAAATTACATAAGAGATGAATTCTTAAGAGAAAATTGGGAAGACCTTAAACAACAAGAAATACAAAAAGAGAAACTTTTAGCAAGACAACATTTAATAAACCTTCAAATATGTAATTTATGTAATATAAAAAATTATACATGTGAATTTCAGAAATATTACTATAAACAGTTTTACAGTAATGATGATCAAACAATTTATTATGATATATATATAAATAAATTACCATAACAATGGAATACTTATTTTATTAAAGAATGGAATGCATACAGATCAACAGAAATAGGAAAATTAATACCAAATACGTTAGGATCTAGAGTAGAATTTGTCATAAGAAAATTAAAAGAAATATGTATAGAAAGACAATTATATAAAAAAGCAAAGAATGCCATGATGATTTGTTGTGATCAGGTAGATACACCAAATCAATGGGGATGTAAGACATATTTTAAAAAACATAGAAAACGTAAACAAGGATATAAAGGTAAATATAAAAACAAAAGGAGATATAAAAAACACTACAGAAAATATTGGAAAAATAAAAAATTTAAAAGAAAACCTTATAGGAGATATTATAAAAGAAAATATAATGAGAAAAATAAAAAGACCATAAAGAATGTAAATCTTGGAATTGTGGACAAAAGGACATATAAGCCACGAATGTAAGCGAGAAAAGGTCGAGAATAGCGAAATAGAATATCAAGAAATAAAACCGAATTAGAATTATTATCGATAATGAAAACATAAGTTGTTATAATATTGAAATATATGAAGTTATAGTGATAGAATCTATTAGTACAGTTCTTAGAAATTGAATCGGATGGTCGAATCGATCGAATAGAAATATAGAAGATATAGAAATAGAGAACGAAATAGAACAACAAGAAAATAGAGAAGGATACCAATTAATTGTACAATTAAACCAGAAAAAACTAAAAGAAATTTCAAGAATATCTTTGAATTTAAGAAATCCAGATAATACAATTTTAAGAAATATACAACAATTCTTTAAAAGAAAGAATATCATTATTCATGAATACCAAGAACAGGAAAAAGCTATAGATATAACACAAAGTAGAGGAAATATTAAATTAAGCCTATTAAATTCAAGAGGCATAGAAGCCACTTTAAAAAAAATCAAAAGTGATAGGGTTAGAGATAAAATACAATATGTATATTTAGTTGGAATACAAATATTAGTAAAATCTTTATTTAGATAAGGAATAAATTCACCTATAATACTTAGTTTACATGATCAGAGATTTATAGACCCTGAATTAGCACATTTAGGAACTATAGAAGGAAATTTATATTATAAAAAATTCTTATTTACATGTTACCCTACATATTGTGTTCATATAAAAGATAAAAATATAAATGATACGCTAAGTCTACATTTTGAATTAAAGAAAAAAGATATAATGAAACCTGGAAATAAAATTATGACATTTTATTATTCTGCCTTATATTCTTTCTATAATAGTAATTACGGAGAAATATATAGTAATAAACCATATATAGAAATAGGCAAAGAATTTCAAGATTTAGGTCAAAGTATAGAACCAATATTACAAATCTCTAATTTGCCCACAACCTATAATCTCGATATAAAAGATAATAAATCTAAATTAGAAGAAGATACTAAAAACCAAATGATACCGATTCAGTTTAGTAATAAACAACTTCTTAAAGGAGTCAAACTAAAAGAAAAACAACGTAAATATAATGCATATAAAGAAATATTAATACTTGATAATACATCTAATGAAAGCCTAGTAATAATGAGAAAATATTTTAATGGAATAGAATTTATAGAAAGTCCAAAAATATTAATAGATACAGGTTCAAGTCATAATCATTTAAATATATTAAAAAATAAATGATTAACAGAACATACCACAACAGATGAATATAAATATAAAGACTTTAATGGAAATTTAAGAATATGCACAAAAGAAGTAACTGTACCAACATATTTAGGAAGATTATTATTCAGAATACCATGTTTTATAGACTCAGGATTTGCTCAAAATGAAATATATGATATAATATTAGGAATGAGTTTCTTAAAACACATAAATTATAATATTACTTATGAAGGAATGTATATAAAAATGGATAGTGAAACAACAGAATTTTGCCCAAAAATAGCAATGTGGCAAAATGGATAAATGAATACGATAAAATTCCCTTTAGGTACTTATATAGAATTAACATTTCCGGAAACTAATATCACTACATGTGCAATAATAGATACAGGAAGTAAAATTACATTAGGTAAATCATTCTTACTTAAAGAATGGAATAAATTCTCAGGATCAGGAATAAAACTTATAGGGATAACAAATACCCAAGCACCTTTATTATATTTCACAAGTTCCAATTATTCTTGGAAATAAAATTATCCTATTAAAACATATTATTCAATTTAATACCTTAAAACAAGATTTACTCTTAGGAAATGATTTTCTTAGTCAGTTCCAAAGTTATCAACAGACTTTATATAATATAAACCTTAAAACACCATGTGGCCATATCCTTAGACTGCCTCATATCTTTAACCCATACCGAGTTGCAGCTGAGCGTGGTGATTATAGTTATAAGATCTTTTTTGATAAACAACAATTAAAAAATAATTTGATATCTATAGATGAAATTAAGAAACAATTACAAAAAGTATATCATGAGAACCCTTTAGCTTTATGGAATCCTAGAAATCTAAGAGCTAAAATAGAACTAATAGAACCAGTGACTATTAGAGTAAGACCAATGGTATATACCCAAGAAGATATAACAGAATTTAAAATACAATTAAACGAATTATTAAACTTAAATTTAATAAGATAAAGTTTTAGTCCTCATTCTAGTCCAGCCTTTATGATAATGAAACATAGTGAACAAGTCAGAGGAAAAGCCAGAATGGTTATAAATTATAAAGAATTAAATAAATATGCTAAATTTGATGGATATTTTTTACCAAAGAAAGAAGTACTAATAAATTTAGCAAAAGGAAATACATATTATTCTAAATTTGATTGTAAATCAGGATTTTGGCAAATAAAAATGGAAGAAGATAGTATAAAATATACTGACCTTTAGTACACCTCAAGGCCATTACTGAATAGTTAGTAATGCCATTTGGATTAAAAATGCACCACAAATATATCAAAGAAGAATGGATGATCTACTAAGAAATAAAACATATTTAATAGTTTATGTAGATGATATTTTAATAAGTTCAAAAACATATAGAGAACATATTGAACATTTAAAAGATTTTGCCCAAACATGTAAAAAAAAAAGAATAGTGTTAAGTGAGAAAAAAACAAAAATATGTCAAAATGAAATAGAATTCTTAGGAATGATACTTAATAATCTGAGACATAAAATTACAGATCTCATATAAGTGAAAAAATAAAACAATTTCACGATAAATTGGAAAACAAAAACAAATACAAAAATTTTTAGGATGTTTAAACTATCACGGAAGGATTTATAGATAATTTAGCTAAGAAAAGAAATCCTTTACAAAAATTATTAAAGAAAAATAATCTTCGAGGATGGAAAGAAGAACATACATAAGCGAGTTAAACAACTAAAAGAAGAATGTAAAATTTACCTAAACTAAGATTACCGGAACCAACGAGATAATCTAATTTTACAAGCAGATGCTAGATGATTTATCTTTGGCGGCAATACTAAAAGCGATTTAAATGAAATATGCAGATATACAAGTGGAACATTAAATTCAACGATAACAAAATTATACAACCCATGAACAAGAATTATTAGCAATATTAAAAGGAATTAAAAAATTTTCATTATTTTTAATTGCTAAAGAATTCTATGTAGAAGCCGATAATACTCGAGGTTAAATCATTAATATTTAATAAATTACCAAATGAACCTCAGTATAGACGAATTCATAGATGGCAAGTATTTTTATCTTTATATACTTTTAAAGTCAATTATATCAAAGGATCGACAATTATCTTGCAGATTTTTATCCGAGGAACATAGAATTTGCTTGAAGAATCATAAACAATGGAGGAAGAAATCTCCAAAATAAATCTCTGAAATAAATCGGTGAAAAGTGATCTCTTGAAGCCCTAGGCATCATAGATTGTCTAAGGAAATATTTGAAACACATAATGATGGAGTAGACAGGCTGATTTCTTCTTGGAGCAGTCGATCGATGAGACTCAAATAAATCCAATAAATCTTTGGAGCGGCGGTGGACCCGTTCCACAGGATCCTATCGGCGATCCAATAAATCGAGGATTCTCCGGGGATCCAATAAATCGAGGACTCTATCGGAGGCCCGATAAAACAGGATCCACTCAGCGATCCAATAAATTCGGATCCAATCGGTGATCCAATAGTCTAGAAAAATAAAACCATAACCATCACATGCAGCGGTGAAGACAATAAAAGGACTGTCAACATAAATCTCTTTGTCTCGGAGGATGATAATCTCCCTTTAAATCCGAAAGAAGAAGATTATAAACAGGTAACTACCTAGATATACTCTATTTGTTCATACAAAAACACTATCCATAAATTACCAGGGAAAAATGTCTATCCTAGAATGATAGCAATAAAAGATGTAGATCCAATCCTTGTTGGAAAAATAGCAAGGTATGGATTTCTTGATATAATCTACCCTGATATAAGTTTGAAGGAGCTAGCCAGTTTTGATGAACTCCTTATAAAAGAAGTCTCTAAGTTTGCCAAAAAGAGACAAATATATCTTAAATTTTACACCATAAGTCCTGAATACACCAACAACATAGAATATCAGGCCTTCTACATGATTACAGTAGGCCACGTTACTAGAAATTTTCAGCTTGAAGTGGAAACAGAATATACAACAGCCCCACAATTCAATAAAGCTTGGATAAGAACTAGAAGAGCTCGAGGAATAAAGGCCATCTGGAGCATAGCCAAAGACATGTACAATAGAAAATACAGGACAATAATAAAATTCAATAATGAAATTTCCATCAAGCCCGACTACTTTACGATGAGCATACTGATCGATGGAGATAAAGTAAGAAAAAAAAGTCTTGTCGTTTGCGTCGGCAGCAATAAATAATGTAATCTTTATTTTATTTATTTGTCATGTTATAATAATGTAACAAAAACTTTTTGACTTTGTAAGGCCACCACATAAAGCTGTCGGTCATGATAAATATTAGTTGTATTTATCTTTTCTCCTACCATACACCTGTAAAGGAGAAAGATAATAAGTCATTATCTTTTCCCTCAACCATACACCTGTAAAGGGAAAAAGATAAACATCAATAATGTACTCTCTATATAAAGATCAATAAACCAGAAGGGCAAGCAGAGCCTATCTTAACCATTTTCTCACTATCTTTCTTAAAAATCTCTCAGAACAATTCCAATGAAAAAATAAATCTTTTCTCCAAACTCAACCCAGAATAACATAAGCATCCAAATAAACCAAATAACCCCATAAGAAAGAAGAAGGAAACCTATATCTCATATTGAATAAAAGGAAAATTCCAAGACACTAAAGGACACAGTGAAGCCTTAGAAGACTGTCCGATTATCCCGTGTTAGCCAGAGGAGAAGGCGTGTTGAGGGAGTGAAGGACGAGGTCATATTAGGTAGAAGGTTACTCCGCCAGTGTATAGGAAAACTTCTTTTATACAATAAAGGATAGAGGTAATAATTCCGAATTCTTATCTTTTTTGTGGTCAAGTTTTATAAAAGATGTTAATGTTTAATGGGAAGAGAAGGAGAAGTTGGACATATTGCAATAATATGGAAGAATATCATGAAACTTTGCTAAAAGAATTTGGAATAACTAAAATAACTTGGATAAATGAAAAAATAAAAATTTCATATAATCATAAAACCATAATAGTACAAGTTAAATGTGGAACATGAGAATATGAAGCATACATGTTTTCTAAAAAAGATCTAATATCAAAAGAGGGTTTACTAGCTATAAAAAATATAGGATTACCCAATGAATTAGAAAGAAAGATTATAAAGCAGATTGAAATGGATAATTTGCAAGAAAAAATATATATGTTTTAAATAGATCAAGAAATTTCTATAATAGAAACGCAAATAGAACGAGAAGATGAAGACCAATGGGGAATAAATTTCCATGACTTCTTTTATTATTAAACTATCGTACCACCAATAAGATTTGAATCAGCTAGGTATTTTGTATAAAATGTTTATATTACTTGTCATTTCATTATTCTATCAATAATATAAGATGTTGATTTGTTCTTATTGTAATATACACTCTTGTATAAATTATGTACTTGATATTTGCATAATAATAAAATATTACTTTTCAAAACGTTACTTTTATTAGATACTTTTATTGACTAGATTTTTCTGATTAACTAGATTAGTCTTCGGACCCCCCAAGCAAAATGGTATCAGAGCCAATAGCATCAAGAAAATAATATAAATAAAATTATAAGAAAAATAAGAATTTGAGAAATAAAAATGGAGCCAATAACGAATATTGTAGATGCAATGTATACGTTAAAAATAGAGGATAAAGATGAAATAAGAAAATTGGTAAAAGAAATAAAAGAAAGTAAGAATAATATAAGAAATATTGAACTGGAATTAATGCAAGAACAAAGAGAAAGATTTAATTTAAATACAACAGATGATGAAATAATATTAAGTAAAAGAATGAAATTTATAGATGAATTTATTGAATTCTTAATATATTGGTATAAAATAGAAACGTCATGAATAATAATGATCCAGAATTTGAAGCCTGGAATAGAACTAGAGTAATGTGTCATACAATAAAAAGAATGACATTTAGTTGGGAAAATAAAGTAACTCTTTATATAGAATATTTAAATAGAAATAACAAGTTTAGAACAAGAAGAAAGAGCTTGGAATAATTTTCTGACCACTTGTGATGCCCTCCTTGACACGCCAAGAACTTTATTATCCTATTCCAACACTTTGTTGAATGTGATATCACTTATTTGCTTGAATAATATTGAGGATTAGTAATAAAAGAAAAAAGATGCAAAACTATAATCTTAATTTATCCAAAAATTTGAGTTTCAAGGAATGCAGCATTTATATATATCATGTAACAATAAGAAAAGTTTAGAAATTTTTCTTTTTTGAAATGGTGGAAATATTTTGTGATACTATCACAATCACATAAAAATAAAGTTATTTTTTATTTTTTGCACTCCTCTTCCTACATAATTTAAGAATTTAACTTAGTAATTTAATCTATTTAATCAAAGTAATAATCTCTCCCGGGATCTATAAGTACTAAAACTTAATATTATATCCTTTAACCATATTTACTCAAACTTAGGAGAAGAATTTTTTTTTTTTTTTTAGAAATTTGTATAAAAGTTTTGAGGCTAGAAGTCTAATCATAGGAAATAAATTAATATGATGATTATAAAGGAGAACAAAACTGACTAAAATCATTAATCAGGATTATAAATATGTGTATGAGACGACCCACCTCATTTCCAGAGGCAACCTATCTTGAGCAACTGAACTCAAATATTAAAAATCATTTAATTAATGAGAATTCTACCGAAATTTCGGCAGAACCTCCCCTAAACATATAACATTCCTAAACCTGCAATTACAACACAAGCGCTCCCAATTCATTTATCAAACATCAATCGCATAAACCCAATCTCATCCGATAACATATATCACATCACTATTATAAATCCAAAACATGATAATTATACATTAACCAAAAGAAAATAATTTTTCTATGTCCTTAAACAACCTCAGTGGCCCAAATGACTTCAACTATGTACAGCCGTTGGGTTAACTGTTGTACCTGTAATCTCCTGGGGGGGAAAATTATAATAAAATAGGAATGAGTATAAAACTCAGTGAGCTCAGTGAGTGGATAGTAGCTTTTAAAACATAAAATACTTTAAAAAAAAAAAGAAATGCATCACTTGTATAATTACTTTTCTCAAATAATTATTTTAATGTAAAAATTTCTTTCACTTCAATCATATTCTGAACATAAGCAAAACTGATATCGTCACAAAATCAATAAAAAAAACATCTCATATTGAAATATTATCTCAAATTGAAATATTAAATACTAAGTAAAACAAATATCCTTAAACAAATACCTAAGGGATAATCTAGTCTCATCCGGACCTCAACAGACGGCAATGACATACTATCTGAGTACCATCATGCCCGGAGCTACACGGATAGACGAAAGGACGTACCATCACATGCTTATCAGCATAACTCATACCCCGGATCTCAATGGACGTGCTATGATGCGCTATCTTGCGACATCGTGTCCGGACCATCCGATCTCATTTCTCAATATGCATGCATATGCCCCCAAAGGGCGAAAGCGCCCAAACACACGGCCCAAAGCCTCTATGTGTGTTCAGATGGGCCCCAAAGGCCTACTATCTCATCTCATCTGGAGGGAATGAGTATTTGCTTAAAACTTAAAAACATGATTGAAATCATTACATATGTATACATTTAAATCATACTCAAAATCAATATATCTCATGTCCAAGATCCATCATATACTCTTTAAATCATGTTCAAAATCCATATGTATAAACATTCTAAATCATGCTCGAAGACCATATGTAAACACTTTAAATTATTCTCGGAATCAACATATAAATACTTTGAATCATGCTCAAAAGCAATGTATATACATTTTAAATCATAAACAGGATCAATCATATACTCTTAAAATCATGCTCGAAATCCACATAAAAGCACTTTAAAACATGTTCGGAAATCAATCATCTCTTTTGCATTTTAAAATCGATACGGAGCATAAATAAATAAATATAATTTAACACAATATTTATACGCAATAAACATTTATTTCGGAAAACCATTTAATGGAAGCACTTTAAATATTCATTTCATAAACAAGATCTTAATATATTCCACTCACAGTGACAATTTCAGACTCGACTATCACCCAAGTCCGCAGGTAGATTCTCATCCGCAGATCCACCTAATATACAGAAACGACACAATTACTTTCCATAATTATAATTCGAACTAATCTCGCAAAAATAACGCCTTAAATAAATATTCGTCCTAATATTACAATTCTCAATCTTCCCGGCTTACCGTAATAATCCCGTATTCGTAATTCACTAATATAATCCGAAATTATACTACCCTCAATTTCATAATTTACTAATTTACCTTAAACATCATAAAATTACCAATTTATCCTTAATTCAGATTACAAAATTACCCTCAACACGTGAAATTACCAAAATGCCCCTACAGTCAACGTTGACTGAAATTGACCCAACGGCGGTGGGGAAGCTCGGACTAGACACTTCTCGTCGAGGTGAGTCCAACGGTGCCGGTGGTGTCCTCCCACGCGCAGCGGCGAAGTCGGATCGAGCACGTGAAGCCGCGGCACTTGGGGTGGTCGATCGGCTGCAAAACAGCCTCCTCGATGCCGATGGCTGGTCGGGAATGAAAGAGGGCAAGGTGGAGAACAAAACCCAAGTGGTGGTGTCGCCAAAATCCGGTGAAAACACGGCCAAATCAGTAACGGGTTCGTGCACGAGCTTCAGCGCTCCCGTTCGGCAGCGTTTTCGATGTTTCTAGGCGGCAGGGATGGCAGGGGAACGTTCTCTGTCTTGTAAGCTTCGATTTGATACCAAGCTCGTCCGGTGGGGTGGTCGGAATAGGGAGTTACGGCCGGGTCAAACTCGCTGGTCTGGGTCGGGTCAAACAGGTCAGCCACTCTCTCTCACGATTTCTCTCCAAAAATTCACCCTGTTTTCTCCTTTTATAAACACCTACAAAATATCAACTAGACCCCTTATGATATATCACATAAACTCCTCTTAATTTATCACATAAACCCCCTCTTAAATTAATTATTTACATAAATAAATATAACAAATTCATATGTTACAGTGTATCTAGATAAAAAGAATAGAGGGAAATATCTAGTGTCTTTGAGTGTGGAACTGAAGGACTGGCTTAACGCAGCCGGTCCACGTAAAATTATTGAACCTTTCGCACAAGCTAAACACACACTTATGGTCTAGTTATTGCACTTTTCGCTCCTCTATTTTCTTTCTGTTGCTTCTTCGAAATTTTGGTTTCATTATAAATATTCAGACACACTTTTGAGTGTTCTTGCATTATCAGTCCAATTAAGCAAACACTGACAATCTAAAAATAATCGTCCCATGGAAAGAATTCCTTCTCTTCCGATGATGATCAGATTTCTCTTACTTCATTGCTTGATTCTTTGGTTCACGATCGCATCATCTAACACTACTAGTATTACCACGTACCAACAAGCCCTTGTTGCCTCGAAAGCTCATATAATCGATGATCCAACCAATTTCTTGGCAAAAATTGGAATACAAGTAGCTCAGATCATTATTGGACTGAGCGTCACTTGTGATGTCCGAAGTGTTGAAAAAGTCAAATGAAAGCACATGTTCAAAGTTTAGTCAAAATTGTTCAAAGCCAAATTATTCAAAGTTTGGTTAAAAATTAGGTAATCACCAAACAAATTTTGACAATTTTAAAAGGTTTGGTGAAATAGTGCTACCATGCATTCCTATAAATAGTTATTGTTCTTCGTTTGTTAAGGCATCCCACAATTGAGAGCAATATTTGAAGAAGGTATTACAACAGTTTGGCATGAATGATCAGACAAAACCTATAAGTACCCCATTGGCTTCTCATTTCAAGCTTTCTGCGCAACTATCTCCTTCAATGAATGAGGAACAAGAATACATATTGTAAGTTCCGTATTCAAATACAGTTGGTAGTTTGATGTATGCAATGGTGCGTACAAGGCCTGATATTTCACAAGCAGTTAGTATGGTGAGCAGATATATGCATAATCCTAGTAAAGGACATTGGCAAGCTGTGAAATGGATATTCTGCGGTACATTTAGAAAACCGTTGATATTGGTTTACTGCTTAAACGAAATGACTCACTTGGTCAAGGTGTGATTGGGTACGTTAATTCTGATTATGCTGGTGATATAGACAAATGACAGTCAACCACCGGATATGTATTTACTCTTGCTAGAGGGCCAATTAGTTTGAAGTCTACACTACAGTATACAGTTTCACTGTCAACCACAAAGGCTGAGTATATGGCAATTACGAAGGCTATTAAAGAGGCTGTTTAGTTACAAGGCTTGCTTGGAAACATGGGATTGATCCAGGAGCATGTTAACTTGTATTGTGATAGTCAAAGTGCTATTCACTTAGCAAAGAATCAAGTTTATCATGCGCGTATGAAGCATATCGACGTACGATTTCACTTTGTATGGGAAATTATTGATAAGGGAAAGATTCTTCTTCAAAATATCAAGACTGCAGAGAATCCTGCCGATATGTTGACCAAGGTGGTGACAATGATCAAGTTTGAGCATTGTCTAAACTTGGTCAATATCCTAAAAGCTTAAAACAGTGAGAAAGGTAGAGATTGGAGAATCATTTAATATATAAGGGAGTTCAGTAATATTTTGAACTACGGTTGGCTTGATCCCAAATTTTGGGTACGTAAGCAGTCATAGAGATGCAGTCACTTTGGAAATGATGGTCCATTGGTAGTCAGCTCAGATTTGGATAAATCTTCACTAAGGTGGAGAATTTTGAAAAAGTCAAATGAAAGCACATGTTCAAAGTTTGGCCAAAATTGTTCAAAGTTTGGCTAAAAATTAAGTAATCACCAAACAAACTTTGACAATTTTAAAGTTTTGGTGAAATAGTGCCACCATGCATTCCTATAAATAGCTATTGTTCTTCATTTGTTAAGGCATCCCACAATTGAGAGTAATTGCAAGTGAAGCAATTGAAAGAGTTGAGAGAGAGCTTCCACTTGAGTGCTAGGAGAATTCATTTGGGTGTATTGGGGAATTGGGTTTTGTGAGTTTTTTTTTTCAATTTGTAAGTTTTCACTTGTTAATAAAATTATCTTCCAGTCTTTGCCCGTGGATGTAGGCTTTACGCTGAACCACGTAAATTATTTTGTCAATTTTTCTTGAAATTATTTACACCACATTTATCTTTCTCCAGCAATCATAGTTACCATAAATTAGTAATCTGCTCAACCCGTACTTCCGCACAATACGAAGCCATAGTGTTATAGCCTTGAATATTCTAGGTTAAGTCTCACAGGCACAATCCCTTCTCAACTTGGGAATCTTTCGTCTCTTCAAACGATTGATCTCAGTTTTAATTGGTTTTCTGGTTCCATTCCTTTCTTTATCTTCAACATGTATTCTTTAGTTTCTGTTTATTTTAATAACAATACACTATTTGGGGAACTCCCACCAAGATTTTGCTATCAAATTTCCAATTTAGAATCCCTATTTCTTATATATAACATGTTTCATGGCAAAATACCATCCACTTTATCAAACTGCAGACAGCTGCGAGAGTTATCTTTATCGTCCAATGATTTTTCTGGAATGATACCAAAAGAAATTGGCAACGTGACAAAAATTATGAGGTTATACCTTCGACACAAAAAACTACAAGGTAGGATGAAAGATTTTAATTAATTGATGAAAATTCATAATATCTCACTTTTATTAAGCCTGCCTATTATTCTTTAATTCTATAAGCAAATTGTTTCTTAATCTTTCTTAACGTAATAATTTTTTTATTTCATTTTTTTCTTCTTGAGAGCTCGGTAATAAATGGAAAATGTTTACGCATATGTTATAATTTTTAGGAGAAATTCCAGAGGAGCTGGGGAATCTTGCAGAATTGGAGCTGTTATGGGTACAAAACAATTTCTTAACTGGAACCATTCCTTCATCCATCTTCAATCTTTCTTCTCTATTGAATTTGGAATTATCACAGAATAACTTGACAGGTAGCCTTCACTAATAATATGCATGTGTGACATCTACTTAAAATATTTGACATGGAATTACTACTTATGTTTATATAATTAAAGCTGCCATCACTAACAAATAATTTCTTAACATACATCATTCCTTCTCAACTTGGGAACCTATCTTCACTTCAATACTATATCTTAGCGATAACCAGCTCTCCGGTTCTATCCCTCCCTTCATTTTAAGTAAGTCTTCTTTATCGCTGATATTCGTTTTGAATATAATAGATTATTTGGTGAACTCCCAGGCGGACTCCCAGCAAATATTTGCAACAACCTTCCTTTTCTACAAACATTATCTTTGTCATTCAGTGGTTTCTAGGGAGGCATACCAAAAGAAATCGGCAACTTGACCAAGCTTACGGATTTATATCTTGACCAAAACAGACTCCAAGGTGTATGGGACAATTTATCCTCGAAAAAAGGAAATATTGAATGAATTGATTGCAAATTAGGCAATTTTTTAATTTCTTTCCCTTCTAAAAAAGCTACCAACTGTAGGGAAAATGTAATTTCCAACACGGCAGCAAATACCTCTGATATAGTTTGAGAATACAACTTATTGTTGTGCCCAAAAATTGGATTTTGATTCGAATCATTAGCAGCAATACTCAAATTAATCCGTTGATGCATTCTAGTAATTAACTGTTTCACACTTAGCGAACTAGATTTATTGTCATAAAACCCACCTTCCAATGGCATCATCGAGGTATTTAAACCATGATCATGAGCAAGTACATAAATATACTCCCGAAAAAGAAGTGGGTATAGGAAGTCGTGTTGTTGAGATCTATCTAGTTCTAAATATACTTGAAATTCCTCCATTTGAATTTCGATTAAAAAAAAAAAAACAAGGGTAAGGGATTTAGTAAGCGATCTAACGATACATACTACGATACGGTGATAACAGATCAAGGGCCAGCTCAATCATATTTAAGGCCTTAGGTAAATGGTTTTAATTAGATCATCCTAAAATTTTTGGCAAAAAATATATATTAGTTATATTATTAAATTTATTTATTTAAAATCAATTCTTCCAACATTCTAAAATGTAAAATTATTAAATAAAATTTTTTATTCTACTACTTGACAAAACGGAAGCTTAGTGGTTGCTGAGACGGAAACAATAGTTTCTAAGTAATGCAAATTTTATTGAAAAAAAAAATGAATGAATAAAAACTAGGGTTTTGAATTTCTTTTATAACAAACCTAAATATTGTTAATTTACCAAAATAGATAAATTTGAAATATCATTCTATAATAAAATTCTACTATTCGAAATAAGAAAGACAAAGAAAACAGAACTAAATTCGAGTTGTAGAAAAAAAAAAAGATAAAAATGATAGAGGAATCAAGAAAAATATGACAAAATCTTAAAACCTGAAAATGCCAGGAAAGAAAGGGAATTTCATGGCTGAGTATGGACCAGAATGGCCTTAGTAGTGATGAGTTTTGTTCATCTCTTCGCAAGTTTCGAAATGATATATTATATCTAAAGAGAACATTTGTAGCCAAAGTTATGTCCTCGAAAAGATATCTTGCTCGTAATACACAACACTCTTCATCACTACTACTAATATATGAACATTTAGTTCAGTTATAACATTTTCACTTACTAAATCTTCACTAAAATTGCTTCTTACTACTCTTTTTTTAGATTTAACTAATTTTTCTATTCTTCTATTTTTTTAAAAGTTTTTCCGTGCAATTTTATTTTAAAATTGATAAAACAATCACACACACACACACAAATAATAATGATAATAGATGAACAAAAGAATATTTTAAAAAGAAATAAGAACAAGTAAATAACACAACTAATTAATAGAACAAAAAAATAAAACATGGAATTTGAGATCAAATCATAAACTAACTTTATCTGTAATTGTTTGAGGATTTGAGCAATGTCAAATAATAATGGAGAATAGAGAAAACTATTAGATTTTTTTTTTCTTGAGTAGAAAGTAGAGGATGCATGTTTGTTTGTTTGTTATTTTTTTTCCTTTCTCAAAAGCGCCAAGAGTATATCCTGTCTTGGTTGTTAGAGAAAAAAAATTAATGGATAAGTAACAAAATGTGGGGATTTTATAGAGGTTCAAAAGGAATATATAAGTTTTTAATTATAACATATTAAATCTAACAATAAAATAGAGATTTTGTAGAATTGAAACTATTAATTTAATGGTTTTGTAGGAATTAAAACTATTAAGTATTAAATTAAATAGATTTTATAGGAATTTGATAGTTTATTTAGGAAAATATAATTACAAAATAAAAATAAATTAAATGACTAATAATAGGAAAATTATTAACATTAGCCCTTTTATTTTGTTCATTTTCGTTTTTAACCTTTCTAATTTTTCTTTATCATTTTTAACCAAATATTTGCTGTATGGACTAAATACCCATGCTGTGTTTATATTAATTTCAAAAATACCAACTATTTTGTCTTTTATGATTATGGTAATTTTCTTTAAAGTCCTTAAAATTTTATAATTTTATGCATTGATTATTCTTCCATCATTTACCCCACGCCGTTGGGTAAATTATGATTTCGAAGATATTTCGGTAATTTAATTATTTTAAGGATAATTTGGTAAATTTTTTAATTTGAGATTAATTGAGGATATTCAAATTTATGATTATGATTGGATAATTTCTTATGAGAGTTTTATTATTTATTTTAGGTAAATAATATCGATATGCGTGTGTTGCATGAGGATGCGAAGAGGTAAGTAGACTAGATTTTTAAAACGAATTACAATAAATAATCATATTTGTTGTCCTGTTTGGAAAGTTTATTTTGATATGTACCGACATGTATTTACATGTTTATGCCTATGTTTGTATGTGATGTATTGATATTATGTGTTGTGTGATTTTGTATATGGGTATATGTATACGTGAATATTTCATTGATATGAGCACGAAAATATTTCACCCTGTGGAGCTCAGGGCGGTTCGTTACAATAGCAGACACTTTATTAAATCATATGACTTTATAGTAAATTTAACAATATATATATATATACCACTCCAAGATGAATCAATTCTTCATAATCACACGATTAAAGTTATAATGTATTTTTTACTATTTATCACTTTGCTTGTATAATTATGATTTGTGCTCTACTTTAGAACCGCTTCAACATAACCATTATCTATATATAGTTCGTTTCTAGTATAGATATCTATATTTTACAAAATGCAGACACGCGATTTGTAACTTTACAATATTGTAAATGAATTATTTCACATATTTACAATGTTGTAAAACACTTTACAACACTAGTTTTATGTTATAACCAACTTAAATTTATTATTTAATCATTATGACCTCCATCAAGGTAAAATCTTGATTTTACCACTTCTTCTATTAAAAGAGGTCATGAGAATAAATAAAATTTAGGTGAGAAAATCTAGACAAGTGGGTGGAGGTCCGATCAGTTGGATGGTTAATTCTACAATCGACAATTGCTCTTTTCATTACAAAAATAAAGTACATGACAGCAACTGAGGTTGTAAAAGATATAATCTGGTTGAAAGGCATGTTGAGTTATTTTTATTTTAAATAATTAGCTACATGAGTTTATGGGTATTTTTTTTACGTCTAATTAAATGCAACTTGTTGGTTTTTTATAATTAGGAAGTAGTCGTAGTATTGAGTCGACATTTTTGCTAACATTTTATAAATATATAATTAGTAGTTATTGAATAAGAATATAAAATTAATTTAATTTTAATCTTAATTGTATATTTGTATTTATGCACTTATAGCAGAAGATTATGAAGAGTTAAATATAGATCAACTCAGCATTACATCCAAATCTGTCGTTGTAATCTTTTTCCACTTTTTAGGATTTAAAAGTTGTATTTTAGCTATATATTGGAAGCCATTATTGAATAAAATAATTTATGTAATTAAGTTTCTAGAAGAAACGCTTTCCTCGGTTATCCAAACAAATTTCAATTATTTCTTTTGTGAGGATAGGTTCCATTAAACAAAAAAAGAAATAAACCCTAGGATGTGCCAACTCCATTGATCAAAATATCATTAATAAATGACAAAAAATATTGAAGAATTTTAGAATTTATATGCTAAAGAAATGAATGAGGCTATTTACATTCTTAAAATTACTCCGAAAACTCTTATTTTAATAAATTATTTTATTACAAACATAAAATTAGTCTGAAAACTCTTATTTTAATAAATTATTTTATTACAAACATATTCACCATATGAATTACTAATAATGAATCACTTTTAAAAATTAAAATAATATAATTACTTTGAACACTCACTATCCAATATATAATTCTCTTGCGATAAATTTTAAAAATTTTAAATCTAATTCTTAAACAATATTTAGGGAAACAAGAAACAAATCTTGATTCATATACTTAGCATTCAATAGGTAGCTCGGTTGTTGCTTCTCGTATTAGTTTCACCGCATTAACATTCAACGCCTGTGTAAGCCAATCACCAGTTGTAATAATAGTCATAGGAAAGAAGCAATTGCCATGGAAGGATTTAGGCAATGGAGGGTCCAAAAGTTGACGGCAATTTGCAAAGAAAACAAGCTTGGGCTGGGTTTTCGGCCCGATGTTTATTGCTTTAGTTCTGTAGCTCCAGAAACTGGTAGCTACAATTTCCAAGACAGATCATTTTAGGCTTGATGAGTCGTAGAATTGTTGCTTGACCTGGTTGATTTGATCCATTGGAATGTTTATGTTGGCATGCTCTAGTCGGTAACTGGGCATTGGTCGTAGTAAGGAATTAAGCAATAGTATGACACTTTCCAATTGAGTTTGAGGTGTTGGTGGAAAAAAGTCTCCGTGCCACAATGGTGCTACGCTGGGATGTTCAATATTGGGGTGTAAAATTCAATATTGAAATTTGAACATATACTTTAATAGATAAAAGCTAACAACTAAAATTTATATTAAAGAATTTGTTTAGAATATAATTTGATTCCATTGTTGTATATACTAATTGTTATTAATTTATTTTGAATGTGCTAAATAGTTTGATTGGTGTTATGAGTAAATTAATTTAATTAGTTTAATTACGGTCATTCTTGACATTATTAATTTTTTAAATTTAATTTATGAGTATACAGAATAATAGAATATTCATGATAATTTTTAGGGTGTAAATAATCTTACCTTAAAAAAATATAAAATTAATTTAAGTATGCTTTGTGAAACCAATAAGGGAAAAGCCTACAACCTGGTCCAACGAGATTGAGCCATGCTTTTACTTGACAGATCTTGGCTCGGTCACCTTTGGGGCCATTAAACACACTTACGGCGTAAATTTCTAAAATTTTTCCTTAAAGTTCAGTAATGAACGACGCCGTTTTGTTCTTCTTGCTCACCACGCAAAAACATGCCAAGCAGTCACCTCACACTTCACAGGTTTAAAAATAAATTTGAAAAAAAAAGAAATTATTTGAAAAAAATTATTGAAATTGCTCTCTCCAGATCCATCTTAACTAAGGAGGACAGTTTTGCGTTTAACCGATCAAACAATCACGCAAATTAATGCATTTTTATTAAAAATCTAATGCAAAGCATGTGTTTTGAGTCATTTTTTATTCACAGGTCGGCTTTCATGCACTTACTTTTAACTCCTTGTTAGATATAATGTTTGTGTGTGTGTTTTCAATTAATAAAAATAGGGTTGATTGCTTTTTAATTAACAGTGAATCATCTGCGCTAAACCTTGCATCGAACTATTACTGTAATGTGTTACATAGATATCAATATAATCTTGGCATAATGATCTAGTGGGCGAACATGGTTGTCACCTTATAGTGAGTAGTGGTACCACATGGCGATGCCGGTCTGCTTATCCGAGTGCTCACTAGATTATTTTCTTATAATCGTGGGTACTTTTGTATTTTTTTATTTTTATTTTCTTTCATTTTTGGATGTTTGTGTAGTTGCTCTGTGGATGTTGCTTTACCGATGTACTTAACATTCAAGGCAATTGAGAGGAAAGATGAAGATGAGCAACAAAAGTGGCTCATGTATTGGGCAATAAGCTGGAATATCCTTTTATTTTTTATCATTTATTGCTATTTTTTTTTTTTGTTAGATTTGTCACTTTTCTTACTTTGTTACACGAGGTTTTCATAGATTTCCAAATTTTCTATGTATCCATTATTTTTAGCCCAAGTGTTTTCTTGTTAGATGCTTCAATCAGTTGGCTAAGAAATTGAATATTACCTTTATGGTTATAGTTATGCTGAGATATTGCATGGGTTAAAATATATGTCTTCTGCTCATGATGACCACCAATGATAAAGTAACAAATGTGCAAAAATTCTCATTATATGTTGATAGATTTTGTAATCAATAAAAGATAAGAGTAGCATGATCTGAGGATATATATCTGGCATTGGTGGTTGTGCTTGATGAACTTTTGATAGTACTTGTCCTATTTGCAGCTTACGGAACTTTTAGCATTGCTGATGTTCACAGACAAGTTTCTTACTTGGTAAAGTTTTGAATACTGGTGATTTCTTCCTTTTGCCTATGCAATAACTATTTACCTTATATTTTTCGAAAAGATAAGCATATGTACATCTTTTCCCATGCATATATGTAGGATACTTAATCATCTATGCCGAATTGATGTTACTGCCTTATCTTGTTTCATCATTTCAGGTTTCCCATGTATTATTATTACCTCAAATTTGTATTTCTTGTATGGCTTCAGCTTCCATCTATCGACGTAAGTTTAAAAATAACGGTTTTTTTTTCTTTTCATTTTTTCAAAAGGGAGGGGTGGGCAAGCCCAAAGATAAGTTTGAACCCCCTCCTCACCCCCAAGGACTCGAACCCGGGCCTCCACGGCTCTAGAACCGAGCATTGCGACCAACCCGACCACGGCCTTGGGGCAAGTTTAAAAATAACAGTTGTAAGTTTGGATCACATTGCAAAAATTGGGAAAGATGTACTTGTATTTTTATTTTTTTGTGATGAAATTGACATAGCTTAATATGTTTAACTTTTGACTTCAAGTTAACTCATAGTGATGAATTTCCTTATTTCTTGCTAGGGGACAAGGCAATTGTATGAGAACCGCTACCGAGTCCATTCTTGTCGAAGTGTCAAGCTAAAGTCGACCAACTCGGGACCACTACATCCACACGCTAAATTTGATGAACCCAGGTCCATTACACAAGCTAAAGTCGATCAACTCAAGGCCATTACACTGCGTCCACTCTTGTTGACATGTCAAGCTAAAATTAATCAACTGAGGGCCATTGAAGACTTGGTTCGTTAGGCAGTGTTGTTGTTATCATATTATGGGCGATGCTAGTTTGCATTGTCTGTTTGACTAAATGATAATGTGGTACTCTTTATATTTTCAAAAATATACAGAGTTGAAACTGAAAGTAAACTTAAACATGACCATCATATATGTTGATGCAGTTTTTCCTGCGTGTCTTCAAACAGTGCCTCGAACTTTCTGCTCGTGAATAGCTACGATGATCCGAACCATTAGCTCGCGATTAGCTCGAGCTCGAGCAGGATTGCCTTCTTCTTCCCGTTCCGCTGTCTTTTCCAGAACGGTGATCTCCTAGACCTGTACTCACAGAAAACAAGGTCAGGGGTCGCCGGGCGTATTCCTGCGAAAACCCTCCGACGCTCAAGTCGAGAATCGGGTTGTTCTTTTGGTATCTCCTTAGTGAGGAGACCGGAAAGAAGAAAGGGATATTATTTCGCCTCCCTTTGAATGAATATGGTGTTTTCGGAGAATCAATGTAAGGAAAATCGAAGAACTCAGATAAGCTTTTGTAACTCTTGTGAATCAATTTGTTCAACCCCTAACGCATCTGCTCGTTTCCTTTTATACTCCATTTTTCCCGCTCTTTCCATTTCCGAGCCGTCCACTCCCACGCTGGTGGTGTCCGGGTCCCCCGACAGCCGGGATTGGCGTAATATTCCCTGGGATGCGCATTGTCTCCTTAACCCGGTTCACGTAGCCAGATCACTATATCGGGAATGTGCACTAGGAATGATGACACCGTGGGGCTTGTCACGCCATCGGCAATAGTACCGCCACCATACCACGTGGGGCCCCGGTCGACATTAAAGGTGTGCCAGGATTCCGAGAAAACGGGTCGGCCACCTCGGCCGGGTCTTACATTCCATTCGTCCCATGATCGCGCAACCCAGCTAGTGCTTCGGGGACTTGATCTCCGCGAGAGGTGAAAGGAGTGCCTCGGCCTCGACCTTGACCGACTTTGACCGGGTGGACGACCTTGAGCGAGCAAAGGAGCTCAGCAATCGAGCGACCTCGATTCCTCGACCTTGACTAGCTTCGATCGGGTGGACGACCTCGAGCGAGCAAAGGAGCTCGGAGCTCGAGTGACCCTAATTCCTCGACCTTGACCAGCTTTGACGCCCAGTGAGGTCGTCTTCATGCAAACATTCGGACTTCGCTCGAGCTAGGTCATCATCGGGTATTTTATTCGAGCTGGAAGAGCCTCGAGAAGACCTCGCCTGATATTACCCAAACATCAGCCCCCGGCTTAGTCTTTTGAGTGAAATGAGATAAGACTGAAACTCATTAATGATGGGCCGAATTCGCGCCTTTTACTCTTCCCCACATTTCCCGCTTGTCTCCCACTTTAATCATTTCGCATTGAAGCGGACACGTGGTCGATCCCACCATGCGTTTGAAATTGAGGGACGCTACTCGAAAGGTCGTGTCCCTCAAACGCACGCCGCCAATCAAGGGACGCGTCCTCCTCTTTAAAACCCCCAACTTCTTCATTGTTCCTCTATTTACTTACTTTTCGCTCAAACTCAAAATTAATCTGCCTCCACTGCTTATCGGTCTTCTTCTTCCGCCAAGGCGATTTCCGACCAACCACACTTCGCTCGTGTTCGTGCACAAGCCACTCTTCCATTTCCCCGCCACTCTGCTTTCTTCCCCATCGAACTCCGTTAATTTACTTCCTTAGGAAAGAAATGTCAAATCCCCAACAGCCCGTAGGATGTCGCCGGAGGATCTCGTCCTCTTCTAGTGAGGCACAACCCTCAAGCATAATCCCAGTGAGGGATTCTAGTCCGTAGAGGAATTACCCGTGGTCGAGACCCACCACATCAAAGGCAAGGGCCACCAAAGGTCCGAGCTGGGAATACCCCATAGATCATACGAGATGTGAGACCACCCAGCTGGATTTGGATAGACTTAGGGATACTTACAATATACCCGATAATGTAGTTTTAAGGTTGCCGTGCAGGGTGAGATCCCCACCGTCTCCCAAGGGTACACAACCTTATACTTGAATGCTTCAATCGGGGTTAGCCGCTCTCCAAACTTTACTTTACCCGGGTTTTGTCCTGGTTCCGTCTGCCCCGGGCAATTGAACCCGAATGGGTGAGGGTCCTTTCCTGACTCTTTGTTTTGTGGAAACGCTGTGATCCGGGTGAGCCCTCGTAGGGAAATCGACACCTTTACCAACTGAAGTGCAGCTCAAGGATGCTGGTTGGTATTACCTTACCTCCAACTCGAGCGGTAAAAGCCCATCACCGATCTCCCGACCTCCTGTGGCAACCGGAAGAGCAAATTCTTCTTCGCTGGGGAAAGTAGGGCAAGTCGCGACTTCATAGCTGAGGGGTCCCTCCAGCTCCGCTGCACTTTTGCACTCCGTGTCGCTTATCCGTCTCTGTAGATTTTACTTTCGGTTTTCCCGCCAGTGCTCGTTCTCATTACTTTGCTTTGGTCGTATCTCGCAGCTTCCGGGTGCTTCTTATTCGATCGGGGCCGCTCGAGCAAACGCTCGGACCGTTCTTACAAACGCGAGCTCGTGCAGGAGTCGCTGACACTCCAAAATTTTTTAGAGTCCAATTTAGTGCCAAGTGAAGAAATGAGCAGCAGGATGCGCGAAATGTTGCATCGGCGCGTGGGGACAACTGAAGGTGCGAGCACCTCAAAGAGGCCACGAGCAGAGACGAGTGCTCTGCCTCCACCCACTCGAGCTACCTCCTCTGCTCGACAGACCGAGCAAGCAGAGGAAGGTCCTCCACGGAGGAGACAGAGGATAGCTGATCGAGCTCGCCCTCAAACCGCAAGAATGCGGGAGCAAAGTCACCGGCTGCTCGAGCCTTACCTAAAGGCCTACAATGAGGAATCGACCAGCAGATTCTCGGATGAGATAGAGTCCTTTAATCTCGACGAGCTGCTCAACGCCATCCAATGACTCTCCTCCCGAGCTTTAGCGTACCGCGACTTCTCGTGGCTTCAACTGGGCTCCCAAGAAGAACTTCAAGCAAGGGTCCGGAGCTTGGAGCAAGTTGTGAGCGAGCTGAAGGAGGAAAATAAAAAGCTTCTCGACGAAAACTTAAATCTTGCAGAGAAGACAGCAGTGGCCGACTCCAAGGCCTCTGAGCTTCAGAGGGAGCTAACTGACACCAAGGATGAATCGAGCATGCTCGAAAGGATCCGGACACTCGTAAATCTTACTACGAGCAGTCTCATAGGGAGAAATCGCTCGCCTTCGAGGGCAAATTGACACTTCGAAGGTCCAACTTGCACACCGAGTACAACAACGGGGCAGACTCAGCTACGATCGCCTCATGTATGCTTTTGGCAAGGCATACCCCGAGGCCGATATGTCCAAGGTCAAGGGTATGTAGCTGAATACATAAGCAACCCCGAGCTACTCCATCCGAGCCCCAGGTGTTGTCGAGAGCTCGCCTCTCTCCTTCCAATGCCCCTCCCGTCAAGCTCCCGCCGATGTCCCTCCTCATCGCTCCTCCTGCGGATGCTAGCCATCCTCTCGCTGCCGATGACGCCCCTCCCGCCGGTGCCGCTCTTCCTCCCACTCGCCGAGGACGCCCCTCCCACCGAATGACTTGACTTTTTTTTTTTTTTTTTTACATATGTAATTATTTCAATTAAATAAAAAGACACATGTTGAACAACTCTATCGAATGCTCGTGTGCACATGCTCTTGTCTTCTATGTTGAATTGACTTTGAATATGCTTGCTAAGTAAAAATTTTCTAAGTGTTGGACTTTGTATTTTCCTTTATGCCCAAGTGTAATGTTGTTTAACCTATGCATGGTAGAGCTTCGCTTTGAATTGGGCTAAAAGCCTTATGTTTATTTTGCAAGCTCATTTAACTTGCTCGAGCCTACATTTGGCTCTTGCTATACACCGTCCCGCCTAGAGCTTAGGCTTAGGGACTTTTGGCCTTAGCATCATTCATGACCTTCCTTCAATTGTGATGAGCTTTTGCAGGCACTGTCCAGCCTAGGACTTAGGCTTTTGGACTTTTGGCCGAGGAGCTCTTCTTGATCTTCCGCTCGGGCTTGCATTTGACCCAAGCTTCTTCCGATGTTACTCCCGCTCGGGCTTTTAATTGACCCAAGCATGGCACCGTCCTGCCGGGATTTCCGCCAAGGAGTTCTTCCGCCGGGCCTGCAATCGACCCAAGCTTCTTCCGTGTAACTCCCGCTCAGCCCGCAATCGACCCAAGCATGGCACCGTCCCGCCTAAGACTTAGGCTTTGGGACTTCCGCCAAGGAATTCTTCTTGATCTTCTTCAGCTCGGGCCTTTAATCGACCCAAGCTTCTCTCGTGACACTCCCGCCAGCCCGCAATCGACCCAAGCATGGCACCGTCCCACTGGGACTTCCGCCAAGGAGTTCTTCTCGAACTTCTTCCGCTCGGCCTTTAATTGACCCAAGCTTCTTCTCGTGACACTCCCGCCGGGCCTCGCACTGACCCAGCGTGGCACCATCCCGCCGGACTTCCGCCAAGGAGCTCTTCGATCTTCCGCTCGGGCCTTTAATCGACCCAAGCTTCTTCCAGTATAACTCCCGCCGGGCCCGCAATCGACCCAAGCATGGCACCGTCCCGCCTAAGACTTAGGCTTTGGGACTTCCGCCAAGGAGTTCTTCTTGAACTTCTACTCTGGCCTTTTAATCGACCCAAGCTTCTTCTCGTGACACTCCCGCCGGGCCCGCAATTGACCCAAGAGTGGCACCGTCCCACCGAGACTTAGGCTTGGTACTTCCGCCAAGGAGTTTTTCTCGATCTTCTTCCGCCGGGCCTTTAATTGACCCAAGCTTCTTCCGTGTAACTCCCGCTCGGCCTCGCACTGACCCAAGCATGGCACCGTCCCGCCTAAGACTTAGGCTTGGGACTTCGGCCAAGGAGTTTTCTCGATCTTCTTCGCCTCGGCCTTTTAATCGACCCAAGCTTCTTCCGATGTTACTCCCGCTCGGCCTCGCATTGACCTAAGCTGGCAACCGTCCCGCCTAAGACTTAGGCTTGGGACTTCGCCAAGGAGTTTTTCTCGATCTTCTTCTGCCGGCCTTTAATCGACCCAAGCTTCTTCTCAGGCTTCCGGTCTTCATTTTGAACTTACATTATGAATGCTTTTCTTATTCTCATATACATTTACATCTTTATACATCCCATTTCGGGTAAGAATCTTACATTAACACTTCACAATACAAGGAGACTTACTCGGAAATATTTCATCGTGAGTTGTGCGTTCCACGGCCTCGACCTCTCGTCCGTCCTGGATGAGCTAGCCTAGATGCTCCTCGGTCCCGCTAATCGAGTGACTCGACAAGGACCTTCCCAGCTTGGCCCTAAGACACCTTGCCTCGGGTCCTTCAGTGCTCTGTTGACCTTCCTCAAGACCCAATCACCCACCTGGAACCAAATGAATGTGTACATTTTGGTTGTAATAACGAGCCACCTCTGCTGATACTCCGAGATCTTAAGCAACTACCCTTTCCTCTTCTCTTCCAAAGAAGTCCGCACTGCACACATCTCGCTCGCTGTTTTGCTCCTCGTCAAGTGCTCCGTCCGGTGTGTCCCTATTCCTATCTCAATGGAACCATCGCTCGTGCCCAAACGCCAAGGAGAACTGGGTCTCTCCAAGGGCCGCTTGTGCGTGGTTCTCAGAAGCCCACAAGACGCCAGTGCAGCTCGTCCACCCAAGCTCCTTTTGCTCGCCCAGCCTTGTCTTCGTGAGGCGCTTTATAGTTTTATTCATGGCTCTACTTGCCCATTGGCTCATGAGAGCGAGGAGAGCAAAACTTCAGCTCTATCCCCTGCATTCTGACGTAAGTCTCCGAACTTGCCATTATCAAATCGCCTCCCATTATCTGAGTGACTAACGCATGAGGAATCCCATACCGCAAATCACATTCTTCCAAATGAAGTCGATGGTTTTACCTTCCGTGATACCGCTTAAGGCTCCCACTTCGACCCATTCGGTGAAATAATCAATCGCCACTACGGCATGGGTGGCAGATGCTTTCCTTCTAAGAATGGTCCGATCAAATCAATTCCCATCGAGCAAACTACCATGGCGAATTCATCACCGTAAGGTTCTCCTGAGGTCGAAGTTAGTAGCTGGCAAAGCTCCGCAACTCTTGCAGCTTCTTGTCTTCTCCCGAGCATCTCGATGCACGCGAGGCCAAAATATCCTTGCCTCAAGGCCTCGAAAGCCAAGGACCTCGCGCTGTAATGATTTCCACGATTCCATCGTATCTCTTGAGGACATAATCGGCCTCCTTCGGTCTAAACACCGCAGCAAGGGGAGAGTGTACTCGCCTCATATAAGACTCCATCGACGAGAGTGTACCGGCCGCTTTGCACCTCAACTTCCTTGCTCGCTTTTATCTACCGAAGACCGCCCCTTCCTCGAGGTAAGAGATGATCGGCTCCATCCAGTGTTGCTCGTCGACAGCTCATCACCTCGCCCTCCCGCCGACGCTCGAGCAGTTCTTCATTTCCAAAGTGGATAGACTTTGAAACTTGGGGTCCGATGCGGCCGCCATGCGAGCTATCATATCCGCTCGAAAATTCTTCCCTCGGATCTGCTCCACCTCGACAACTCGAAATTCCCATCACCGCCTTACCTTCCAAGGTAGGCGCCCATCTTCTCCCTTTGCCCGAAGCTCCTGTCGAGGTGATTTGCTACCAACCGCGAGTCTGCTCAAGCTTTACCTCCTCCGCTTTTACTCATCGAGGCGAGCTTTAATCCTCGCTATTACAGCCTGCGACTCTACCGATTATCGGTGACTTCGAACTCTAACTTCACAACAGATTGCATCTCTCGCTCCTTCTGACTTAGGAGCACAACTCCCGCCTCCGCCTCCCCGACTTCCATGTGATCCATCTATCGTGACTATCCATGTGTTGGTCGAGGCCCTGGAGCCTGCGTGGGCTCGCCTCCGCCTCCTCATCCCTCGCTGCACTCGACCACTAAGTCGCCTAAAGACCGTGCTTTTATGGTCGCTCGGGTCGGTAATTAATGTCGAACTCGCCACTCCACTCAACCATTTTACCAGCCTTCCGTAAGTTTCGTGCTTGCACAGTAGTTTGCCTCGAGTGGTCGGTTTGTTAGAACCACCACCGAATGTGCCTCGAAAATAAGGCCTCACTTTCAGTCACGCGACTGTGGCCAGGCCCACTCTCCATCGATGGATACCGTGTCTCGCTTCAAGCAACGCCTCGCTGTGTAATAAATGTGGCATCTGCACTCGACTCCTCCCTTACTGTAATCGAGCTCGCTGCCCATCGGGACACAACCAAGTATGTAAACAAGACTCTCTCCGCTCGAGGTGTCGACAAGAATTGAGCTTTCAACAGATACTCTTTCACTGCTGAACGCCACCGCATTCCAAGGCCCACTTTGTCTTCCCGCCTCTTCTTCATTTCCCGAAGAAGACTCTAGATTTATCCGTGGCTCGAGATACGAATCTGCTGAGGGACGCCAGCTTGCCGATCGACTCAGATCTCCTCGAGGTCACATGGGACCTCATTTCCACCATCGCTCTTATCTTCTCCTGATTGGCCTCGATCCCCGCGACTCACCACGAATCCTAAGAATTTTCCCGAACCCACCCAAAAGCACATTTCTCCGGGTTTAGCTTCATCCTAGACTTTCTAAGAGTGCGAAGGTCTCCTCTAGATGCCTTACATGCCCCTCCGCTCTTTAGACTCGGTGATCATGTCATCTACATATACCTCCATAGTCCGACCGATCAATGGCTCAAGACCTTGTTCACTAGCCTCCGACACGCCGCCTCCACATTCTTTAGGCCGAAAGGCATGACCTCAGAGAAGACATACCCCGATCAGTGATGAAGGTCAGACACCCTCGTCCTGATCGGTACATGGAATTTGTTATATCCCGAGAATGCATCCATGAAACTAAGCAACTCGTGTCCCGTCAGTAGAATCCACCAACTGGTCTATCTTCTAGTAGTGAAAGCTATCTTTCAGGTGGCCTTGTTCACATCCGTGAAGTCAACACACATTCTCCATTTCCCACTTGCCTTCTTCACCAAAGACTACATCTCGAGATCCATTCTGGTAGGATACCTCCCAGATGAATCCTACTTTCAGCAGCCTTTTCAACCTCGCAGCTGATGGCTTCAGATCTCTCCCGGTCGACGATCTCCTCTTCTCGCCTCACCGGCTTAAGCATCTCTCCAGATCGCCACCTGTGACACGCCACTCGGGTCGATCCTGTGCATATCCTCAGGCATCCATGCGAACACATCTCGCGGTGCTCGCAGACATTCCACCAACTTTTCCTTCAACGACTCGCTAAGGCCCGAGCCTATTCGGACTTTCTTCCTGGGTCTCCCGCCTCACCTCGACCTCCTCCAACTTCTCACCGGCTCTGCCTTCCGCTCCTCGAGTCCCCTCGTGTCCAACTGAGGTTATCTCAGATAGTTTCTTTGGCACTACAACAGATAGCAGCCCTCGCCACCCTTCGTCGCCTTTTACGACTCCTACTACCCCATTTACTCGATACTTTAGGCCAAGTAATGGCTGGATAAGCACGCACCGGCCGATCCTCATAAATGGCCTCCCTAGAATCGCTCGGTATGGGATCGGTTTCATCTACTACCACGAATCCAAAGATCATGTTCTTCTCGAAAGGCCTCGAGCCCATGGTTACCGCCAACTCGATGATTCCCAGAGGTATTAACTTTCCTCCCCGAATCCTTTCAAGCGAAGTGCTCGTTCGCCGAGGCTCGCGACTCGTTATTCCTAAATCCTCGAGTGTGGATTCAAGAGAATATCCACCGAGCTCCCCGAGTCAACCAAGATTCGATCAACTTCCTTGTTCGCTACATTGGCTTTTACCACTGTGGCATCCTCGTGGGGCACAAGACCCCTCCTCGCCTTCATCCGTCCACATGATTGGCACCCACCGAACCTCGGCCTTCTGGCAGCAGGAGCAATGAACAGACTTCTACGGCCACTGCAGATATCTCAGCAGTAGTTTTTCCGAGCCCTATTGAACTTCCCGCCATCGCGGGCCCTCCCGAGATTACCCTCGTGGACGTGGTTCCGTGTCTATTTCAGTAAGTCCTGCCACCTTCCTCAGTCGTCGCTCAACCACCGGATGCCCTCCTTCTACAAACTCATCCAGTACCGATTCCTAACCGGATCCTCCACCTGGTTTTTCAAATCACTAGACCGTGATGCGGAGTGGCCGTGGTCTCCATGGAAACTGCAGAATCGCCTCGCTCCGCCATAGCTAGCTTGGTCATCTAGGCCTGAGGGCTCAAGAGCCCTCGCCTCGCACCACTGAAGTATCTCTTCAAGAGATACCTTCACCTCATGATACTCGCCTCGTAGCTAGGCTCTGCTCCACCACTCAGATCGCCTCTATCCCTCGGGAAGCTCCTCGCTGGGTGGCAATGAACGATCAGCCCTGCTATGGCTCACCTCAGTCCGCTTGATGGCTGGTCATGGATGCGTGGCCATCATGACGCCTGCACTCTCCGTGATCCCGGCCCGAGACCCGCGAGGTGGCAGTGGGACCATCCGCAGCTGGGGAGCTCTCCGATATGGGTCATGACAGGCAACCCTGGCCTCGCCGCCTTGAGCTCAGTGTCCCCGAGCAGACCCCTTTCTCCTTCCTCCTCGCTTCCATCGACCCGCTCATTCCTCGCTTGCGCTTTTTCTTCTTCGACTACCATATCCACTTTCACTCGCTCATACGCGTCCGAATACGAATCGGATCAAGGACTCCGCAGATTATACCATGGTCTCCCCATCCTGATCCCATCCTTTAATCCTCTCGTAGCTCGGGATGGTTGAACGCACCAAGATCTAGGACCGATCTATGGTATCTTCTCGACAAACTCCTGACGGATTCTCCTCTTTCCGCCTCACTTCGACAGCCCATCATGTCATCCTCGTGGGTTATCGCGCCTCGAATTGCTCCGCGAACTCCCCGCACATCCGCTCAAAGCTCAAGATGCTTCCCGTGGAGTCTCATGCGACCATTCCCTCGCCTTCCTTCCAGGCGAGTGGAAGGCCCAACACCTCCGAGTCACCGACAATCCTTGCACCCCGCCATGTCGCTGAACCGCTCTATGTGCACTAACGGATCACTTTTCCCCGAGAATTTCAGATCTGGAAGCTGAAGTCACGTGGATCGTGACACCCATGATCTCCGCCGAGAGTGGAGATTCATTATCCAAAGATTATTCGCCACTGGGCTCTTTCCGCTCCCTGAGGTCTTCCACAACTCAGGCCAACTCGCGCACCTCTCCCTCCAACTCTTCCGCACGGAGGTCTGGGTCAGTGTCCTGTAAGTGCCGACTGGACCCCTTTCCTCCATGTTTGTTTCTTCCTCACCGCAATATTCTGGTGCCCTAAGTCTGGGCTTCATCTCCTATATTTTCCCGAATACGAGCATTCCTACTACTGACTCCGGATATCATTACATGCCTTTCTCGTCCCTCCCCGAGTTCTTGCAATAGGAAGTCGAGTCTCCATCTGCTTCTCCATCCGATCCATTCTTTCCTGGATCTCCCTATTTCGGGCCTCATTGGCCACTTCTCTCAAAGTCACCGATTCTTCCGACTTATTCCTCTTCTCACTGCTTCCCTCATCGTAAGGCCAGGTCTCGAGTGTATTAGGAAATCATGCTTTTGTGCCGATCCCCATGCATCGCGCCAAAAGATGTTGCTGCGCTTTTCCCGCGTGTCTCCAAACAAAGGTCTCGAACTCTCCGCTCGTGAATAGCTACGATGATCCGAACCCTCACTCGTGATTAGCTCCAGCTCGAGCAGGATTGCCTTATTCTTCCTGCTCACTGTCTTTTCCGAATCGGTGATCTCCTGCACTGCACTCACGTAAAACAGGTCGTGGTCGCCAGGCGATTCCGATGAAACCCTCCGACGCTCAAGTTAGTAATCGGGTTGTTCTTTTGGTATCTCCTCAGATGAGGAGACCGGAAGAAGAAAGGGATATTATTTCGCCTCCCTTTGAATGAATATGGTGTTTTCGTAGAATCAATGTAAGGAAAATCGAAGAACTCGTGATAAGCTTTTGTAACTCTTGTGAATCAATTTGTTCAACCCCTAACGCACCCGTTCGTTTCCTTTTATACTCCATTTTTCCCGCTCTTTCCATTTCCAAGCTGTCCATTCCCACGTTGGTGGTGTCTGGGTCCCCCTGACAGCCAGGATTGGTGTAATATTCCCTGGGGATGCGCGGCTGTCTCCTTAACCCGGTTCACGTGGCCAGATCACTATGTCGGGCATGTGCGCTAGGAATGATGACACCGTAGGCGCATGTGCCGGCCATCGGCAATAGTACCGCCACCATACCACGTGGGGCCCTAGTCGACATTAAAGGTGTGCCGGATTCCGAGAAACGGGTCGGCCGCCTGGCCGGGTCTTACATTCCATTCGTCCCATGATCACGCAACCCAGCTTGTGCTCGGGACTTGATCTCTGCAGCAGGGAAAGGAGTGCTCTGGCTCGACCTTTCCGGCTTTGACCGGGTGGACGACCTTAGCGTGCAAAGGAGCTCGGCAATTGAGCGACCCTGAATTCCTCGACCTTGACTAGCTTCGACTGGGGTGGACGACCTCGAGCAGGCAAAGGAGCTCGGAGCTCAAGCGACCCTAATTCCTCGACGTTGACCAGCTTTGACGTCTAGTGAGGTTGTCTTCATGCAAACATTCGGTACTTCTGCTCGAGCTAGGCTGTCCTCGGGGTATTTTATTTGAGCAGGAAGGGCCTCGAGAAGACCTGCCCGATATTACCCAAACAATATATATCATTCGACATAACATGCATACATGTGAAAAACTAAAGCGAAAATTCATAATTAAACCCCTAGCCATTAAAATATTTTGTAGTTGATTTTGATGCTTCCGAAGTTTCTGTAATCAGTAGTGATGGTGTAGCATTTTTTTATTAGATTACAAAACTCCATGGACCAAAATCCAGCCTCTCCATAATTTATTTCATATTTCCATCAAAGATAAAGAAATAAGAAGCTACCACAACTACTGTTAGCTGGCAGTAATGTGGCTAGGTTTAGTTTGACGAGAATTGTTGGTCTAAATTCTATATACATAACACGTAAACATACCACATATTTAACATTCTCTCATTTGGTCCATACATTTCAATTGATATGATATTAAATATATATATTCTTTAGACTTAAGAATCAGAATATATGAATCATGACGATAAGTCCTCTAATAACGAGTATTATCTTCCGTGTATTACAACATATTACTCTTCTTAAATACTAGCCACATATTATAACTTAATGAATAACAAATTTGATATTTTCTCAAAATAAATGAATGTGCACATAAATACGAGAAAATATTACAATAAAAAAAAAAACAAGAGTTTCGTTTATATTACGTTGTATATATAATGAAAATTACATTATAGAACTAAGTCTCATTTAATCTACATGATCCTTAAACTTCTATGGTGGCATGCCTTTTATTAAAGGATCAGCAATCATCAATTCATTGTTAACATGTTCAATGACCACTTTCTTTTCTTTAACACGTTCCCTACTGGCTAAATATTTAATGTCGATGTGTTTTCTTCTACTTCCACTTTTGTTCTACAATTCTAAGCTCATCTATGAAACTCTTCAACCATACACCATGTGAGATAGCCTCAAAACAAGAAACGAACTTAGCCTCCATAGTGAAAGTTGCAGTCAAATTTTGCTTTGTACTTCACCAAGATATGGCTCCACAGGAAGGCATAAAAATATATCTGAATATTGAATTTCGTGAATTAACACAACCAGCAAAGTTCGAATCGGAGTAGCTAATTACTTTTAGACTATCAATCCGTCTATACATAAGCATGTAATCTTTGGTTCCTTAAAGGTACCTCATTATTTTATCTGCAATTTTCCAGTGGTCTAAACCTTATGATATCTTCCCAAAATTCCAACAGCAAATGCCATGTCAGGTCTTGTGTAGACCTGAGCATACATCAGGCCTCCAACAGCAGATTATATGAAATATTTTTCATTTGTACTCTTTCAAGATCATTTTTTGGGCATTGGTTCAGATTGAACTTATCACCCTTCATAATGGGAGCTATACTTGGCAAACAGTTTTTCATCTAGAATCTCTCTAAAATTTTATTAATATAAATTTCCTACGACAAACCCAAAATCTCTCGAGATATTTCTCTTTGAATCTCTATTCCTATGAAGTAAGATGCATCACGCATATCCTTAATTTCAAAATTCTTAGAGAGAAATTATTTCACTTCATGTTGTAAACTCTTATTATTAGTTGCAAGTAGAATATCATCCACATATAATAAGGAAACAAATTTTACTACATAACCTTCTGGTATATACATTGATTCATATGGCTCTCCACAAATCCAAATGAAGTGATAATATCATAGAATTTTAAATACCATTGACGGGAAGCTTAATTCAATCCATATATAGATTTATTAAGCTTGCATACCAAATGCTCACCATCACTAGAGGAGAATCCTTCTGGTTATTTCATGTAAACCTCTTCCTCTAGATCTCTATTGAAAAAAGATGTTTTCACATCCATTTGATGCAGTTCCAAATCAAAATTAACAACTAATGTTATAATGATATAAAAAATATCTTTATTCGATACAGGAGAAAATTTCTTGTAATCGATTCCTTCCTTTTGAGTGAATCATTTAGCAACGAGTCTTAATTTATATCTTTCAATGTTTCTCAATAAGTATTTCTTTGTCTTAAAGATCTATTTACATCCTATGGCTTTTACACCCTTAAGCAACTTAACAAGATTCCAGACTCCGTTGGATGACATAGAATTCATCTCATCTTTCATGGCATTGTACCATAAATATGATTCTTTGGAATTCATGGCACATGTAAAAGATTCAGGATCATTTTTTGCTCCAATATTATAGTTAGATCCTTTTAGATACACTATATAATCACTAGAAATTGCTGGTTTCTTTACTCTAGTAGATCTTCCTAATGTTGAACCAACATTCTCCATAGGAGCATGTTGCTCAGTTGGTTGCTAAATGGTTTCAGGTAATTCCTGAACAACTTGATCTATTAGATTGTTTTAAGTCACTTGTGGAACTTTAATAATTGATTTGCACACTACCTGTTTAAACTTGAGTGGTATTGTGTATGACAATCAATTTATTACTTAAGGTGAAAAATTGAGCATCTAAATGATATTTCTCAAAAATAATATTTTGAAATTGACCGCTCCAACTAATCGAGTCATTTTCAAGAAATTTTGCATTTCTCGATTCCACGATTCTAGTGCTATGAGGTGGACAGTAAAATTTATACCCTTTAGACCTTTTAACATATCTAATGAAATCCCACTTACAGTCCTTGGGTCTAGCTTCTTTTCTTGTGAGTTGTAAACTCTTACTTCAGACGGGCATCCCCAAACACGTATATGTTGCAACCATACTTTCCAAACTTTCCATAATTCAAATGGTGTTTTAGGAACCACCTTGGTAAGAACTTGGTTTAATATTACACAACCATTTTAAGAGCTTCAGTCCACAAGGATTTAGGAAAGCATACTACGTACCATGTCCAATAATGTTCAGTTTCTTCTCTCCACTATACCATTCTGGTCTAGTGAACCAGGCATAATATATTAGGCAACCATCTTATGCTGTTTAAGAAACCTTACAAATGGACCAGGTGCTTGTCCATCCTTAGTGTATCTATTATAATACTCCCCATCTCTATCCATTCTCACGATTTTAATTTGTTTTCCACATTATTTCTCTACTTCTATTTCAAATGCCTTAAAAGTATCTAATGCCTTATATTTGTTATTAAGTAATGTTACATGTATTGTGAGCAATCATCTATGAAAAAATTAAAGTAGTTTTAATCATATGAGTCTATGTTTGAACTACAAATATCTGAATGTATGATTTCTAATATTTTTAAACTCCTCTTGGTACCTTTCTTTTTCTTCTTCGTCTACTTTCCCTTAATGCAGTCCACATAAGTGTCAAAATCAGTAAAATCCAAAGTATTGAGTACTCCATCATTTACTAATCTTTTAATTCTTTTCATGGAGATATGACCCAGTGTACTATGCCACAAAATATAGGAAGTTTTATTCATAATACATCATCATTTAATACCAGCGTGAACATGCATTGTAGTATAGAAAATACTATTTTGGAAATTAAGCTGAAAAAGACCATTAGACAATGTACCATTCACAATAAGATTAGATTTATAATATACATTACAAAACTTATTTGAAATGTTAAAGGAAAAATCGAATGGTAAAAATCTTGAAACGGAAACCAAGTTTCTGCAGAAACTTAGAATATTAAACATCTTTTCTAAAATTAAAACAAAACCACTACTTAAAATTAAACTATATGTTATGATTGTCTCCACATATGAACGCATCTTGTTTTTTTAAAAAATGCATTGTTCACTTCCCACTAGCTTCCTTAGGTTTTGCAAATCCCGCAAAGTATTCGTTATATGGATTGTAGAACCAGAATCAATTCACCGTGTCTCATGATTAACATTAACCATCTTACATTCATAACAAACAAAGGAGATTGAATTAACTTTCTTTTCAGGCCATTTTTGAAATTTAAGGCAATCCTTCTTCATATGTCCTTTCATTTTGAAAAAAAAAAAAAAGCATTTGGATTCCTTTTCATTTTCATCTAGTGCAAGTATTTTACTTTTCCCTTTCTTCTAGGCTTGGACCCTGTTCTTTCCTTGCATTACTATATATGCACCTTCACCAACTTCCATTACCAGCCTCTCTTCTTTTTGTTTACACATGGTCATGAGTTCATTAATTGACCATTTGTCTTTATGTATATTATAAGGGATTTTAAAGGTGGGTCCATATTGTTGTGAAAGAGTATTCTGTATGTAGTGCACAAGGAAAGTGTCAGATATATTAACCTCAACTATTTTTAATTGAGCCATAATATCCCTTATTCGCATGATGTGCTAACACACATCTTTGACACTGGTAAGCTTCAAAGATGAAAACTTCATTATTAGGGTATTGGCCAATGCATTATTTGAAGTTACAAATTGCTCATCAATAGCCTTCAGTAATGCCCGGACATCATTATGTTGATCGACAGAACCCCCTATACCGACATAGATTTTGGTCTTTATGAACGTCACACTGAGGCTATTAGATCACTCCCTTTTGTCATAAAGAGCAATATCAACTTCAAAGTTGGAATCGTTAATAGGTGGTTCATCTTTTCGAATAGCATAATCAATGTCCATCCACCCAAAATGAAGAAGAATTCTCTCCTTATATACTTTCTAATTATCTCCTTTCAACTTAGGACTATCGCATTTGATATCAAAAAAATTCGAAGATTGTACAACTGCATAAAATTAAAATAAACATGCTTATATATTACAAAATTTAGGCTAATAAAGAAATATCATGTTTTACCAATGTAAATCATGTCGAAAAATATGAATGAAACGATATATCTTTATGATAAAACTATCAAACTATATTCCACTTCATAATTCCTATGGGTACATTAAGAAAATAGTATGATAATTTATCCTAATTAAACATAAATATAACATAAATTCTTGTATGATAAAATATAATATATTAAATATGTTTAATCACAATTAATGTCATTATTTATATGTGATCCAAAAACACCTAAGATCTATAATTTTTCATAATTAAGGATGTTGTGGCTACTCTTTAGTTAATTAAAACTATAATAATTTATTTGACATTTTTTTTATTCATCATAATTATTCATACCAATTGCATGCATCAACAATTAAATCAAAATAAAACATACAAATTTTAATATGCAAGTATTCAGTGATATGCAATTTTGGACAGCCTTACCAAAAATTAAATTTTATGAAAATACACTAAATTTAAGATCTGAAAAATTAATTTACAAATTTCAATGAACATAAACTGACATGCCGTTTAGACTATAAACAAATAGAAGACATGTCCTCTAAAAACTGAACGGCATGTCATGTATGTTGGAGAATTTGAAGGATGAAACACAAAGTTTATTAGAAAAAGTTCAAGAACATTACAAGAATAATTCACACACTCTCACAAATCACTCTCAGGAGCTTTGTTATGCTTCTTATGCTTTCTTACTCTTAGACTTATATCTCACAACACAATAGCATAGGTATTTATAGTGAATAAAACACAAACATAATCATAACAATACACATCACCTAGCACATTCCACCAACATTTCATCATAACACCAAACATGTTCCACTCATCTAACATGCTCTAAAGGAATCTTTTAATGGCATCAAATGTGTAAAGCTAGCCTCCACTCAACATTGTAGACCTATGATGATGAAGCATGATGATGGAGCATGATAATGGAGGGCCATGTACAACTCAACACCTTATTATTTTGTAAACAAGTTTATTGTTTTTTCAACACTCCCCATTAAACTTGTTTCTGTGACTCTAAGTCTTCTTGCTCGAGGAGTTTAGTGAAATTATCACCAACTTGTTCTTTGGCTTTATTCTTCTTATTTTGATTGAACAATGCCCTGTAGGAATATGCATTTAATCTTTTTTTTCGTACTTGTACTTGTTCTCCTTCACTTTCACCGTTATTTTCTTTGATTTCCACAACCAATTGCTTCATAACACCCAATGAATTTCTCAATCTGATAAAATCTTCTTGTTTCAATGGCTTAGTAAATATATCAGCTGCTTGATCTTGAGATTTGACATACTTTATTTGTACATCCTTTCTTTCAATACATTCCCTTATGAAATAGTAGCGAGTGTCAATATGCTTACTCGATCATGGAAGACCTGGATTCTTTGATAAGGCAATTGCGGACTTATTGTCGACAAAGATCTCGATTGGATCTATTTGGAGCAAACCCAACTCCTTCAACAAATTTCTTAGCCAAATTGCATGGCAAACACCGAAGTAGCAGCTACATACTCAACTTCACGGTGGAAAGTGTGACAATTGGTCGCTTTTCGACATCCACGTGAAAGCAAGTGTTTCCTATGAAGAATACAAATCCAGAGGTACTCTTTCGATCATCTAAATCTCCACTCCAATCGCTATCGCTATATCCAACAAGCTTGTAATCATCGGAGAATGAGTATAATAAGCCAAAATCAATTGTACCTTTTATATAGCGTAATGATTCTTTTTGTAGCTTTAAAATGGGTGATTGTTGGATTCTCCATATAGTGACTAACGAGCCCAACGGCATAGAGAATGTCTGGCCTCATACATGTTAAGTAACGCAAACTTCCAACAAGGCTCTTGAAAAAGTTGAATCAACTCTTTCTTTTACGTCATGTTTGGAAAATTTGACTCGCGATTCCATTAGCGTACTTACGGGCTTGCAATCATGCATCTTGAACTTCTTGAGTATTTCCTTGCATAGCATTCTTGGGAAATGAATATGCCTTATTCCTTTGCTTGACTTCAATGCCCGGTAGTATGCCATTAGTCCAATGTCACTCATCTCGAACTCTTTCACCATCACTCTCATAAACTCTTCAAATAAGTTTGGATTGCTTCCAAGTGAAAATAAGATCATCCACGTACAGCATACAATCAAGATGTCTCCATCTTTGACTTTGACGTAGAGAGCATGTTCATGTGGGCATTTGGTGAAGCCATTCTCTTTGAAATATTTGTTGATTCTGCTATTCCATGCCCTCGGTGCTTGCTTTAACCCATAAAGTGTCTTCTTCAATCTCGTAACTTTGTCTTCATATCCTTCCACCACATAGCCCAATGGCTGTTTGATGTAGACTTCTTCTTTGAGAAATCCATTTAAGAAAGCAGACTTTACATCCATTTGATGAATCTTCCACTGTTTTGGGCTGCTAAAGAAATGATTAGTCTTATAGTTTCCATTCGGGCTACAGGAGCAAATATCTCATCATAGTCGATTTCAGCTTTTTGACTATAGCCTTTTGCAACTAACCTCGCCTTGTGCCTTTCAATCTCACCCTTGACATTTCTCTTCGTCTTGTAAACCCATTTGACACCGATGGCTTTGTGACCTTTGGGAAGTGTAGTAAGTTCTCAAGTGTCATTCTTCACTATGGCTTTGATTTCTTCATCCATTGCGATTCTCCATTTTTCATCTTGTACAGCTTCTTCGAAGTAAACTAGCTCACAATCAGTAAAGAGGCAAAATAGAGTGAGATTATCATGTCTCTCGCCACTCTCATAGAGATCTTGAAGACTCTCGCATGCTCTTTAGTTCTTTCACTTAAGAAAGATGGTGGTGAATCTCCATGTGTGGTTGATGCTCGGTGAGATAGGTGGACTAACCGGCTCTTGTTGTTCTTCTCCTACTTGCTCCTTCATTGTCTGTTCATTTTCTTCAAAAGGAAAACAATTGAAGTCATCCACATGAGAGCCAAAATCTCATTCTCCTTCTTCCTCAAAGATTACATCTCGGCTAATCACGATCTTTCCGTTGTCTGGATTGTACAACTTGTATCCTTTAGAATTGATGTCATAGCCGATGAAGATGAACTTCTCACTTTTATCATCCAGCTTGGCTCTTCTCTCGTCTGGTACATGTACATGGGCAATGCTTCCAAAAACTCTCAGATGGGTTATGCCATGCTTTTTTCCACTCCATGTTTCTTGCAGTGTCTTACCCCACACACTTCTTGTTGGAGATCGGTCGGATAAATAGATTGTACAAGCAACAGCTTCAGCCCAAAATTCATTGGGTAGTCTTTTGCTCTCGAGCATACTTATCGCCATGTCGAGGATAGTTCTGTTCTTTCTTTCTGCAACACCATTTTGTTGGGGATCTCGAACCGTCAAAGGGCGTCAGATTCCATTTTCGTCACAAAACTTCACAAATTCTTTGAAGTGAACTCTCCACCTCGATTAGATCTCATGGCCTTGATTTGGTGTCCACTTTCTTTCTCCACCGCAGCTTTGAACTTCTTGAAAACTTCAAAACTTCTGATTTCTGCTTTAAAAATACACCCAAGTTTTTCTTGAAAATCATCTATGAAAAGAAGGAAGTAGTTACTTTACCAAGAGAGGTTGGCTTGAATGGACCGCATACATCAAGTATAAATAAGCTCGAGTGGCTTCCGAGCTCTTGAGTTTGACTCCTTTGGAAAACTCTTTCTAAATTGCTTGCCAAGTAAACATCCTTCACAAACTTGATTGGGATGATTGATTGAAGGTAGATTTTTCACCATGTTCTTTCTTGATAGTAACTCTAGTCCACCAAAGTTGAGATGTCCATATCGAAGATGCCAAATCCAGGTTGGATCTTTATGACAAGCCTTGAGACACTTTGCAACATCATTTTGAATATTTAAAGGAAACATTCTATTCTTCAACATTCTCACTTTTGTAATTAGGTTTCCTTTACCATCTCTTAAAAAAAGACTATAACCTTTAAGATGAATATCATAGCCTTTTTCTAAAAGTTGACCAAAACTTAGAATGTTGCTTTTCATATTGGGCACATAGTAAACATTTGAAATTAATTGGTGGCTACCATCTTTTATGCGAAAAAGGATGTTACCTTTTCCCTTCACTGGTACTTTTGAATCATCTCCAAAAGCGACGCTACCATTCACTGATTCATTCATCTCCACAAACATGCTTCTGTTTCCGCTCATGTGATTGCTAGCACCTGTGTCATGATACCAAGTATTTTCTTGACCTCCATTGTTGTCATTACATGCTAGTAAAAGTGTGCCATCTCCATCATTCTTTTCTTCAACATAATTCACTTTCTCATCTACTATGTTGCTTGGAATTCTGCACTCTGAAGCATAATGCCCAAACTTTTAACAATTATAGCACTACACTTGAGATTTTTCATATCTCGATCTTGGATTGTTTCTTCCTCGCCTCTGTTTGAGCTTTCTCCTCTTTCATTATTGAAGGAGTTTTTGTTGTTGAAATTCCAGCCTCGTCCATGACCACGACCTCTACCTCGTCCTCGGCCTCTTCCTCGGACATAGTGCCTTCTATCATTGCTGAAGCTTTCTTCTATTTTCTTTGGATTGATTTCCATCTTGAAGAGTTGTTCTTCGATCCCTTGCTTATTCTTCATTTTTTTTCATAAGCTTGCAACCTTCCTTGAAGTTGCTCGATCGTCGTAGCCTCCAAATCTTTAGTCTTCTCTATTGTTACTACAATGAGGTCAAACTTGGAATCTACTGATCGAAATATTTTCTCAATAATCCTTAGCTCTCTCAACTCTTCACCATTTCTTTTTAATTCATTAGCAACAGTCATAACTCTAGTAAAGTAATCAAAAATTAATTCTGATACTTTCATGTGTAAGGACTCAAATTCACCTCTTAGTGTTTGAAGACGGACTTTCTTAACTTGTTCCGCTCCTTTGTAAGAGGTTTCTAACTTCTCCCACGCTTCTTTTGAGGATGTTGCACCAGCGATTTTTTCAAAAGCATCTTCATCTAATGATTGAAAGATGAGATACTTTACTTTGTTCTTTTTCTTCTTTAAGTCTTTCAAATTCTCCTTTTGTGCCGCAGTTAAAGTACCTTCATTTTCTGGTACTATAAAGCCCTTTTCCATGACATCCCACACATCGTGTGCACCCAATAGAGCCTTCATTTTGATGCTCCAATTGTCAAATTTACTCCCTTTCAATTGTGGAACTTGAAATGACATCATACCACCATTTGCTATATCTCACAAATCGAGTGAAAAATTAAAACTCACAAATCAAGTGAGAAATTGGAGATTCAGAATGCACGAATGAATCCGGAACGTTGAAAAACCCTTGAGAGGTCTCGGGTCAACTTTGGTCAACGGTCAACGGTCAACATGTTTCTGGACAACAAACTTCCGACGGCGATTTCGGGCTCGTCCGAACTCCGATCAGGCTGATTCTTACGGCGTTGCGTTCGTCTCGTCGAGATCTTCGATTTGATATGCTACACGACTATTTTATCCTCCAAACCTTGCTCTGATACCACTTTGTTGAAGAATTTGAATGATGAAACACAAAGTTTATTAGAAAAAATTCAAGAACATTACAAGAACAATTCACACACTCTCACAAATCACTCTCAGGAGCTTTGTTATGCTTCTTATGCTTTCTTACTCTTAGACTTATATCTCACAACACAATAGCATAGGTATTTATAGTGAATAAAACACAAACATAATCATAACAATACACATCACTTAGCACATTCCACCAACATTTCATCATAACACCAAACATGTTCCACCCACCTAACATGCTCTAAAGGAATCCTTTAATGGCATCAAATGTGTAAATCTAGCCTACACTCAACATTGTAGACCCATGATGATGAATCATGATGATGGAGCATGATAATGGAGGGCTATGTACAACTCAACACCTTATTATTTTGTAAACAAGTTTATTGTTTTTTCAACAATGTACATATATAAGGACGACAAGTGGGTTTTGTTTTATTAAATAAACGACATATAATCTCAATATTAGTGACAGATGACATGTTGTATATTAATCATCAGAAACTCAGTAAAATGATGGGTCATTTATATATTAGCTCAATCAAGGCAGAAATTAAATGTGGAGAGGATACATTAATTCTTCACATTTTTCTGGTCAAGTAATGGTAGATACCTGTCTTTCGGTGCATGCTTGTCTTGTTAGTTCAGTTATTTCCATATAGATTATAAGTATTTTGTTGCTTCTGGACCAGCTGACAAAAATGTTGAGGGATGGAGTAACCACAGTTAAAGACCTGCATGGAGTAACTGTAGACACAGACACTGAGTCTGATCTTGAGTTTGAGGGGACTTTGATCGCACATGTAAGTTATCCCTCAGTATCATCTCTACAATTTCAAAATTCTTTTGGTCATTTTATAAGATTACAATATAGTAGGGATTTTATGAGATTAATGAATTGGTACTTATAGTCCAACTCATAGCGTAAAAAGTAAATACTATTGTCTATAGTTTGCGCTAATTACTCAAATATTCTTAATATTTCAAAACACATTATTTAAACACATTTTTCATGACTCAATGAGTCAATTACAACAACGTGATCACTCATATTCATTTTTTAAAGTCAAATATTAAGTAGGATTCAAATAATTTGATTTATTATGACTGTCTTTGAGTAACATCAGCTCAAGAACATTAAACTTATATGCCAATTACATATATCATTATTAATTTTATTTTATGCAATTTGTTCCTGTGAAAAATAAAACAATTCTTAACGTCTCTAATGGATAGTACTTTCACTTTGGTAAAAGAAGGAATCCCTTTAATTAACAAAGAAATGAGGAGACCATGGCATAGAGTAAGTAATTTCTTACTCTAGAAAATCAAGGTTTGGTGTTGTTTGGGAGTCAGGATAATAGAAGAGAAAGTGAAAGAAAAAAAAATAATCTTCATTAGAAAGCAAAAGAAACGTAAAATACAAGTCATAGGTTCTAAGCTCAAATAAGCTATTTATAGGTAGCTCCCAAGGATGTGGTCGGATTGGTCACCATGTTCGTCGTAGAATCGTGAGGCTCGGGTTCAATTTTTGGGAGTGAAAAGGAGTTAAAACAACTTGTATTTAGACTTGCGCACCCCATCTTTTCTTTTGGAAAAAAAAATAAAAGCTATTTATAGGTAGAAGAAATCAAAACACTCTAGACTAATGAAAAGCATCAGGTGAGCCATGTGGCAGCTTCTCACTGGACGAGTTGTGAAACAAGATCCCCAATGAGAAACTACCACGTGGCACATCCCTCACCAACAAACCCCCTAGAGTAATTACAAATTAACAATTTAATATACAATCTTTGGTGCCAGTTTAGCAATCTGTTATAGCAAACTTGCCAGCATGGCATACAGTTAACAACAGCATCCTTGTATTCTGAACAACCTTCGGATAGTCCTGACTCTTGAATCCAAATACTCTGCTGCACTCGAGTGCAGCCAACGAACCGTGGTCCATCCTCAGATATAACATGATCCTTGGGATGAACTTTATACTAACATATACAACTTTTATAAAGGAGAGACAAGACGAATCAAGTGAAGTGAAAGCATAAAAAAAAATAATAATAATAGATAAATGTATCCCTTCATAATGTGTTCAGAACAGAATTTTAATCAACTGATAATAGATAAGAACTTTGCATTAGTGTATTCATAGAGATACGTAATTACAATCATGGACAGATTTTCAAAATTAATTAAGTTTTGAAAGCCTAATTTAAGTAATACTTCATTGTCATCTAAACGATAGCTTTGTGGATCAATAATCCTCATTTTCTTTTCTAATTTTATGTGCAAGTAAGAATCGTTCTATTTTGCTCCAATAAAAAGAACTGTAAATAGCTTCCCTAGCTTTGAGCAAAGTATTTTTGTCATTTGACATGTAATAAGGTCCATTTCTCAACCTGCCAGCTCTGGTATTGATGTAATGCAGTATACAATTCTTGAAACTTTTAATCCTTCTAAATCTTACAGAGTATTCATAATTTTCCAGACATCAGGCAAAAGAAAAATAATTAAATCACACTAACCTGATTATAGTAAGTGGAAGCCCAGATTTCCCTAAAGAAAAAGAAAAATAAATTAAACCTAAACAAATTGGCAGAATTCTCTACAGAAAATTAAAGTGACTCAAATTGCACAGTAACAAATCACCTTAGAAATTGAATAAGATGCAGCAAATTGACCAAGTGACAAATCCGTTCCCATCCGAACCATAGCTAATTTAGAATGAATATTTGAAAGTGAGAGAATCAGGATCACATGAGGGCACAACCAACGAAAACAGACCTAGCAATGAAGTAGGGATTAAAAGTTAGACAATACTCTTACACACTATTATTGAAAGTATTCATTGCAAAGATTACAATTCATTACCAGGGAAAGAAAAGAAAATCAATTTGATTGTCTCATACGTCTAGCTCCTTAACATTTTTAAGCAACAACTCTCTTCTTTTTAAGAGTCGCGTAACAATTTCCTTTGCATTGATTCTCTGCTTTGGTGATTCTACAGTACACTCCATAGCCAAATTGAAGACATATGACACACATTGCTCTTTGGTCATAAAATGTTTGTCCTCCCGACTTAACAGATTTGCATCAACAACTTCCATAATTGAAATGGGTAGCAAATCATTAACCCAACGCTTTAATGTCATTTCTCTAGTAAAAATTTCGTTTGTGGGTTTTTTCCCAGTAAATGTTTCCAATAACATAATCCCAAAGCTGTAAACATCCCCATTTGTGGATGCTCGTCCTTCTCTTCCATACTCTATGGATTGAAGCAATTACGTAGTAAGATAAAATCACTTACAATAATATGCTCAAATGAAGATCATAAGAAATAAATAACATTTCATAAAGTATTAAAGAAATAAACAATATTCAATATGGAACAAACCTGGTGCCATATAGCCTATGGTGGCAAGTGTTTGTGTCTGAGTGAAAGATTGATCTTCTCCGAGTAAGAGCTTTGCTATGCCAAAATCACTCAAATAAGCAACCATATTATCATCAAGCAATACATTGCTCGGCTTTAAGTCACAATGAATAACAGTTGATGAATAACCAAAGTGTAGATATTCCAAAGCTGATGCAACATCTATCATTATGTTCAATCTTTGAAAAATATCCAAAATGTAGTTGTGGGAATACAAACACTTCTCTAGACTTCCATTTGGCATGTATTCTAGTACCAACGCTTTAAAGTCATCATTTGAACAACTGCTAATGAATTTTATAATGTTTCGATGACGAATATTTTTCATCACATCACATTCAGCATCAAAACTCTTAATTGCTCCTCTATATTGCAGGTCAAAAACCTTCACTGCAACCCCCATCCCATCGTGAATTCTTGCCTTGTAAACAGAGACAAAACCTCCTCTGCCAATTAGATTATTTTCACTAAATCCGTCTGTGGCTTGAAAAAGTTCTACGTATGATAACTTTCTCCAAGTTGCAACTGGTGGCATATTAGAATCTTTTGGTATCCATTTTCCTCTCTTTCGATATCTTAAGATCAACACAATGACTACTATCATAAATACAGTACTCAATGGGAAGAGAATCCCCAGGAGAATATCACTTTTCCTTGATGAGTGGTGAATTCTAGTTTTGCAAAGTGGAACCCGGAGATTGGGTGTGCCGCACAATAATTCATTTCCCTCAAATGATTCAGCTGAGAAATTTCTAAAAGGTCCGCCTCTAGGAATCTCTCCTTCTAGCTTATTGAAAGAAAGATTTATATCTTTGAGATCTATCAATTTCTCTAAAGATATAGGAATAACCCCAGAGAGATTATTACTAGATAAATCTAAGGATTTCAAGCTTATCAAATCACTAATGGAATCAGGAATTGAGCCTTGCAATCTATTATATTCTAAAAAGAGATATTGTAGATCTTTTAGGCCTCCAATTGTAGTTGGGATAGCTTCTGAAAAATTATTCATGGACAAATCTATTACTATCGAAACCCTCAAATTTCCAATCTCTAATGGGAGTGGGCCAGTAAAAAAATTTGAAGACAGGTTAAGTTTCAATATGTCCTTAAGGTTCCATAAAGTTAAAGGAATATAAGTCAATTCATTGGAGCTCAAATAGAGATTCCTTAGAGTAGTGAGATTACCAAAGCATGTAGGGATGGGTCCAGAAAGCTTATTGCTGCTCAACTCCAGCTCAAATAATGCAGCCAATTGACAAAGAATGTCTGGGATTGATCCTTCCAATTGATTATTGTGAAAACTCAATGATTGAAGCTTTTGTAATTTGCCAAGAGTAATCGGAATTGATCCATTCAATTTGTTTCCTCCTAAATAAATTGCTGTCAAGTTGGTCAAGTTGCTGATCTCTTCGGGAATGCCGCCACTAATGTTGCAATTGTACATGATAAGGAATTCCAGAGATTGAGAAAGATTGCCCACAGTACTTGTAAGAGTGCCATCCAGTGGATTATTGGATAAGCTGAAATGCTTTAAATACTTGCAATTTGACAACGAGGATAGAAAGCTCAATTCTGGGGTTGAAGATGTCAAATAATTATCATTTAAACTAAGCCACTCAAGGTTTTTTAAGTTGCCAAATGTGTTGGGAATAAAACCTAAGAAGGAGTTCATTTCCAACTCTAGTACGGAGAGCTTAGAAGCATTGAAGATGAAACTAGGAATTGTGCCACTAAAATTATTACCCCACAAATAAAGCTCCTCAAGATTTGGAAGTCGGACATCTGCGCTTGATGGAAGCCTTCCCGAGAGAGAATTATTATGAAGCTGAACTGATATGAGTGCTGACAAATTGAAAATTGTTGCTGGGACAACACCAACTAATTTGTTATGAGAAAGCATCAACCACCCCAGATTACAAAGATTACCGATTTCATGTGGTATCTTACCTGTATTTTGAAAGAATTACAGTCAAATTTATTTTAGATAATAAATAAAGCATAGAAAGAAACACACTTTTGTTGATAAGTCACCAATACTACAGAATTACAAGTACTAACATTCAAGAAAACCACTCTACAGATCGTCAATGCTTTAGGAGTTAAACAAATCATGAGGTCTGTGTATCCTTTTTCCGTTTAATTTATCACCCACCTCTAAAGAGCCGAAGAGGCAAAGAATATTTAAGAATTTTGCTTACACAATATAAAAGTGAAAAATCACTCATGAAGATCTACACACCGTCAATGCTTTAGTTATGTATATATATACACTGCCAGTATTTGTAGTGAAATATATGACTAATTTCTGTAAAAATTAAATAAGTATAGGGCAAGTACGCAATGCGGAAGTAGATAGATAGTGTGTATGGTTCAAACTAAAAGATCAAATTTGTGGGACGCTGGATTACAGAAAGAACGCAAAAGATTCACATTTGGTGTGATGGATTAAACTGAATATATGATTAGATAAAGATTGTATTAACTGAATTAGATAGGATTGAACAAAGTTAGACTGAATTAGATAGAATTGGACTTAAGTTATTTGTAGAGGATTATACTGGACTAATTGACAATTTACAAATATAATTATATAATTGTAAATACTAATATAAATTAAATTATTTATCTCAAAACATTTTATTAATAATTGTAAATTAGTAAAAATGTATGCTTTTATATCATGAAATGAATAGTTGTAATTTAAAGTATTTAAAATATATGATTTTAAGTTGAATTACAATTGGACTAAAATTTGTCAAAATAACCAAAGTAAATTGATCAAGTGAGCAATGTCACTAAACCAGAGTAAATAATTGTTTAGTCCACATATTTTAATTTAAGTTCTTATTTAGTCATTATATCTTGAAAAATGCCTCAATATACCCCTACTATTAAATACATTACACTCTTACTAACTCATTTTCTTTGCTTTTACAATAATACCCTTGCAACAATGCTTTTGTTGATATTAATGAGAAGGAAAAAAAAGTATAAATTTAACAAAACAAATTAGTCTTAAAAATAAAATAAATGACTTGTCATTATTTTAATTTTAGGATTAATTTTGTAAATTAATTTTTTTTCCTAAAAATATTAGTAAGATTACTACAAAAATATTAAATATTACTTTAAATTAGCTGGTATTAATTTATTTATAAATAAAAATTATTAAGATTGTTGCAAGGGTGTAAAAAATACCAAAGGGAAATTGGTCTATGGTCGATTCAGCAAAAAATAAATAAGAATTTCTAGTTATACCTCGTGACAAAAAAAATAAAATTATATTCCTAAATAAGCAAATATGTCATGGTTTGGGGAGTCTATACATCACATATAGGCTTTTATTTAGTTATTTTTTTAGTAGAACTTTTGAAAAGAATTTATGTAATTAACTAATTACTTATGCCTATTAGATAAGTTATACCAAAGTATTAAACAAGCACTAAAATTTTGAAAAGAGTTTACAGGATTAAATAAACACTTGGAACTATCTAATAAACAATAATAAACGTGACCAGGTCTAGGATTTAATTTATTTTAGACTTTCCTTTCCAAAATCAAAACACATGTTTCATTCCTAAACGTCGAAAACTTAAACGCCTTTATCACAAACTGCTGTTTCTTTCTGGCTTTTTCTTCTCCACTAAAATATCACAAACTTTAAACTTTTGGTATAAACTTGTGCAAGATAGAAACATTGTCAATTAATTCTAAATTATTTTTGGAATTTATTTCATGGAATTAGATTAAAATTGAATGCATTATTCAAAAACAATTGAAGACAATTTTTATTTGCAATCGTTTGAATAATTGATCTTTATTTTACACATAAATATTGTTCCATCTTTCTAATTCTCCGTTTAATTTTGGTCCAAGAAAGACAATTGAAAAAAATGAACAAAAATAGAAAGAAAATAAAAATATCTAACATACTTGATTGATTATCAAAGTTTGCTGGGTGAACACGAAATAGAAGAAAATGCAATGTGAAAGACAAAGATAATAAAGAACAAAGTGAAAGAAATATAAGGTTTCGAGCGGTTAATCTTAGAGTTTTAATAAGGCAATAAAACTATGTATTTTAATTTTAATAAGGATATTCTAAAATATTAAATCCTAGCCTTAGAAAGACTTAAATGACATGTGTCATAATCTTAATTATGCAAAACTTAGGAAGTATTAGATTAAGAGAGGATCCAAATCCTTTTATCCATTAAATTTCTCAGCTCAAATATTAACAAGGAGATTCAAAGTTATTTTCAACATTTATTTTAGGGTTTCCAACTGAAATGCTTTAACATACTTAATTTTCTAGAAAACAAATATTTTCTAATTTTTTCCATCAACCTTCCTGTTATTCTAGGAATGAGCACAAAGTGGTCAAGGTAAAATTCTACGAGTGATGACTAAAAACTGACATAAATATAAAAGTCTATGATCATAACAAAAGCGGGTTGACCTCTAAGCAACTTAGGCAGTTGCCTAGGGATCCGTTATGTATGAAGGCCTCACATTGATTTTAGACTATAGTTTTTATTATTATTTATTTATTTTTATTTTATTTTATAATTATCTTTTCCTAAATAAACTATCAATTTTCTATAAAATCTATTTAATTTAATACTTGATATTTTAATTCCTACAAAACCTTTAAATTAATAATTTCAATTCTACAAAATTTCTATTTTATTGTTAGAATTAATATGTTATAATTAAAAAGTTAAATATTCCTTTTGAACTTCTATAAAAATCCCCACATTTTGGTACTTATCCATTAATTTTTTTTCCCTCTTACAAGAAGATAGGATATGCTCTTGGCGCTTCGAGAAGGAAAAAAAAATGAACAAAAATCCTTGCTCAAATCCTTTTGAACAATTACAAATAAAATTAGTTTATTAGTTTATGATTTCATCTAAAATTCCATATTTTATATTTTTATCCCCTTAATTAGTTGTTTTATTTACTTGTTCTTATTTCTTTTTAAAATATTCTTTTGTTCATCTATTATTATTGTTATCTTCTGTTAATCTATTATTACTATTATTATTATTTTGTGTCTGTGCTTGTTTTATCAATTTTGAAATAATATTGGATGGAAAAACTTTTAAAAAATAGAAGAATGAAAAAATTAGTAAGATCTAGAAAAAGAGTAGTAAAAAAGATGTAATTTTAGTGAAGAATTAGTAAGTAAAAATGTTATAACTGAACTAAAAGTTCATATATTAGCAGTAATCGAATAATTTTTTTTTAATAATTTTACATTTATAGAATGTTGGAAGAATTGATTTTAAATAAATAAATTTTATAATATAACTGATATATATATATATATATTGGCCACAAATTTTAGGATGACCTAATTAAAACCATTTACCACAAATTTTAGCTGGGCCTGGATCATACATACCTTGGAGTCTATTTTGATCAAGATATAAATCCGTAAGCTTGGTCAAGTTACCGATTTCTTTTGGTATGGCTCCCGAGAAATCATTGAACGACAAAGATAACCTTTGTAGAAAAGGAAGGTTATTGCACATATTTGCTGGGAGTCCACCTGGGAGTTCACCAAATAATCTATTATATTCAAAACGAATATCAGCAATAAAGAAGACTTAATTAAAATGAAGGGAGTGAAAGAACCGGAGAGCTGGTTATTGCTAAGATAAAGTATTTGAAGTGGAGATAGATTCCCAAGTTGAGAAGGAATGATGCCTGTTAGGAAATTATTTGTCAGTGATGGCAGCTTCAATTATATAACATAAGTAGTAATTCCATGTCAAATGTTTTATGTAGATGTCACACATGCATATTATTAGTGAAGGCTACCTGTCAAGTCATTAAGTGATAAATCCAAATTCAATAGAGAAGAAAGATTGAAGATGGATGAAGGAATGGTTCCAGTTAAGAAATTATTTTGTAGCCATAACAGCCCAATTTTGCAAGATTCCTCAGCTCCTCTGGAATTTCTCCTAAAATTATAACATATGCGTAAACATTTTCCAGTTATTACCGAGCTCTCAAGAAGAAAAAAATGAAATTAAAATTTATTTCGTTAAGAAAGATTAAGAAACAATTTGCTCATAGAATTAAAGAATTATAGGCAGGCTTAACAAAAGTGAGACATTATTAATTTTCATCAATTAATTAAACTCCTTGATCGTACCTTGGAGTTTGTTGTGTCGAAGATATAACCTCGTAAGTTTTGTCACGTTGCCAATTTCTTTTGGTATGGTCCCAGAAAAATCATTGGCCGATAAAGATAACTCTCGCAGCTGTTTGCAGTTTGATAAAGTGGATGGTATTTTGCCATGAAACATGTTATGTTTAAGAAATAGCGATTCTAAATTGGAAATTTGATTGCAAAAACTTGGTGGGAGTTCCCCAAATAGTGTATTGTTATTAAAATAAATAGAAATTAAAGAAGACATGTTGAAGATAGAGAAGGGAATGGAACCAGAAAACCAGTTAAAACTGAGATCAATCGTTTGAAGAGACGAAAGATTCGCAAGTTGAGAAGGGATTGTGCCTGTGAGACTTAACCCAGAAATATTCAAGGCTATAACACTACGGCTCCGGACATCACAAGTGACGCCCGTCCAATTACAGACGGAGCTACTTGTGTTCCAATTTTTTGCCAAGAAATTGGTTGGATCATCAGTTATATGAGCTTTCAGGGCAAGAAGGGCTTGTTGGTCTGTGGCAATACTAGTAGTGTTAGATGATGGGATCATGAACCAAAGAATCAAGCAATGAAGTAAGAGAAATCTGATCATCATCGGAAGCGAAGGAATTCTTTCCATGAGACGAGAATTTTAGATTGTCGATGTGTGCTTAATTGGACTGATAATGCAAGAACACTCAAAAAGTGCTGAGTATTTATAATGAAACCGAAATTTCAAAGAAGCAACAAAAAGAAAATAGAGGAGTGAAAAGTGTAATAATTAGGTCGTAAGTGTGTACTTAACTTGTTGAAATGTCACAGGATGAGTGTTTTGCGCAGCAAACCCATGTGCCACTTAGACAACACTTGTCGATTTTTGCTAAGTAAGCCTTTGAGCTTCTTAATAGCTAAGCTGAGAGATTTTCCGAAAATGCTAAAAAGAAGAGAGCTAGAGAATAATTGAGCCAAATACAAAAATTATATTGCTTGAGAGAAAGATTACAAGAGAGCTTACAAGAGTGCTTAAGATGCTTGCTCAATGCTTGGATCCTCAAATGCCTAATGCTCAGCCATATTTATAGGGAGGCTTGCCTAGCTCTAGAGAATTCTATGCCTAGAGAATTCTATACACATGTACCAAATTTGAAAGAAATCTAGTGTATGTACAAATGTGCTAGAGTTGCTGGAATTTTGTGGAAGTTTCCGGAATCGGGCCAAGTTAGCACATCTTGGCTCATGTTCTTAGGCCATTTTTGGGTTCTAGTTGTGCAACCCGTAAAATCCTCCCCCACCTAAGATGTACTCAACATCGCTGTGACAATGGTTGTTGGGGCACGCCTTGATTCTCCGCGACTTGGGTCTCCTACATCTTCGTGATAGAACTTGAAAAGACTCACGTGGAAGACCGGATAGATCTTGAGCCTTGGTGGAAGCTCTAGTTGATACGAGACGTTGCCCACATGTCAGATAATTCGGAAGGGTCCCTCGTATTGCCTTACTAACCCTTTGTCGACTTTCAGTAATGTCCTGAATTGTTGGGGCAAGAGCTTGATCACGACTTGATCACCTTCCTTGTACTCAACGCGTCGTCTCTTTGTATTTGCCCATTTCTTCATTTTTCTTGCAGCCTTATTGACGTAAGCTCGTGTGATGTATGCCTCTTCGTGCCATTCGTGATTAAGCTTATGAGCACAAGGCTTTTTCCTCCGTAAGTTGAGGATATAGTGTTGAGAGTCATGAGTTGGAATCCCATGATGATTTCAATTGGACTCTACCGGTAGCCTTGCACCGTTGGATATTATAAGAAAATTGGGCGACATCAAGCAACTTTGCCCAATCCTGCTGATGAGCACTTACATAGTGCCTTAAGTACATCTCGAGGAGGCTATTGATGTGCTCGGTCTGGCCATCCGTTTGCGAATGAAAACTTGTTGAGAACTTGAGATCGGTCCCCAATATCTTGAAAATCTCCGTCCAAAATCATCTACTGAAGCGTGAAACTTGTGATCTCGGTCGCTCACAATTCTCTTTAAAACACCCCAAAGCTTCACTATATGCTTGATAAAGAGACAGGCTGCTTCATTAGCTTTACAATCTGTAGGTGCGGCAATGAAAGTTACGTACATGTTGTATCGATCGACCACGACCATGATGCTGTTGCATCCTTCGGACTTGGACAAGGCCGTAATAAAGTCTATCGAGACACTTTCCCACGGCCTTGATGCTAAGGCCAAGGACTCCAACAATCCTGCTAGTAGTTGGTGATCTATTTTGTCTTATTAACACACAAGACAAGTCCGCACATATGCCTCGATGTCATCCCACATATTTGGCCAAAAGTACGAGGCTTGGACTAGTGCGGTGGTGCACTCAATTCCTGGATAACCAGCCCACTTGGAGTCGTGGCATTCTTTGATTACTTCCTTGCATAAGTTTCCCCACCTTGGCACGAACACCGGTCTTCTTGCCAAAATCTCCTTGTCTTTCCTTCGAGAACTTTCTCCAGCAGGTCCTTAGCCAATGGATCTTGTTGGAGGCCTTAGCTGAGTAGTCTTGGATAAATTGGCGATAGTAGTTCACCAACCCTAAGAATGAGCGAAGCTCGGGTACATTCGTGGGAGGCTCCCAATCAAGGATGGCTTTGACTTTCGAGTTCTCCATCATTAGTTTTTCGGCCGATATTTTATGCCCAAAGAACTCTACTTCTTCTTGAGCGAATGAACACTTCTCCATCTTGAGGTAGAGCTAGTTTTCCCGAAGTATTTGAAAAATTTGCCCCAAATGTTTAGCATGCTCCTCGAGCGTGGTGCTGTACACCATTATGTCATCCAAGTACACGACCATGAAGCGGTCGAGAAATGGTTGCAACACTTTATTCATAAGCGTGCAAAATGTGGCTGGTGCATTTTTGTGAGACCGAAAGGCATTACAAAGAACTCAAAAGATCTGTACCTTGTCACGTATGCTATCTTCTGTTCGTCTCTCTCGGCAATGCAAACTTGGTAGTACTCAAAGCGCAAGTCGAGTTTGGTGAAGTACTGCGCCTTGCCAAACTAGTCAAAGAGATCCACTATCAAGGGAATCGGATACTTGTTCTTAATAGTGATCTTGTTGAGCACTCTGTAGTCGATACACATCGTGCACCGAAAGAAGCTTTAGACTGACGAACATAGCCTGTGTCTAGTAAATCGGTGAGTTGTTTTCGAAGCTCCTCGAGTTCGGGTGGCACCATGCGGTAGGGCGCCAAGGCTGGAGGTTTTGAACCTTGCTCCAATTTGATTTGGTGATCCACCTCTGGTCTAGGTGGAAGCTTCTTTGCAAGCTTCGGAGGCATTACGTTCTTGAATTCTTCGAGGACGGCTTGTATTGTTGGAGGGACTTGGCTTGGAGTACTTGCACAATTTCCCCCTCATTGAGCTCCAGAATGGACACTAGAAAGCTTGGGACTTCTTGAAAGCTTTTTTAAATTGCATAGCCGAAAGTGTTTTCTCCTCGGACTTGCCACACTTCATAGGAACCATGCATACCTTACTCCCGTCGAGGATGCTTAGGGAGTTTGTGGCTAGAAGTGGGAAGACATGGACTTGGTCGAAGAATTCTATGCCAATGACCATTTTGAAGTCATCCATAGACACGATGGAGAAGTTGAGCTTTCAACTCTATGTTCCAAGTACGACGTGCACGCCTTATGTCGTGCCCTCAATAGACTTGTCGGGTGAATTGACCGCCTTCATTGTGCCTCTTTCCTTCGTAGTTTTGAGGCCTATGCGTTTGGCCTCATCTTCGGATACGAAATTGTGCGTTGTTCCCGTATCCAACAATGAGCGAACGGAGTGTCCATTTATCTGTATCCTCACGTACATTAGCCCTTTCTAGGCGAGTATCGATTGTGGGCTATTGAGTGCACCGAGTCATTGGAGAGAACCCATGCTGGATTGGGGTTCTTCTAATATTGGTGTGGAGTTGCCCTTGAGTTGAGCAACAAAGGCGACTTCTTCTCGAGACAGTCGAGAACCTAGTAAGGGGATAAAGCATGGACTTCGCGGCTTTGGTGGCTTCTTCTTGCCTTTCGATTTTCCTAGCTCTATAGAATTCTATGCCTAGAGAATTCTATACACAGGTGCCAAATTCTAAAGAAATCTAGTGTATATACAAATGTGTTATAGTTGCTAGCATTTTGTGGAAGTTTCTGAAATCAGGCCAAGCTAGCACATCTTAGCTCATGTCCTTGGGTCATTTTTGTGTTCTAGTTGAGCGGCCCGTAACAGAAAGGTGCAATAACTTTATGCATTAAGCCGATCCTTTAGTTTCACACTCAGAAACACTAGATATTTTCCTCTATTCTTTTTATCTAGATACACATATTTATAATCATGATTAATGATTTTAGTTAGATTTGTTTTCCTTTATAATCATCATATTAATTTATTCCCTATGATCAGACTTCTAGCCTCAAAACTTTTATACAAATTTCTAAAAAAGAAAAAAATTCTTGTCCTGCGTTTGAGCAAATATGGTTAAAGGATATAATATTAAGTTATAGTATTTACAGATTCAGAGTTGAGATTATTACTTTGATTAAATAGATTAAATTACTAAGCTAAATTCTTAAATTAAGTAGAAAGACGAGTGCAATAAAAATAAAATAAAATAAAAAAGAACTTTATTTTTATGTGATTGTGATAGTATCACAAAATATTTCCACCATTTCAAAAAAGAAAAATTTTAAATTTTTATTATAGTTACATGACATATATAAATGCTGCATTCCTTGAAACTCAAATTTTTGGATAAATTGAGATTATAGTTTTGCATCTTTTTCTTTTATTAGTAATTGTGAATATTATTCAAGCAAATCAGTGATATCACATTCAACTAAGTGTTGGTCTAGGATAATAAATTTCTTGGCGTGTCAAGGTGGGCATCACAAGTTGTCAGAAAATGATCCAAATCAATGAAAGAGGAGACAAATATGGGACTGAATGTTTTTTTATATAAATAATCATTTTCATTCGAAGAATTTAACAGTACTGAATGGAATGCAAACATAGCATTTGCTTGGTATTAGATGATGTGTAAATGCTTATACTTTGTGCAATGGTACTGTTGTATTTTAAGGAGTAATATTTAATGTGGTATTGGCATTGGTATACATATTTAGTGCGTTTGATACATTATATTATATTACATTGTATTGTATTATTTTAATACTGTTATATTATATTATGTTATATTATATTAGCATTATATTATAATAATATTGTACAATATTTAGTGCTACATTGTATTATATTAATTTTTTATAATTAATTTAAATTATATATTTTATTATTTTAATATAATTAAATTATATTAATATGCTATATTATTCAAATTATTAATATATAAATATTTATTCTTAGTTATATTAAATTATATATTTATTAATAAATTATAATGTAAAAATAAAAAATATAATATCATTGAATAATAAATTATATATTAATTAATTTATTTTAATAATTATAATATAAATTAAAAAGTTATATTATTATTATTAATATAAAACAAAATTAAAAGAAAAGTAAAAGCAAAAGGCAAGAATTTTTTTTGTTAAATAATTTTAATTCAACAAGAAATATTTTTTAAAAAATTGTTTGTTTTAAAAAAAATCAGTTAATTAGACTTTTATATATTTTTCTATTTAAAAAATAAAAATAAACGAGTAAGGGTATAAATATTATTTTGTAACTAATTGTAGAGGTAAAAATATTATTTTGTAACTATTATAGAGATAAAAATATTATTTTATAATTATTTTACATTTTTTATTAAAATTAATAAAAAATAAATATTTATCACTTATTTACTTATTCTTTAAAAAATTTATTATTATTTATAACTTAAATAACATTCATCTTATTTACTCTTATATTAAAAAAAAGTCATAATATTAAAAGTTTTGATGGGACAACCCACAACACCACGGCATCACCAGCGTCACCATATTTTCATGGTGAGATTTTTAAATTTAAAAAGCATGAGACAATAATGACTGGACTGCCCAGTGCCGACTTGCAATTTAAAATTGAATCGGACGGTCCCATCCCACTCTCGCACTTGTCAAAATTAACTTAAAACAGTTAAACGTAAATTTTTCTAGACAACATGACAATGTTTGTTTACATCAGAGAGAGAAAGGGTTTCTTAACAACAAAACCATACTTGTTTGTACGTTGCCCAATTACGTCTGAGAGATAAAAGGATTTCTCTCCATGTGACAACAGAAGTCAAAGTGTTTTTGCTGTTAGTTTGATTTTTCAAGGATTCACCAGTGCGAATAAGTAGTATAACCAGAAAAATTATTGTGTCACTTCAATTGTATTTGTGAGGGACAGTCATTTATGACCGTTAACTTGAATTGGTCTTTCTTCAACCAATTCTTTTCAAGAAGAGGTGATTAGTGGCCCGTCAATTAACATTTTTTTCAATGGTTAGCTCGACTTGAAAGTCACGAATTGCAAAGTCAAGGGAAGAAAAGACAATCGGACAATGCCTAATTAATAGTAGGGTGACACTAAACGGATTATTTATACCACAAAGGCAAACATTATTAACTCAATCCTGTTTATTGTTTACTATGATGATTAATTGTTTGAATGAACAGTGAAATCATTCTCTACGTGTCTAAGGGGTAGTTCTTTCTTTGCAAACAGTTTAAAACCTATACTAATTATTAATTAGTTTGCAATCTTTAGTGGCTAACATTTTAATCCTTTGATTCGTTGCATAATTTGAAGTTAATCCTTTAATTTGTGATTTCATGGTAAAAAATATCCTGCTATGCTCTTTGAATTTTACACAACTCCCTTTCCTAGTTAATTGATTTCCTTTAATATTTGTATGCCGAATTCAAGTTGCGGGGAAGAAAGAGTCAAGAATTACAATTGAAGAAAAGGAAAAGAATAGATTTTGTCAGCAGAAGATTGTTCACTCAGTCCCAAGAGCAGAGACTGAATCAACTCACATGGATGTTCATGCGGTTTCGCATATCAGATGTTAGTTTTATTATATGTATGTTTTCACTTATTGATGAGATTTTAATTCATGTCCTCTTTCTTATGTATGTATTTTTTTTTATATAATTTATATTATAGGAAAGAGTCATGTCTAACATTCATCATCTTAGTGATTTAAAAAAAAAAAAAAACTCACTTCGTTTGACTCATGTTAGATTGTCTTCGGAGAAGAAATTCGGAAAGACTGTAACTTGTCTTCATCGTGGATCTTGATATATACATCTTGTATCTCATGGTTGAAAAAATATTAATTAACAACTGTCAAATTAAATGTGTTTCGTTGGCGGTTAGCTTTCGAGCAATAAATAGAGAGAACATTATATTAGTCAGCGTTTCATAAATACACGGCACAAGTAGCTGTTGAATGATTTTGTTAAAAAAGTCAAGGTGATGCACAACTTTTAGAACACGTGTATGTGGCTGGCATCAAATTTTAAAACTCTTGACCAAGGTTGGCACCGAAGCCATTAAAATTTTAAAAAAATATTGATTTTGGTTGCCATCATTAAAGACTTTTGGGAAGAAGAATCAAATGCATACATGATCTTTCACGATAAATAATAAATCATTTGTTCATTCGAGAGTATTCTAAAATTTGAAAGCATCTCAAATTTAGAGTAATTCAAACGAAGAATTATTGAGAGTAAGTAATCAAAAAGTGTGAACAATTGAGATATATTTTTGTTCAAGTGTAAATAAGAGTATGATAGAAATGAGATTGATAAAGAAGCCTAGATGGTTTACAAAAACATAATAGTAGGATATGCACTTTCAATTATTGATTATGATATTCCCAATATTTTTAGTGAAGAATCACACAGTAATGAAAGTGATTAGTGGAAGTTTTTCTTAGAGGAAGATATGAAGAGAGATGAAGTCTCTTCTTCAAAACTAGACTTAGAAAATTGTGGATTTACTTTAGGGGAAAAAGATTGTTGGTAATAAATGAGTCTACACCAAGAAGAAAAGATCTTTAAATCAATCAACTCTTGAATACAAGGCAAGCTTATAGTAAAATATTTTGCTCAGAAGAAAGGTATTGACTATAATGAAATATTCTCTCAAATTGTAAAACATACTTCCATTTGTATCCTATTTTTCTTAGTAGCTGAATATTGTTAGAGTTAGCTCAATTGGATGTTAAGATGACGTTTTTACATAGGAATTTGGAGGAGTAAATTTATATGACTTACCCTTATGGTTTTAAAGTTGCTGGTAAGGAAAATCATGTGTGCAAATTGATTAAATCTTTGTACGGACTGAAGCAGTCACCAAGACAGTAGTACAAAAGATTTGATCAACCGCAGAAATTCAACAAAAGTGAACACAATTACTGTGTTTACTTTAGAAGATTATAATATGAAGCTTTTATTTTTTTTTTTACTTTATGTTGACAATATGTTTATAGTTTCGAAGAATATATTGTGAAATTAAAGAAGCAACTGGCTTTTGAGTTTGAAATAAAAGACTTTAGGTGATGCATAGAGAATACTTGAAATAGTGATTCACAAAGACAAAATGAATGGGAGCGTGTGGTTAAATAAAAAATCTTATTTGAAGAAGGTGCTCGAAAGATTTGGTATAGATAACAAAACTAAATTGATATGTACTCATCTAGCTTCTTATTTCAAATTAAGCTATTCTTTATATTCTTCCCCTTAAGAAAAGCACTACTATATAGTTAATGTTTCATATGTTAATGTTGTAGGTAGTCTTACATATGCTATAGTGTGCACAAGGCCTGATATATCTCAAGCCATCAGTGTGGTTAGTTGATACATGCATGATTCGGGTAAAGACCATTAGGTTGCGGTGAAGTGGATTCTTCGATATCTGTACAGGACAGTTGATGTTGAGTTATTGTTCAAGAAGGATTGTGGTCAATAATATGTTGGGTATTTTGATTCTGATTTTTCCAGAGATCTAGACAAGCGAAGATTAACAACTAGCTATATATTCACATTGGATGGAGGTCCGATTAGTTGGAGGCCGATTCTACAATCGATAATTACTCTTTCTACTATGGAAGTAAAGTACATAGCAACAACTGAGGTTGTAAAAGAAGCTATCTGGTTGAAAGGTTTGTTAGATGATTTGTGAGTAATCTAAGAGAACATTAAGGCTTTCTGTGATAACCAAAGTGCGATATTCCTTACAAAGAATCAAACATATCATGCTCTAACAAAACACATAGATGTGAAATATCATTATGTGAGGGAAGTTATCGAGAGTAGTATTGTGTTATTGAAGAAGCACAATACCAACGATAACCTATCAAATATGCTGACAAATGTGACTTCTGGTGTGAAGTTTTAATATTGCTTTAAACTAATTCAAATTCTTCGAATATGTTGAGTTTGAGAATTTTGAACTACGGTTGGCTTGATCTCAGATTTTGTGTATGTAGTCAATCACAGAGATGGGGTCACATAGGGGATGATAGTTTGCTGGTAATCAGTTTAGATTTGGATAAATCTTTACTGAGATGGAGAATTGTTGAAAAAGTCAAGATCAACCACAAACTTTTAGAACACGTGCTGTGGCTAGCATGCAATTTTGGAACTTTTCACCAAAGTTGGCACCGAAGTCATTAAAATTGAAAAACATTGTTGATTTTGGTTGCCGTACTTAAAGACTTTTGGGAGAAGAATCAAATTCATGCATGAAATTTGGCTATAAATAACAAGCCATTTGTTCATTTGAAAACATCTCAAATTTAGAGCAATTTAAGTGAAGAATTGTTAAGAGAGAGTAATCAGAGAGTATGAGCAATTGAGAAGTATTTTCTTTTAAGTGTATGTGAGAGTATTGAGTGTATTTAAGTTCAAGGAAGTGGGATTTCTGTACTCAATATTATATTTTAATAATTGTTAATAATATAATTATTTTTTTCTTACTCTCATGGATTTAAGCATAATTGCTGAACTACGTTAAACATTAGTGCACTTAATTTCACATTCTACGTCAAATTTAATATTACAACATGCAACAACCAAAAAGAGAAAAGTGTATTAGGTCAACATGTATCTCATGGTTGAAAGAAATTAATTAATGAAAAAAATTAATTAAGAACTGTAAAATTAAATGGGTTTTTTGTTGGGGGTTAGCTTTGAAGCAATAAACAGTGAGAGTATTACATTTCATAATACACGGCACAAGTAGCTGGTGAATGATTTAATACTACAACATGCAACAACAACAAAAAAGACAAAAGTGTATTAGGTCGACAAAAGAGAAGATTTCAAATGTGAGACTAGATATTAAGTCTAATAATTAAAGAAAATTGATCTATGTTCTATCTTTATAGTTTTTAATCTCTTTTTTAACACGACAATTAGGTTAAGAGAAACATGGTTTGAGCAATTTGAAGTTTCTTATCTGAGGTTACCTAGGATCCCATACTTATGGGAAGTTGGCTCTTGTCATTTCTCAGCACTAAGGAATTTAAGCATAATCAATATTAATGAAACCTAACTTAGAAATATTATCGTCTGTGGCAATATCTATGATTTCAAATGGACCAAAATCTTTGTTACTAAAATCTGATTTGATTAAGTGATCATATCATTGGTTTTGTCAACAAGATGAACAAAATTAATCTTCTTATTGATGAACAATTCTTTCCATCACTCTTTAATTCATTAATTACTCACCATGCTCAAACTAAAGACGCCAATCTTTCATTCATTAATTACTCACCATGCTCAAAATGAAAACTCCAAAAAGGAGTAATATATTTTTGCTTGTCTAATTTCACCACAAGAACTTTAATTATCCTTCAATTATTAAAAAATATTAGATTTGTTCGCATACAGTTTATTTTGCTAGAGATAAAAATCAATTAAATAAATTAAAGTTCTTTATTAAACCAATTCTTGATTAGAAAATTTAATTTATTTACTAATTAATACCACAAGTAAAGAGATCAATTATTTCCTTAGATCCCTACAATGTTTAGGGAGTAAGATATTTTCCAGACCAAGCAAATACATCCACAATGTTTAAAAAAAGGAGTCCTAATCTCATCAACAATGTGTATTACATTTACGATGAATAATTTTTCTTATCTTAACGACATCGTCTCTTCTCCTTGGCCACCATACAAAAATTCGCTGAATTTCACCTCTGAACGACACAATTTGTTCTCCGTGCTAGGTGCTCACTATGCAAAAATCTGCCGACCGATCATTCTGAAGGGAATAACACTAGGTTTTTTAATTTTTTAAATAAAATCTTTTAGGATCGATCTCATATAACATATAAGAATTAAATAATGTAGAAATTCATACCTTGATGTTTTGAGAAGATGAACAATTGAGAGTTGTAGGCTATGACTCAAGTTTGATCAACACTGGACGTGTGGGCGTCTGTTTCATCGCTCCCCAATTGTATATGGTTCCTCTTAGATGCCTTCTTTATTTTTCATAAAATCCCTGGGGTTCTCCTCTCTTCAATTTCAGAGAATAATGCCCTTTTATAATATCTTATGAAAAACCCTAGTATGTTAAGATTATGATTTATATTTAAAATAGAATTCCTCTTTTAACTATCTCTCTACTTACCTAAAAGTGTAAGGAATGTGTAACTAACTAGGAGACTACCTTGTAAAATATTACAAGCCCCCATTTACACTTGAATATAACATACTAGGCCTTAACAAATATTATAATTATGATTTTCATCTAATATGCCAGTTTTTCTTACTTTTGGGTCTAGTGATGGTGTTGTCAATTAAATAAGCTAACTCGGGGATCATTTGGGAACATACAATAATGGCTACAATAATTAAATTTGTAATTAAACAAATATAATTATTTAATTCCAATTCTACTCCACTATAAGATTGGAACTGACCTCCATAATTGTATGCTCGAATATAATTCACCCAAGCCACATTGATTTCTTTACTGCACAATCCTTTATATCACATTGTTAATTTAAATTGATATCTCAACTGTCCAATCAATTTAATTACATCTTTTTCCTTGATACTTACTGGTTTTCTCTAATGATCATTTTCAACATACTTATTTATGTTAAGACACTCTGGCCAGAGAATTCTATGATCAAGTACTAACAACCCATTAAGAGATGTGTCATACAAATTCTATATTGTTAATCTACAATTTCAATACTTGTAATTGCTCTCACCAAGATACTCGGGTAATCTTGACTACATGTGTATGTCATGCCCATTGGTAACTCAAATGAAATAACAACTACAATCATGAAATCATAACTAACTCAAGATTAAAATTACAGTAAATCAATGCCTATGAGATTTAATAAGTCTAACAGTTATTACTAGGTTAATTAAATCTCATATTGATTCAGTTCAATGTAGATATACTACATCAATAAATTCATACATGATTAAGATAAATCACTCAATGAATTTATTACAGTCTATACCTAAATAAAGTGTCCAATTTTATTTATCAACTACGAATTTAATTTATTTAATCATAAGATAACTTGTATTTATGTCTTCTGCGAATCCACATGGTGATCGCATAAATACATATAATATGATTAAATGGACTTTACCCAAAATATTAATGCAATTCAAAATATCTGAATAAATACTTGAAATATTTTATTAATCAGAAAATCAATATACTTTAAAGATCACATAATCCCAACAATCTCCCACTAGCTCTCAAAATATATCTGGCAAATTGCACATGCTTGTAGGACTTTAAGTGTAGGTTATAACCTTTCTACACTATTTCCATATGAGATAATACTTTCTCTCAATGTGTTTTTGTTTCTTGTGGTTTCTTGGTTCTTTTGATTGAGCCACTGCACCATTATTATCGAAAAATAATTTTAGTGGTGCACTTACAGCACATACCACCTCAAGATCTCGAAGGAACTTGGGGAGCCATGCCACTTATTTTGCAGCCTAAGATGTAGCCACATATTAAGCTTCTGTTGTGGAGTCTGTGATACATAATTGTTTCACACTTCTCCAATTAATGGCTCCACTTCCTAATGTAAACACATAGCCAGAAGTAGACTTTCCAAAATCCTTATCTGACATAAAGTCAGAATCAGTATAACCCACTAGAGTAAGTTCATCACCAGAATATACAAGCATATAATCCTTAGCTTCTTTTAAGATACTTCATTATATGCTTGACAGCAGTCTAGTGTTTAGGTCCAGAATTAGATTGATATCTGTTAACCATCCCAATCGCAAAACATGTGTCTGGTTTAGTGCAAAGCATGGCATACATGAGACTTCCCACAGCTTCCGCGTAGGGAACTCGTCTCATTTTCTCTATCTCCTTAGAAATTTTAGTTGATCGATTCTTAGAAGATAAAATTCCATGTCTGAATGGTAACAAACCAATCTTGGAATTTACCATGCTAAATCTAGCCAATATCTATCGATATAGACCACTTGAGACAAAGCTATCGTTTTATTCTTCTGGTCTCGTAGCAACTCGATACCAAGAATATAACTAGCTTCTATCAGATCTTTCATATCAATTGTTTTGCTAGCCAACTCTTTATAGTAGTCAATACTCCTACATCGTTTCCGATAAGGAAAATATCATCTACATAAAGAATTAGGAAGACTACATATTTTTCCTGAATTTTCATGTACACACATGGTTCATCAATATTCTGAATGAATCCAAACGATCTCATCGCTTGATCAAATCTGATGTTTCATGACTAGGATGCTTGCTTCAATCCATAGATGGATCTTTGCAACTTGCATACTAAGTGTTCTTGGCCTTTTTGTATGAATCCATCTAGTTGCTATATAAAGATGTCTTCTTCAAGATGCCCATTAAGAAAGGCAGTCTTGATATCCATTTGCCAAATTTCATAATCCAGCAATGCAGCAATAGAGAGTAGAATTCTGATGGATTTAAGCATAGCAACCAGAGAAAACATTTCCTCATAGTCAATTCCCTCTTTTTGAGTGAACCCTTTAGCTACTAATCTTGCTTTAAATGTTTCTATCCTTCTGTTTACTCTTCTTTTTCTTTTATAGATCTACTTGCATCCAATGGGTTTTACTCTATTTGGTGTCTCTACAAGTTCCCAGATTTTATTGGAATACATAGATTCCATTTCTTGATTCATAGCCCTTTTCCAATGTTCAACATCACTATCTATTAGAGCTTCATTATATCCAGTGTGATTTTATACATGTTCATATGAGATAGTCGTATAGGTTTCTCTCAATAATATGTATTTTGTCTGGTAATCTAGTTACCTCCCACTACGATAAGGTTCTAAAAGTGATAATTTGTTCAAGGATAATCCTTTTGTTAATCATTCTTGCTCTTTTCTATGCTTACATAAATAGAAAACTAAGCATCAATATGATCTCCTTACTTTATGATCTCTCTAGTTTTACCTTATTCATAGGTTATAAGTCATTTATATAGTCTTCCACAAGGAAAGTATAGTATATGTTTACAAATTCATTCCTGTCTTCAGGTCTATAAATTAGACTTTTCTTTATTCCTTTAGAATACCTAAAACATGCATACTTTTGAATATGAATCTAATTTTTCTGCCTATAATTTTAGTATAAATACTAGTGAATCTCCAACTATAGATGTGTCACAAATTAAGTTTGTGACATATCCATAATTCCATGGAGTAATAGGCACTAAATATAGGAAAACTAAGTTCAATAGTCTATGCAGTTTTAAATACTGGTATCTAGAATAAAAAAGGTAAATGATAAATCACTAAGTATATATCTCATTTTATCCAAAAGAATCTTATTTGTCCATATAATGACACTATTATGTCACAATGTTCATTATAAATGGGAGTTTATCCCATTTTACAACCAAATGGACTTTGAATTCTCTAGAGAGATATTCTTTACTTCGATTAGATCGAAACTCTTTTATGTTCTTGTCTAATTGCTTCTTTGTCTTATTCATGTACTCTTTTGAATTTCAAAAGCAACGGAATCATGACGCATTTAGACAAACATAAATGCGATGAATATTTATCAATTAGATTGACAAAATATTCATAACCTCTACTTACATGTAAACTAATTAGTCCGCATACATTTGTATGCATTAATTCCATGAAATACAATATTACGCTTTCTTTTAACTCAAAATGAGCTACCTTGTCATATTACTTTTCTAAATAAGATTTGTAGAGTATCAATGATCAACCTCAAATAGGTCAGGAATGACCTATTATTAATCATTCTCATGAAATCTTATTATAGTTTATATGATTTAAGCATAAATATTAGAGGTGCCATTGGTTTTGGAAAAACATATCTTTTTCTCAGATAAATAATATACCTTTTATCATTATATCTTGCTTTGAATAGATCAATAGACTTATATGATATTAATTGTCTTTGTAAAGTACAAAAATGAGTTATTAACAGAGGATCAAAAAATAACAGTGTGCTTCTGTTTATTAAAAACAAGCCACCGAAATTAAATTCCTCTAATGTTTGGAATACAAAGACAAATATCAAAACTTAAAGTCTCATAAAATTGATCTAGTCTTCTCATCTAATATAAACTAGTATATTTCTCTACTGCTGCTTAAAGCTTTCTTCACTTAATCTCTTGGTTTCCTAAAAACCAAATAAATGAATTTACAAATAAAATTAGTTATCTCAGAATTCACTACTGTATTAATCAATAGAAAACTGAACTAATTAGGAAGCTTAAAGATTTCCTATACCTGATTTTAATAATCTTAGGACAATCTTTCTTTCGATGACCTTTCTGTCCACACTTGAAGCACTTGTCTTTCGACTTGCCATCTTTTCTGGCAGACAAGTTCCTTGTGTCAATTCCCTTTTGCCTACCCTTGTCTTTCGACTTAGGCTTTAAAGAGAATTCTTGTTTAGGAAGTTCTTTGCTATGATAATATTCTTCTATAGCATGTAGTTCGTACATCAATTGAACTAAGGTCATATCTCTATTGCTTAAGATATAGCTGACCTTAAACTCTCTGAATGTATCAGGTAAAGATTCAATCACCATGTTGATCTTTGTTTTATCATCGATCTCAACACCATGAATCTCAACTTCATTCAAATAGTCCATCATTTTGAGGACATGATCACGAACTCTTGTACCCTCTTTCATCTTAGTGTCAGTGACACGTTTTAACGCTGCTTCTCTGGCAGAATCAATATTCTGCCCAAACATCTGATAGAGACTAACCAATATTTCAGTGGCTATTTCCATGCTCTGAAGTTTGTTCTGCAGTTCCATAGAAATCGAAGCCAATATATAGCGCTTAGCCATTTTGTTAGCCTCGCACCATTTCTCATAAGACTCCTTCTGATTTCTATAATCGTATAACGTTGGTACTGGAGGGTATTGCTAGGTCAGAATATATTTGTAGTCTTTAGCAGTGAGAATATTAAATATATTGCGTTTCCAATCTAAATAATTTTCACCAGTGAGTTCATTTTTAACTAGGATGATTAATAATGGGTTGATGAAAGACATTTTCTGAAAAATAAAACATATATGCATAAATATATTGATATAACATTCACAATAAAATTCTAAAATGCAAAAAACCATAAATACATTTTATTTTATTGTAACGATAATCTAGTATCGCTTTAGCAAGCTATCCGTTGGGGAAGTCATGCCGCCACTTACCAGACCCAATTAACCATTAGATTATTTACTTTCATGTCGTAACATGATAAATAACTATCGTTATCTTTTAAGGCCAAAATTTTGTTAACAGAGCTTCGTTGGGAAGGTTAATAATAAATTTTTGTTGAGTGTATAACCATTGTTTCAATCTAGTATTTCTCATATCATGTAGCCACCATTAGGGTGATCAACAAATTGAAAAAATATTTCGATTTTATCTTTAAAGAAGTTCATCAAATAAAATGTCTAATATATATACCCTCCGTAGGGAGTATCACTGTATCATGAAGTCGAGGTATATATATAATTTTATTATTGAACTAACAATAGAGCCCGTGGAAAAATTATCTTGAATTTTCCCTCTCCCATTCAGTATTTTAAAGTTTGGTTTTTCCTTTTAAAACATACATATATTGTTAATTGCATACTTCCTATAATATTATCTAAGTGATATATTATATTATTAAGCATTTGCAAATTTCAAACAATATACTTAAATTCATGTTATATGAATAACATATATTATTATGCATAGAGTGACGCTACCTACTCTATATGACATGTTATCATAGCATGTTCACATCCAAAACACAACATATAGAAAAATTAAATAATCTCAATTAATGGTTTTCCTAATAAAAAATATTAACCCTAAGCCTAATGTTCATTGGGCTTCATGTCAATATCTTCTTTTCTTGGATTATCTTTGTTGATAGTCTTGGCTAATATGGACTTTAAATTTATTATTAGTCCAAATTTTTAATTTTAAGGAAAATAAAATAAAATTTTAAATAAAACTTTTGAACAAAAAATAAACTTAATTTGTTTAAACTATATCCATGCATTTTAATCCATTAAGCCCAAATTTTATTGGACTTAAAACTAAGATTTACTAAGTTCAAAAACCGTTTCTGGACTTTAATGCATAATAGTAAACAAATTCTACCCATTATAAAAATAATACAGACATTAGGGGGCTGAGTGATAATTGCCACTCAAAACCCTAATCTCTTTTGTTTTCTCCAGCCGCCGTCACTAAAGAAATCGCAGAGCTTCCGTTCGTCCCTTTTCCGGTGGGCACTTGCCTTTGTCGAGCCGGAAAAACGCTCCTGCCGGCGCCGGAAAACCATCTGCTGTTGCCGCCTTCCGCTTCCAGCCGCGCGCGGGCCTGCTGCTGCGCGAGCAGCTTCCGGGAGCCTGTGGCTACGCGCGCGTCCTGCTGCGAGAGCAGCGCGCGCGAGCTTGCTGCTGGCTGCCTTCCGCGCGGTCTGAGTGCTGCGGGCTGTCTTCCGCGCGCTGGCTGCGTGCTGCGGGCTGCGTTCCGCGCGTGAGCTGCGTGCTGCATGCTGCCTTCTGCGCGCTAGCGATGCAGCTGGTGCCTTCCGCGCGTGCGGGCAATCCTGCTGGGATTTTTATTATTATTATTTTTATATAATTCTTATAAATTTTTATTAAGATTACAATATCAATATCTTACAAAAATTCTAAATGAAAATAAGAATTTATTTTCAAACTAAATTTATGGTTTATTTTAATATGTGCTACTACAGTGAATATGTGAATTGATATCGTGGTAGAAGAATATTGACTTCATGGTGTATCTCCCCTGTTTTCTGAAATAATTGTATTTAGATTTGTTTCGGACAGTAAATTACACATTAAAAAAAAACTCACTTTTGTCACAAATCATCTGTCAATTCTATAGTATGTTTTAAGGTTTATTTAGTATTAAAGTTGGATAACTGTAGTTTTTAATTTATAACACTAAAATATTAGATAAATACTAATTACTGTAGTTTGGAAACAAAGTTGATTTGATCTAAAACTATGCAAATATATCTATCTTAAGTAATGCATGCTAAATGGGAAGGTTGTGTACACTTCCGAGAAGTTATCAGAGAAAATGTTACTAAAAAATCAAATGTGTAGTGAAATAGTCTCACTCATTTCTTTAGCATATAAATTCTAAAATTCTTCAATTTTTTTTCACTTATTTATGATGTACATCCTAAGGTTTATTTCTTTTTTGTTTTATGGAACCTATCGTGAAGAAAGAAATAATTGACATTTACCAAGTTAATTAAGGAACTTGTGGCTTCTAGCAACTTAAGTACGTGAATTCTTTTAATTCAATAATGGCTTCCAATATATAGCCAAAATACAACGTTTAAATCCTAAATAGTAGAAAAAAATTATACCTAGAGATCTGGATGTAATGCTGAGTTAATCTCTGTCTAACTCTTCATAATCTTTTGATATATGTGCATAAATAGCAATACATGATTAAGGTTAAATTAATTTTATATTATTATTTAATAACTACCAATTGTATATTTATAAAATATTAACAAAAATGTCGGCTCAATACTGCAACTACTTCCTAATGATAAAAAAGCAACAAGTTGCATTTAATTAGGAGTACAAAATACCCATAAACTCATGCAGATAATTATTTTGATGAGTTTTTGATAAACACCGACAACGATAACTGTTCAATCAAAGTTCTTAGATATTAAATCTCTTAAAGATAGTGCAATAAAGTTCGAAATAATTTCTGGTATTTTGGATGCATGTATGTATCTGAAGTTTATTGAATTAATTATGATAATCTTGAATGTTAAATCCATACTTCTCCATTAATAATGACATATTTGTCAATTTCGGAAGGCTGCAGGCCATATATGTAATCAAAGATTGTGGTGACAACAAATGTTTCCATAAGGGACCTAGCGGTCAATTCAACATTAGTTTTTAATTTCTTTTAATTGTCCTTCCATCAATCCCTATTTATTAATACAAGAGAAATTAAAGTTCTAACTAGCTCTACAGAAGCCTAACAGTGAAGAAAATTAAAATCTTAATTACTCCTCCTAATTAATAGGAGGATAACTAAAGTACTAACATTAATTATTAGTAGTAAGACTCAAGCTTGTGATTGTTAATTTTTAAACTTTTATCATTATTATTATCAAATTTATAAATATTATTTCACTCCAAGACGATGGGTTAAAATACAATATATAACAGATTACGTCTTAAAGATCGATTAATGAATAATGATTATTGAATCTGATTAATATTGCAGTCTATTAATTCATATTATACGATGTCTGAACCACCACATCTGAGGATAATCGAACCCACCAATAATCACACTGTTACATCAAGATCACGAACTGAACTGATCAACTGAAAGAAGGATTTCGGATTATTATTTCATTCTGAGTTAAAATAATCCAGATAATTATATATTGAAATTGTAGATTACCTGATTCAACATTCACCAAATGCGACTGAATAGAAGATCAAGATGTAATTAAATCATTGAGATATCAATTAACGGCGAAAGGATCAGAAATCAATGTGGCTTAATTATATTCGAGTACACAAAGAAGCACCAATCTTATATAGAGGATTAATTAAATAATTATATTTGTTTAATTACAAATTTAATTATTAGTAGCCATTATTGTATGTTCCAAAATGATCCCCGGGTTAGCTCATTTAATTAACAACACCATCACTGGACCCAAAAGTAAGAAAAACTGGCATATTAGATGAAAATTATAATTATAATATTTATTAAGGCCTAGTATATTATATTCAAGTGTAAATGGGGACTTGTAATATTTTACAAGGTAGTCTCCTAGTTAGTTACATATTCCTTCTACTTTTAGGTAAGTGGAGATAGTTAAAAGATGAATTCTATTTTAAATATAATTTATAATCCTAATATATTAGGGTTTTTCATAAGATAATATAAAAAGGGCATTATTCTCTTAAATTGAAGAGATGAGAACTCTAGAGATTTTATGAAAAATAAAGAAGGCATCTAAGAGGAGCCATATACAATTGGGGAGTGATGAAACAGACGCCCACACGTCCAGTATTGATCAAACTTGAGTCATAGCTTAGAAGATCATTTGGAGGCAGATCTACAACTCTCAATTGTTCATCTTCTCAAAACATCAAGGTATGAATTTCTAGATTATTTAATTCTTATATGTTATATGAGATCGGTCCTAAAAGGTTTTATTTAAAAAATTAAAAAACTTAGTTTTATTCCCTTCAATTGGTATCAGAGCCATCTCATAATAATATATAAGAATTTTATAAGAAATCTATCTTGTTAATTATATATTAGAGTGGCACAATTTATTTAGATATATATTATTTATTAATATATGAATAAAGCATGCTTGGATTGTCTCAATTCATAGTTAGAAATTTATTTATATTTTTATTATTGAATTTATAACAAAAGGGGTAGCCTATTATCAAATGTCACTTTGCAAGCAGAAGATTTTTCCACGAAAAGAAACTGAATCAACTCACATAGTTGATTCCGGACAGATTTAAACCGGAAGAAATATTGGGGCATATAAAAAAATAAAAAAATAAATTCGTAAAGACTAATGAATTGCAAATGGAATAAATCAATCATACTGTAACCCGTCATCAATCATCATGCATGTGATGGTTGAAAAACTTAATTTAGAACAGTAAAATTAATTTGGGTTGGTTGGTGGTAGCTTGGAAGCAATAAATAGTGAGCAACATAAGTTGGGTTTCATAAATGCACATGACACAAGTTGCTTGAGAATGATTTAAGTCTAAAATTGAAGAAAATTGACCTATGTTTCACCTTTTTAGTTTTTAATCTCTTTCTTAAACAATTTGAAGTTTCTTATCTGAGGTTCCCTTAGGATTCCATACTTATGGGAGGTTGGCTCTTCTCATTTCTCACCACTAAGGAACTTTAAATGGACCAAAATTTTTGTTTTCTTTTTTCGAAAGGAACTAAAATCAAATTTGATTAAGTAATCGTGTCATTGCTTATGTCAACAAGATGAATAATTTCTTTTTCTGATTGATGAAAAATTCTTTCCAGCACTCTTTTTGGAGACTCACATTCATTCATTAATTACTCACCATGCTAAAAAAAAAATGGCAGAAAGAAGTAATTTAATAATTTACTTGTCTAATTTCTCCAAAATTTCAACTAATTAATCTCTTTACTTGTGGTAGTAATTAACAAATAAATTAAATCTTCTAATCAAGAATTGACTGAAATAAATAACTATAATTTAATTAATTAATTTTTCTCTCTAACAAGAATTTTATTTTTATTCAAAACGTGACCGTTGCTTTTTTTTTTAAATAATGAATTTAACTGCATAATAGTCTTAAATCTCTACAACGTTTAGGGAGTCAAATATTTAATTTTTATTGATGAAATCAAAACATTTGGAAACAATGAAAAAATAAATTACCTAGTAATTATTTTGTTATGAAAAAGTATATTTACAATTTTAATTAATTTATTCAAAATGATAGTAAAATTTAATTAAAAAATATTATAATCTTATAAAATTTAATTAAAACATGATTATAAGTTTATGTCCTTTTTTTATAATTTCATTAAAGAAGGAGCTCTAAATATAAAAAGAGGTTTTTAAAAGTTAAATAAGCTCTACTCGCTCACTGCATTCGAGTATCAATCAATGAGCCCTTCAAGTTAATCCAATAATTCAATTTTGGTGGGTCTGGCAAATGGTAATGGCTCGGGTACTATACTTTTCAGGTAAAAATCATTCCCGTCACTGACCTTTATTTATTGTGTGTTTACACGATATGGGTTGGGGATCTCGGATAAAAATTAGAGATATTTGCCCCTTTTCTTATCTCCTATTCCCTATATTCCCTTTTATTTTTTAACATCTACGTATATTTAAAATAAAAAAAGATATCTTAATTATTTAGTTATAGATGAATATGTAGCACTTTATTATTCAATTTTCAGTAAATATTAATTATAATTTATGATTATTAAGTTCAACTTTAATCAATGTATTATTAAATATTTAGATCAAAAATATAAGTATACACTTGGACGTTTTCTTGTCTATTCTTCACCTTTCAACACTCTTTCAACTAACCTTGATTTAAACATATTCTATTGTCATTTTAATTTCTGATTAGGACAATATTATAGATGGTCTAATAAATGTCTAGTCCATTAAACAATTAAAATCTATTAGTACATGTGTAGGATAATATCATCCTGCTAAGTGTCAAATGATTACATTTAAATTTTTTATTTTTTACTTTAATATTTATTTAATTTAATTGTTAATTTTAACATTTAAGATATTAAAATTAAATAACTAGTCAATAATCAAACATGTTTAGTAACTAAGTACCAGTATTAGTATTTTATATTCATACCCAACCCACCCAATCAACTCCTATAAAAAATTATATCCGCATTTTATTTTTTATAAAATAAAGATAAAATTAAATCCAATATCCGATTCTAGCACAACATGCCCCTCTACTTGCGAGATGTTTTTTCCATTCCTATATGGGAAGTAGAGAAAAGCTGAGAAGCCTGCCCAACGAGACTGGACCGTGATTTTATTTAACGAATCTTGGGCCTGGATAGGCCCGGTTGCTCCCCCTTTTGATACCTTCGGGCGCCATTTAAGATTGAAATTTAAATTTTCTAACTTAAGCGACGCCGTATCTTCTTCTCGGCCACCACGCAGAAATTTGCTAAATTTCTATGGTGAGGGACACCGTATTGTTCTTCGTGCTCGATACGCAAAGTCTATCAAGCGGTGACTTCACTGCCAGCCCTAGCCCATTGACAGTGACAAGTGTCACAGTCACACCATATCAGGAACTAATAATAATTATAATTCTGACAACAATAATAATAAAAATTAAAAAATTAACAACCAATGTTAAATTGACCGTCATGACCCCGATGGAAACAAATTTATTGCCACCAAAATCTTGATCTCAATTTGTTGTACTTATATTTTACTGTAATATGTCTGGTTGATTTTTATTATATATTGATTTTTATTATATATTGGAATTAGAAAAAATGTGTATTTATATGTTTCAAGTAACAGCTGCATTAGCCACGAGGCCAAGGGCGCGGTGGTTAGGATTATTGTTATCTAAATTTAAGGACACTAGTTTGAATTTCTACAAACATATTACGACGATATTTTTTTCTTAATTATTGAATAAAGGTAATCTGTTTCTTTATTCATGAGGTATTTCTTTCCTTAATTATTGAGTGAAAGTAATCTGCTTCTTATCCAAGTGTGAGGAGTAGCCATCGCTCGAATATTAGTGAAAGTTCTTTTTTTTTTTTTTAAAGAAAAGGGGCGGGCAAGCCCAAATATAATTTTTTAACCCCCTTCCCACCTCCAAGAATCGAGCCCGAGCTTCCACGGCTCTACAACGAGTATGGTAACCAACCCGACTACACCCTTAGGGGCTTAGTGAGGGTTCAAATCTGAGCAGTGTCTCATACGAATTAATGTAAACTCTAGTCTCAATTATAGTGTGATTTATAAATATCAATTATAGTCTTATATAATATGAGTTGTAATCTTAAACAATAGTATCATGTATAAAAAATAATAATAATAAGAGCTGCATAAAGGTCATTTTGTGGTACATAAGAAGAGATTGTATATTTATGACCTGCGAGCTTCATTTAATTTTTACATGGGGTCAATGGAAGTTGACAAACATGCCATTATTAATAAATATTTATGGATTTTTATAGTAATTAAATTCTCGAGGGATGCAAAAAATATAGTTAGAAGGAGTTTTAGAGTAATTAAAAATAGTATTTATTGATAATATTGAAACTGTTGTAAAAAATCATTACCGAGGAGTATATCACAATCCATATTATCATATTTATATATTTGAGAGATAGCCATATTTTTACTTCGTAAAATTATTTTATATTTTTGAATAGTGTGGCTTACTTGTTGTTTATCACCAGTGATTCCAGTTATTTTAATTTGGCCATCGGGTTTCCATTTATTAGAGAGAAATGTTTTCATTATAGTTATTTCACTACCCGTATCAATTAGTGCACATGTATTTATATCTTTTTCGATTGTATGAACTTGAATATATATTGACATAAGATATTTAAGATATACTTTATTTACCATTATCGGTAAAAGATTTCATTTCCTTCTAAGGATAATGTTATATCGTGTTTTTCAATTTTATAATATTCTGAATCTTCTAAAAAACTATTTATCTAATAATATATGATTTTTTTTATATATATCCGAATCTATAAAACATGTTACTATTATCCTTATTCCTTTAATAATTATTAGTACTTTTACTTGTTTTTTTATAAAAGTGCTTGATTCCATTGAAATCTACGTATTCATAAGGTACATCTATTTCTTTAATTATTAATCCATTATTTTTATTGTGATTCATGTGATTATGACTAGCTCCAATATCTATTATAATATATAGGCATTTTACATAATTTAGTCCATCAAAATATTGTCCTAATATCTTCATTACTCCTGTTGTCGGAGTGTTGATTAACTTTTTATTTTTTGTATATGGGTAATTTTGGTTTGATGAACTTCCTTTTACTAGTGTTTTATCTTTAAAGCTTATATGTATAATTGATGATTCTTTGTTTTCTGAGTTTATTATTATTTTTCTATCATCAATGCTTAATTTATAATTTATAGGCATTCTAATATCTTGTACCATTGGTTCAATCAATATAGTTATATCTTCGCATTCTTTATTGATTTCTATTAGTGGTGTATCACTATATATTTCTCCATAGTTTGAATTGCAGAAACTATATAAAGCTGAATAATGAAAAGTCATTAACTTATTTCCTTCTTTCATTAGGTTGTCTTTTAATAGCTTAAAATAAAGGCTTAATGTTTCATCTATATTTTTATCTTTTATATAAACATAATATTTTAGATGACATGTAAATATTAACTTAGTATAACATAAATTTCCTTCTATTATTCATAAATGTCCAACCATTGGGCCATTAAATCTTTGATCATGTAATGGTAATATTATTGGACTATCTATTCATTCTTTGAGTAGAGATTTTACTAACATTTGAATTTATGCCAAGTAGACATATTGTAGTTTTTCTCTTATTGATTCTTTTTTTTTTTTCTAAGGGCTAGATCAATTGTTCTTTTATTTATTAAGATAAACTTTATATTTCCTTCAGCTTGAGTTATTGTTATTTCTTTTTCATATTCATAATATTTATGTAATATTATTTTCTTTTTTATTTCAAATATATCTCTCAACTTATGTAAAATTCCATAGTCTGGTTTCTCTAATTTTGCTTTCAAGAGTTTATTATACCTATTTTTATTAAATGTTGTGACCAAACTATATCTATTAATATTTTCTTCTCTTTCTATTTCATATATTTCTTCATTTTCTTCTACTGTATTGCTGACTTCTTTTTGCTTATTCTGATCCATCTTATTCACTAATTGTATTGTCTTCAGACATGTATACTTCTCTTCCTTCGTATTCGGATAAATCACTTATTAGTTCTAATTCAGTCTTTTATATTATTAAATTCTTTGTGCGATGGTCAGTCCGTCGCAAAAAAATTAGATAATGCAAAAAATGTCCTAATCTAATTTTTTGTGTAACGAGTTGACCATCGCATAAAATTTTGTGCGACAGTCAGTCCATTACACAAAAAATCGGATCGTGCCATCTTTTTACAGTCTGATTTTTTGTGTAACCGGAACTTTCGAATGTTATAACTTAGAATACACATATCCGTTTTTGGCATATAATATACCGTTTTAAAGCTTCCGACAAGATAAATAAAAAATTTGTATGATCGAACTTGTAGCACATAAATTTAAGCGCAACAAGCACCTATCACACATAAAATTACATATTGTTCATAATTATAGTATGTGTGACATATGTGTAAAATATACTGCATTTTTAATTTATCCTATTATATAGTATGTAACCATATTTATTTTATTTTTAAAAATTTTTCAGACTTAATGGATTTAGTTGTGCTTCAAGTATGTTATGACAGTTAGTAGGAGACATTGGCGGATAACCGTATGGAGTACGTGAATGCGAAGAATACAATTTTTTTTTTTGTTCGAAAAAATTGTTCATTTGATCAATTTATGGCAAGAGTGTATGAGGTTTTGTAGATAAATCCTGGTGAATGTAATATCACGATAAAGACAACTTTGAGGTCTAGTAACATAGTATATCGTGTATGTTCATTGTCTATGGACATATCTAATGATGAAATGGTCAAGATTGTGTTACATATGGCCGCTGAAGTGGTCAACTATAGATGCATTCTGATATTTGTTAACACATGTCATCAAGTTCCAAACCAAGATCCCGAGATACTTATGGAAACTCAAATTTCTTTTGAAGCAAACAGGTCTATCCATGATATTGAAGAAGAAGTGTTACCATATATGATGTCGTTGCAGCAGCATTACTCTCTACTCTATGACAACAACGGTACCATTGATGACAAAGGCATTATGTTAGCGGATGTTGAAGAAGAGATGTTACCGCTAACGATATCGTTGGAGCAACGTAACTCTCCATTCCACAACAATGATTTTCGTAAAAATGATGATTCTATTAATGATATCAATAACACTAGAGTGGATAATATTTATGTGGAACCGTATACTAGTATAAGGGACACTAATTTTAATAATCTAGTTAATAATAGAGGCGTTGGTCATTTTAATATTCGTATTAATAATGAGGATGAGAGTCAGTGCAATATTCCTAATAATATTAGAGACAACCGACCTATTCACTTATTCTTCTCAGAGAACAACCTACCCACACCAATGTCGTCAAAATTACAAATTTTGACCAAATCTGGTGCAACCAAGTTTGAAGGCAAAATTAGAACAAGATTTAAAGAGGATCAATTGGTATCCTCTTTGAGGGATAAATTTGATTTTAGGATTGCACGTGTCACAACGACATGCTTTAAGGCCCACATTTCTTCAGAATCATGTAAATGACGTATTCAAGTAACGAGATATTTGAATGAGCATAATGTTTCTTGGATAGTGAAGAGAGTTGATAATGAACAAAGCTGTTGTAATGAGGTATTACCTGGTGTTTGTCAAGTAAGAAGTCAGGTTGTTGGCCACATTATCGCGAATAAATTTATTTAAGAAAAACAGATATACATTCTGAATGACATCAGACATACAGCAGAAATACGATATCCAAATAACATACTAGTAGACATATCGGGGCAAAGAAGTTGTTTTTGAAACAATACGAGGGAACTCTACTGAGTCGTACAACTTACTTCCTAAACACTCTCATGTTTTGACCGAAGCAAATGAGGGTCAGTTACTCACCTCCAACGAGATGGAAATGATAATTTCTTATACTACTTTGTAGCTCTTGGCTTTTCTATCAAATGCTTTATGCAGTAGATCAAGGTAGTGATTGTTGTAGATGATGCTGATCTTAAAAGGCCATATCGTGGAAGCATGTTTATGTCAACATGTTCGGATGAAAACAATCAATTGTAATCATTAGACATTGGGGTTAAAGATTTAAAAGACAATAATGATTGAGAATGATTTATGACAAAGTTACATGGAGTCATTGGTGATAGGCCAGAGGTTTCTTAATGAGACAGCTAGCGACGATTAATACGAACGATGACGAGCAACATCTTTCTTGTTACTTGGGCTGGCCCGCCTTAAACCCATGCTGAAATATAGTGACCTGCCTATACAAACAAGAGAGCTGTTTGAATGTATTTCACAATACTGGCCATGACATTTGCTTTTATTAAAGGTAACATAAAGTCAAAATTCAAGATGTCTAAAGTTATTTGGGATCAATTTAAGCTAGCCTTTATAAACGTAGCAAAGTGTATGGACGACATGAAGAATTTAAAAGACAACTTCAGGGGTTGTGGATACTTTACTCAGGTGCAGCTAATTACTTAGAGAATAATGTTGGTATATGTAATTAGGCAAGGTTTGAGTATGAAGGTAAAAGGTACAATATTTTTACCATAAATATTGCAGAAAGCATGAATTCTTTAATGAGGGCATCACAAAAATTTTCTATTACTCATCTTGTTGATCACTTTAGAAAAATATTGCATTAATGGTTTTATGATAGGTAAATTGTGGCTGAATCGATGAGTACATGTTTAATAACATGGATAGATGAAATACACGCTGAAAAGAGAACTTTGGTGGAAAGAATGATCGTTCGTCCGGTGTCTCAGCACCGATTCCATGTTTTGGGTGGTGGTATTAAATAGGGGATGGCTGAAATACGTGACAAGACTTGCTCGTGTAGAGTATTCCAACTTGATCAGCTTGTATATGCACATGCAATTGTTGCTTGCATATTCGTTCGAGTGGATTACATATGTTTTTGTTTTGATTTTTACACTAAAGAATTATTGGTGCTAGCTTATGCCCAACCAGTAAAGCCAGTTAGTGATATGGCAGACTGGAAAGTTCCAGAGACAATCCTAGAGATGAATATTAACCTACCAGTAGAAGCACCATTGCCTGGTCGTCACCGAGAGCTCAAAATACCTTTGTTGGTGATGATGTAAATCAAAGGACTGTCAAATGTGGGTGGGGCAATGAACCGGGTCATAATCGCAAGAAATGTAAAAATCTCATTGTGTTGAATCTAAGCTAGTTGTATTGTTCTATGTAATTACGTATTTTCAACAGAAATTACTTTTTTTGGATACTGTTATAATTTATAAAATGAAGAATTGAAGAATTTTATTTATTTATTATTATATAATGTTTATTGCTTTAGCTATAGAATTACTCATAACTAAAAATACTGATATAATAAAAAATTTCATATATAAATATTCGAAATACTACAATCTAATATCGTCATTAAATATATCCAAAGCAATCTTTTTCCTAAAGTACTGTTCGTGGCTACTATTAAAATCAAGTCTGAGCCCTAACACTAAATACATCGTAATTATTAACATAAAAACACTGCAATCACCACTACCAAACTACTGCTGTGGTACACCTTTAGGTACTATAACTTTCTAAAGGTCAGCACTCCGCAACTCATGTCGGATGTTGTAAAATCCAACATCTTCTCGCAATCGAAGAAAGATGACTTGAAGTGGTTTAAACTTGTCCTTTTATGTTTTATCATCGCAAAGAACCACCAACGAGTCATAAATCCACACATTCTTCTTACAGATGTCCACTCGGGCTACTATCCAATGATTGTTGCCCAAATTAACAAGAATGAATACCTACATACATATAAAAATTATCATAAATTTTATTTCTTTATTATGTCTAAAGTCTTTTAAAAAGTTTTTTATATTGTGTAGCAAAACACACCATATCGACATCTATGAACCGTTTCGACATGACGTCTTCTCGTCCATCAATATAGCTATTCATATTTTAGCTATATTGTAATGAATCAACATCACAGTCTCTATCATTCCATAATTACTTTAAGAACACCTAGTAGGTATATCACAATACAATATAAAAAATTTACAAGATTCAAACTATTAAGAGATAAGAAGTTAAATTAACGATTATAAGTTTTGTAAACTTATTTCCCAAAAAAATGTGTCTGTGTGCGTGATACGCTGAGAGAAGGCATTTGGGTACTGCCTTTGCTTTTCACTGATTAATCGGAGGTATTTATGGATATGTTATGGAGGAATAAAATTGTGTCGCTTTATAATAGTAGAGAGTACATAAGACTTCAAGAAATAATACTTGACAATACTTACCTCATCCTCTACCATCCCAATGAAGTGTAACCCAATAGTATTTGAAAAAATTTGTGTGATTGTCGGATTGTGTGATCCACTGTGATTCTCCAGCAAACCAGTGATCGAACTCAAAAAATAGACTAGGATCCTCTAGTCCTCTGAGTGGATTTATATCTACACTGATTCTTTCGTTGCTCTCACGGTTAAGTAATTCGAGAGTGGGTAGTGGCTTCACGTTCCTTACTCTCTTCAAAGCAGGAATCATGTAAGGACTATTAAACACGTACGAGGGCAGGTAGAGATGTCCAAACTTACTTATGATTGGTGGCGCCTATCACCACTGAGGTCTCTGTAAAAGCTATACAATAACAGGGGAGCGTGATCACTACGATTACCAGCATCATTATACATTCCACGATCATCTGGGTCCTGTCAATTAGCTAAGATGAATATATTAAACTTGTGTCAGATTAAAATATTAAGAAAAATAAACGTAAGACGTTAAACTTCCTCACTTGATATAAGCGTCTAATCAGGGAATCATCGTATGACTGCTAGGATGTACCATCATTGTATGAACTGATAAATGTCATGACAACTTATCTATACTCCATTTATTTTTTGCGCTTTGTCTCAAATTCCGACTTCAGTTCAGAATTGGAACGATCAATCTTGTTCCTTCGTTGAATGACATAATCATAACGAAATTTTGTCCTCGACCTTTATCAAGAAATAAAAATATTATGCGACAATGTTAAAATCATATTTAAACTCGTGTCGAATTATCGTTATTAAGAATGAATACCTCCGAATCCTGTGTATCATCAGAATTATTTGAGCAGTTGTGATGGTCAGCTGAAACATGCTCATCCTCAGTTGGAGCATGCCCATCATCAACATGATGGTCAACTGGAGCATGCTCATCCTCTCGAATGGGCAGCGCATTGATTGTAGATTGATGCTACAAAAAATACATAAATATAAGTAAATAATAAATTAAATTATCAAGCTTTGACTATATATAATCTACTCAATGATACACACATTACGAGCCCATATTGGGATATATGGCACATCATCCTCTACAGTCTTTCAATATTTTTTTGACCCTCTCATTTGTATTTGGTTGGATCATTTTTTTAACATTCCCCTGCTATAAAGCAGACCAAAATTTTATATTTCAACCATATATACAAGTTAATAATACGTAAAGTGCATATTGATGCTATAAAACTTACAATATAAGTGTTGTCACTGAAAAACAAATGCACTACATCATAACTTATTTTTGGAGAAGCAATTAATTCCACTTTAAGATGCGGGGAGTCTTCTTCATTGTTTTCATAGCCCACTGTGATGGCAGCGCCTAGATCACTTCAAAAAGCCAAGCCTGCAACAAGTAAATTTATAAAATCATAAAAATTAACTTCGTTAAAATCATTAGTCAAAAACTTACGAATTGCTCTCTAATTTGAAATTACAATTAATCTTTATCGATTTTTCCATGTGCCACTTGCCTAAGCAACAGATTGTGGACTATAACATCAGTGAATGCATAACTCTATAAATCCATGAAGTGCCGGAAAAAATCACTCTTCAATAATAGTAATTGTTTTCCTGTTAACTTACTCCGAATAGTGTTAACGACTATTTTAAATTTTGATGTCTCCGTAATATGACTTGGGAAATGATCATCAAAGTCTAACTTCATCACGCCCGAAAATCTTCCTCGATGCAGGTGGATTATGCTTTGCTAATTTCGTTTTCGCCATGTATCTATAATAAAATCCAAATTCCTTTCGTTATTAACATTTATCAAAGTATTATAATAAAAATATTAAATAAAAATTACACATAAAGACATACTTTACACAAATATAAGTTATTATTAACATTTACAAAATTATTAATATTTGCATCCACTGATTTTTTGTGTGACAGGAAGCCTGTCTCACTAAAATTTGTGCGACCAGCATCTTGTCGGAAGCAGTTCGTGCGATAGTATTGCCCATCGCATGAAATTCATAAGATGGATAGCACCCATCACACAAAAATCGCGTGATGGCCATCGCCCATCGCACGAAACACGCGCCCCTCAAACGCCCACCAACCAATTTCGCACCCATCAAACACCCACCAACCAATTTCAAGCTTTATAATTCTCCAAACCACCACCACCACCATTATTCTCAAATTTCATTCTTCACTAATTAAATGTAGTCAAAATAACTAATCTCGATTTTCGGGAGAGCTGTCGTTGATGATTGATTACACTGGAGTGACAGATTTGGAAAGAGTTGCCGACAATGGTGCTCGTGATCGGAGAGCGATTGAATTACGGGAGAAAGATGGTGAATTGGGGGACTGAGTGAGAAGGGCACTTTGGTCTAAAAATTGAATTTATGACTAATTATGTTAGTAAAAGCTTAGTGAGGTTAAATGTGATAATAGCAAAAATTTTTAGATTATTTCCATAATTTCCCGAATTCTGATGGGAATTCGGAATCTCATACTGAATGACACATAATTTAGTATAGGACTCAGCTATATGCACGCATGTATCTCATGCATGGACAAATAATGACCACACGTATCTCATACATGGACAAATAATGACAGTTGGATTCAATATCCAACAACTGAGATGAGTTTAATTAATAAATAATTACATAATTTCACAAAGCTTAAAACTTGTCAAAACGGTAACAAGCACACATCCCAACCCCAACTCGGCCATATATATTTGTGAAAAAAAAAAAAATCTCTCACCTCACATGGGTTGTCGAAGCAAATTTTTCTCTTCTCTTCTTATTTGACAATAGTGAACAACATGGTCTGTACAACCTCTACAATAATGAATTCACCTGATGTAGGCTCGTGAGCAAAAAAATAAAAATCCCTAATTATTAATTCCTCTCCTCTTCTTCTTGCAAAACAGTCAACGACGGTACAACTTCCACAACAGTCAACGACAGATGTGATTTTCAAGTATTTTGCTTAACTCTAAACTAGTTTCATGACCTTTCAATTCGTGATCCTATCCGAAAACTTGATCGAGTTGGCTTAAAAAATAAAAAATAGGAAAATTATCAACTATATATCCTTAAATGTCACAAATATCATTTATGTTACAACACTTTTAACTTATATCATTCGTATACCCTAAGTTGGTAAAACGCTTCACTAATCTATTACCAACCATTAAAATATGCTGATGTCATAGGATACTATAGTCTTTTAACATAGGAGAAGTTGTGATAAAAAACGACATGTCGTTTTTTACGTAAAATATATTACTTTACGGACTATATTCCATTTAACTGAAATATAAATATATGACATGTCGTTTTACTATAATAAAGTTGTATGACATGTCGTCTTATATAAAGGAAGTGACGAAATTTTCCAGATGACATGTCGTTTACATCGAAAGATATTAGATGACATGTTGTTTACATTGAAAATTATTGGATGACATGTAGTTTTCTTACTAAAAAAATTATTGTGCCAAAAGAAAATATACGCAACAAAGGGGAAGTTAATAGCACACCATTATAGCGACAACACTTACAATCAGATACAGTACGATAGATGTAGAAGTATTCTCTTAACTTATATGACTAAAAATCGTTTTAAGAAAAATGATTATGCGTGTGAGTGTGCTACCAGCTTTCCATTTGCTTTATTATTGTGTCTGTGTATGTGAAGAGAAGAAGAAAAGAAGAGAAGAAGAGAAAAAGAGATCCGGTCATATGTGTTGTGCGCATTTTTTTTTTTTAAGTAATCAAACGACGTTTCATCCTTCAACATTCCAGTAAACCAATATGTCGTCTTCAGAATGTTTTCATTTCACTCAAATAATTATGTAATTCAGTTATATTCCAGTAAAACGGCATGTCATATAATTATGTTTTATTAAAACGACATATTATACTGTTATATTTAGTAAAACTATACATTTCACTGGGAGAAAACGACATGTCATTTTTTATCACAGTTTATCCTTTACTTGTTTTAAGGGCAAAATCGTCATTTTACTAAAATTCCGTTAACTTCTTAACAGTATCAAACGATAGAGTGAACAACAAAAGTATTTTACCAACTTAGGATATACGAGTGATACAGATTAAAAGTGTTCTAACACAAATGATATTGATGACATTTAAGAGTATATGACTGATAATTTTCTTAAAATATAATTAAAAGAAATTTAATTAGTCAAATTAGATGCCGCAAAGTTCAAATCATTTTACAGTTTATGATAGAAAAAAAATGGTCACATAAGCAAATTCATTTTCAAGTCTGTTGAGGCACAATATTATTACAATATTGAACAATAATTTTTTCATTAAAAGAAAAAAGCGCTACATAAACCATAAATGTAATTCAGTACTAACTTTATTGACTAAAAATGATAGTTATTAACAACATAAAATAAGTTTAGTGTTATAAAATCATTAATCACTGTTTGCCTCTCCTATAATCTAGAGTTATGTTTCTTTTGTGAGAGGAAAATTGAACCCTCAAGAGACAGACAAGCCAAACCAAACCCTGTTCCAGTTATTGCTAATTCAACCACAGTTGTTGTTTGACCTTGCAATTTAAGCATTTGGTTTTGCCTCTCCTAGGTCTCTTGCTTCTAAAAGGAGCATTTTCATCTGCAAAAATAGCTGAGGCTTGTTAATAATTTGAACTTAATAACAAATTACAGTAAGCATAATTACATTAAATTGTCCTTAATAATAAGTGCTATTTTTTTTTTCTAAGAATGGGTGCTAATTTTTTTTTTTTCCCTTTTTTAAGGGTGCAATAGTCCCAACCCAGTTGTGAAATACTCACACCTTGATATATTCTTTTCATTACATTTTATTGTCAACATTCCTAATTGATCTTAACATTTAAGAAATATATGTATATACCTGAATCTTTCTTCATTGCCAGCAGGATTAGATTAGGAAAGTTTAAGTTAAAAAAAAAATTAAATCATTGATCATTATTCTTGACTACCCATATTTTCTTATAAAAAACAAATATTCTTGCCTAAAACATGCACATCAGTAAACCAAATGGAGATTTTGCTTCATTTGATTACATTCAAAGAGTCACTCAATGACTATGGAAAAGGGAACTCTATGCCATTTCAATACCTTGTAAAATTGCCATTGCTTCTGCAGATACTTGCTGCTGCCAAGTGCCATCACTTCACCATTGTTGTTCCTGATTAATGCTCCCAAACAAGCCCTTGATCCTTCTGCATCCATGTGTGATGGGGAAAGCTTTTGCAGGATATGATTAAAATAAAGTTCTCAACTCTGCAGGGGCCTAACCAATAATAATAAACTTTAGGGAGGAAAACAATTACCACAATTTCCTTGCATACTACATACAATTGATCAGCATGTGGTAGATGTCTTCCACTTTATCTTTGCACATCCAAAAATTGTCCACGATACAACCCCTCTTTAAGAAACAGAAAAAATGAGCACAATAAGGTGATTATTGATTATTTTGTTCGGAAAACGATAGAAGAAAAAAAAAAGGAAAGAGAGATTACCGACTAGATTTTTTGAGTGTCTGAATGTCTGAGGGCATGCTGAGTTCCATATGACAAAAACTGCACTGTCTCAGTATGTATAAATTTATGATACCGACTATATTCGATGCCATTGAAGCAGCAACAATATCAGAAAGTTCATCGGAGCACGATGATCCCAAAAATTGGTTATCTTCCAACATCACCATTCAACAATGAATGATTTGCATTGACTGCTCTTCTTACACAAGGGGCAAATCCATCAAACAGTGACACAGGCGTTGTCATATCATCAGATAACAACCCCAACTTCCTCCACATTTCATCAGGTATCAATCCCAAATTACACATTTCAACTAACTGATTTACTGCCGAAGAAGATGAATGAAACTTAAATATAAATTTAGTTAGCCTGATGGATGTATGGTTGTCCAGTTCAATCCTCGCATCAATAACATCTTGTAATAGCTGTTTAACCATCTTAATATTCCGTTCCTTACAGAAACTAAGAAGCATTACTCTATATGTGTAGGCATTGGGAGGTACACCAATGGGCTTCATCTGACTATACAGAACATACGCTTCTTCAGTCCTTCCACCCTTGAGAAGTCCACAAATAGCAACTGTGTATGATACAACATCTAGTGGGTATTTCTTTATGATGGCTCTCCTAAACAATTGGATGCCCTTGTGACATCTACCAGCTTCTATAAGTCTATCTACCATTACAGTATGGACATGAGCATTAACAGCTGGATTATTCATGACTATCCCCTGGTACACGTTAATTGCTTCATCAATCTTTCTTGCTCCACATAGTCCATGAAGTAATCCAACAAAGCTGTAATTGTCCGGTGTAAAACCTTTATCCAGCATAGTGTTATATAACTTGACAGCCTGATTTGGGAAACCAGCCTTACAAAAGTAATATAAAAGTGCATTATAGACTACTAGATCTGCTTCCACCTCAAGTCCACAAACTAACTTGGGTAAAAGGGAGAATCTTCTGGACAAACATACGGTAGACAGTAAAGAACAAAATGTATAAGAATCGGGAACTAACTTCAGTTCTAACAAACCATCATACACATCAAGTGCATCATCATAGCTTCCCATCTTAGATAAGCAATCTATTAAAACATTATGAAAAACCAAGTCAGGAGCATGCCCTTCAGATTCCAACATATCTAAAAAACTAAATGCGATGCTGAACATTTTGGCTTCCATGAATCCCTTAATTAAAGACGTATATGTTACAACAGTAGGAGAGCAACCATTCTGAACCATCTTCTCCCATAAATAACCTGCCATATCAATTCTTCTCAACCGGCAAAACCCATCAATGAGTACACTCCAAGCATTCACAGACAACGAAATTCCCAAAGTAATCATTAGACCTAACACTTGATATGCTTCAGCTATCCTACCCATTTTGCAGAAACAATTTAAAACTATCTCAAATGTCCTGACATTAGGATAAAAGCCCTTCCTCACCATCATCCCAATGACAACCTTAACATTACTAACATCATTTACCTTGCATAAATTACACAATGCAATGTTAAAACTCAAGAAATTCGGCAACTGGGTCTCCTTCAGAACCTTAATACCAAGATCAACACGCCCAATCTTGAACAACACATCCATAAGAATATTACGAGCAAACTTGTTGGGCGTAAAACCAAACCTACCCATTTCATCAAAAGCCTCGAAAACCATCCCATACATTTCTCCACGCCAATAAATCCTCAACAAAAGCAAGAAAGTTTGTGCCTTTGTTACACACCCAACACGCTCCAATTCACCCACAATTCCTCTCACAGTCTCAAACCTTCCAGTCAAACGAGTAACCACACTAACCATATGATCAAATGATTGAACATCATGAAAGTAATCACGTTGCTTTGCACACCAAATAAAAAAACTCAAAGCAATCAAATCAGAAGGGCAGTTCAATAAAGTTGAATGCACAATATAAGGGGCAAGAATGATAGGAAAATCTTGATGTGTTGTTGCACATACCTTTGGTGATGAAATTTGGTGAATTGACTTAAAGGGTATCATTGTTTTCAAGATTTGGCTCCTTTGTGCTGTGTACAACAAGCTCCTTTTGCATTTCCATAGCATATTGAGCTTTGATAATGCAGAGAACCAACGGAAAACTTTGTAACAATACAGAAAGTGAAGAGAGTTTTAATCAAAGATGTTGAATTTTTTTTCCCGATTTATTTCCCGGAAAATAGATTTTTCTGAGGGCTAAGAAAAACATGAGTCATTTTCATGCTGCTACTGCAAAAAAATTGAGAGGATTGAGAGGGAAAGAGCAGAACCGTACAAGGGTTTTATGAACTGCAAAACCCTGAAGATTTATACGCCGCAGCCCGCAATGACTTCGAAGCCCTTATAATATTTTGTAAATCACAAACAAGTCATAAAATTTTAGTTTCTTCATTTGGATCCTTCTCAAATATTATTATAGTCGAAATCTTTTGATAAAATAAGTGATTTAGCCGCTGTTAGGCCCAAATAAATTCTCACTTTCTTGACTCAAGAGTATAATGGTCAAATAATTGATGATCATTAATTTTTCAACTAAATAAGGTTATAGAGAATTTGATTTTCTTATATGTAATAGTCAAATTTTTGCACTTACAATTTTGATTATTTTCTTATAAAAGTAAATTTATATTTAAATATATAATTTCGCGTACAATCGAAATAAAAAAAAAATTATATTTGCTAAGTAAATAATGAACAAAGTATGATTGTCCTCTCTTAATTTAGAATTGATTCATATATTGATTTTCCCGATTAATTTTATCTTGAAGTTGCACAAGTGACCTACATTACTATTTAACAATGGTGACAAAATTTTAAATCAATGAGTTCTTAACAAAAATTACACTTCTACCCCCGAGAAAAAAAAACAACGGATCTCTACAAGAATAACCCAAGAATGATTGTGGGCTTCAAGTTTGGGTCTTGCAGCAAATTAGTTTGCCACAGGCTGCTCAGTCCATGGTCGTTCAAGCACATTAATTTTTTTTTTAAAAAAAAATACTTGGAAAAGTTGATTAAATTTTTATTTGATTCATACTTCGTAAACGTTTTCTGGAACTACTTATTATTAATTTTTTTAAAAAAATTTGTTAATTTCTGAAGACTTAAAAATCATGGACATGATTATATTTAATTCAATTTTTAAAAATAATTATTATGTAAATTCGTGTTCTTTTTTTTTTTATTAAAAAGATAAAGGAGGTAAGTAAAATCTGTTAAGATTTTTGGCATACAAACACTTAGTAGTATAACCTGACATGAGTTTGAAATCTAATTGCATATACTCTGCAACAAGTACAAGCATGTGCCAATCTGAATCTCAAACTTGTTACCGATTTGATTCCAAAATATAATTAAAAACAAACGAAGGACCCCAAAGCTCACGTGTCACGCACGCAACCATGTTCAAAACCACTGGAATTCTGTACAAGGGCATATCTGCATACTTTCTTATACAATAAGCGCTTTTAGTCATTTCGACCCAATTGGCAAGAACACGTCATAATATATATTTGTCAACGTGTCAAAATGGTATGCCCACCTTACATAAGTATTTTTCCCATATCAAATAATAATTTTCTTATTAGATCGAATCTCATCAATATTATCTATTTTACTAATAGATAATAATTTCTTACTAATTTATTTTTTTAATTTTTAATTTTTTAATAATTAATTAAATATATAATAATTATATTAATTTTTTTAATAAATATATATATTTGATCAATTATTTTATTAAAAAAATAAAAAAATTAAAAGATGATTTTAATCATTTACAAACACATATTATTTTATATATTAGAATATTTTTTTTCTTATTTTTGATTCATTCTTTACTTTAATAATTTAAAGTACACGAAAAATTGGAAAGAGAAATATTGGCCAAGAAAAGCCGAAAAGGTCTATATTCCTAGTCAAGCCTGCCAGCACACACACACTCACTCGACTCAAACTCAACTGAGTCAATATATATCACTCACATACTTGAGGATTCCATAAACTGACTCTGGAGAAGAAATCAAGGAGCAAGAAAATGGCAGGAGCCACAGAATCAAAGACAGTTCATTCAGCAGCAGTCACTTATGCTTCCATGATTTCACTCCTCACTCTCTGCCCTCCCTTTGTCATTTTTCTGTATGATTCATTCACTTCATCCTACGATAAGAATCTGTTTCTTGATTACTTTTCAAATTACTCATCATGATATTATCTTATTATTATTATGATTATTTTTAATTTTTGTGGAAGTTAGAAAGATTTCCTTGTGGTTAAAAGTTTATAGATATAAGCAACCATTGGTCCATAGATCATGATGTAGATGTGTTTGTAGTAATCAATATGAACTCGAACCCAGTAATAGAATCGAGTTATATAAAAACTTGAACCCAGTAATAGAATCGAGTTATATAAACTTAGTAATTAAGTTCATATTTATTCGTGTAAGTTTTATTGCTATAGTTTGAATTTTGCTACTCCTTTTGCAGATGGTATACAATGGTACATGCTGATGGCTCTGTTATCAAATCATGGGACTACTTGAGGCAAAATGGGCTGCAGGGGTTTATAGATATATGGCCAAGACCTACTGCTGTTGCTTGCAAATTAATTGCTTGTTTCGGAGCATTTGAGGCTGCACTTCAGCTTCTTCTTCCTGGCAAAAGGGTTGAGGGGCCGATTTCTCCTACTGGGCATCGCCCTGTTTACAAGGTATTATATTTATTGTTTTGGTGGAATTTATGGAGTTTTCAGACTTTTTAGCTGCACAAAATTGAAGAAATTTTTTCTATTTTTAATTCTTCTTGCCTTTGTTTGCAATTGTTGCAGGCAAATGGTGTGGCCGCATATGCGGTTACATTAATTGCATATCTAAGCCTTTGGTGGTGAGAGAATTCTTCATCTAGTTCTTTTTTCTTAAACATTGCATTATATTGCACAGCTGTGTGTTGTGATGTTGTTTGAGAGGTTGTAGTGAGTGGTGTATTTTTTTTTCCCCTCACCTTTTATTGCTGATGCTAGAACTTTGCTGTACACTGTTGTTGATAGATATCTCTCTCTCTTTTTCTTTTTTCTTTTTTTTTTCTTCTCCTTTGCTTTACTCCTGTATTTTTTGTAAATATTTTCATGTACACTTGTTAATGATTTTCCTATATTTTGTCTGGTTCGTGTCTTCTTTGTTAATGTGTCAAAGCCAAAGGGCTCTCTTCGTAGTTGGTACTGCTAAGCACTGCTTGTTGGAGTTCATGTTTCCATTCTATGTAGGATATGAGTGCTATCAAAGGCCATCTTTTATCTTTCCTTCTAATTTAGAAAAAAAGGTTGATGAATGGCTGTTCACATGATTGTTCAGTATTTTGTATCCTTTTATTTTAGTTCTTATATTTTCTGTCTAGATCTCCCAACAGCTGCATTTTGTTATTTTTCAATGGAGCTTAGATGATTATTTACCTATAGTCATTGGTTGGAAGTTGCACTGTTTCTGGGGGGAAACATCATCCAATTTTCTACCAGCTATTTGCTTGACCTGTTTTCTTGTTTTATTTTACCCACTTTCAATCAGTTGATTTATGCTTCCACTTTATGCATTCTTCAGGTTTGGAATATTCAACCCCACCATTGTTTATGATCATCTGGGAGAAATATTTTCGACACTTATTTTTGGAAGCTTCATCTTTTGTATTTTCTTATATATTAAAGTAAGGGTTTCAAGTTATGCCAATTGTCATTTTAATTATTCAAAATTTACTAATTTGGTTAATATTTCTGACACTGATATTTTATGTCTACAAGGGTCTCTTGGCCCCATCTTCCACTGATTCTGGTTCATGTGGAAACATAATAATCGACTTCTACTGGGTGGGTTTCCTCAGGCTTTATGATTTCTACATTTGCCTATGTTTCCTTTTCATTTATATAGAAGACCAAGAAATAACTATCTACTGTGAATATTAATGACTAGAAAAAAAGAGAAGTTGATGTCATTTTTAGATTTACGCTAGACAATGTATTCTTCTGCGGTACACATGTATAGTCCAGGCCATGTTCTTAACTAGGTTTTTTCCTGTTACAGGGTATGGAGCTGTATCCTCGAATTGGCAAAAACTTTGACATCAAAGTATTCACAAACTGCAGATTTGGGATGATGTCTTGGGCTGTTCTTGCGGTCACTTATTGTATTAAGCAGGTAGAAGTTCTTTGATATTTCTGTTTCTAAATGTTAAATTCAGTGAAATTCCTAGGTAGTGGTAGAGTCCTCATTTTCTAGATGCATATATAATTTGTAGGCAAAGTCATTTAACTGATTGTGTTTGGCAAACTTAAGCTGATAGGAAAAGTTCCACTTTCTTTTTAAACTCCAATAAACCTCTCCCCTCGTTCGCATGTCCAAAGCCACACAAAATGAACTAACATTACCACAACTTAGTTAATCGAATATGGAATTTTTGGATTTGAACTCTAGATCTCTTGGTCTAATATGCTATGATGTTGATTGACTATTGGTCCCAAAATCTTAATTAGTAGGAACACCTTAGAACAGCATTAAACTGTTAACTTTATCTTGATTTGCTTGTTTATCTTTCAGTCCTGTTATCTTTGATACAATTCCAACTGTAGATCTTCTAGCATAAATTACTGTTGATTTTTGCATGAAGAGAATTTCTATTGATTTTTAACCCAGAGTTTGGGCCCTTCAATAGTTAATTATGTTTTGCTAATTTTCTGTATTAGAAATCTAAAAACATTTTTTTTTTTTTGTTTCTTCTTTCTTTATTCCAACAGTATGAAGCAAATGGGAAAGTCGAAGATTCCATGCTTGTAAATACTATATTAATGCTGATTTACGTTACAAAGTTCTTCTGGTGGGAAGCTGGTTACTGGAGCACAATGGACATTGCACATGATCGAGGTTTACATATTCTCTAATTGCCTTTGTTTTTCTCATGCTAGTTTTGCTTCCATTGTTTATTAATATGTGAGGTGATATGAACTATAGAGATACAGAGAAAGTCCGTACTGTTGGTGTGATTGTTATTTTTATAGGATACTGAAAGTTTCTGGGTATTTTGACAAAGCTGTTTCTCTGTTTACCTGCTAATGGTATATATCTTATCAATAATTTATATATTCACTTAGGTGAGGTTTATCCATTTTCTACCTTTCATATTGATTGAGTTTTGCATATGGTTTCCTCTGATGCCCTCAACCTTATCTAGTCTCTGAAGCTAACCCACATTTCCTTCCCCTATCTCTTTCCCATGCTTTGTTGGTTTTGTACCTGAAGAAGGCTCCATTTCATGTACCGCTACTTTTTATTATTGTCAAATCTCAATCAATGCTTTCACAGGAGTTGACACCTTGCCTCTTCCGTGGAGATGAATGCCTTATACCTTAAGTAGGCCCCATTTCCCATCAGTTTCCTATTAATTCTATCCTTCATTCTGCTGAATAATTTTTTGGATGACCTCCAGTTAGTATATTTAACTTCCTTTTTTCTCATAAAAGTTTGATGTTGTGTGCAAGGTCCTCATATCCATCACAACATGGTTGTCATGTGCCAATTAAGAAAAATCTCTGGCTGAAAAGTAAACAAGTAAATGTCAAAAACAAAACTCTGGCTGACAAGTTTTGAATTTTCTAACTTCTGTACACAAATTTGTCTACCTTATTGCTAAATAATAGCAAAACATTTGATCTCCTTCTTCATTTTGATCATCAGTTATTCTTGCTTACAAGTTTTTGCTAGATGATTTTATGTTTCACTTTGAAGAAAAATAATTGCTATTTTCATTGAAATGATCACTGGTGGTTGTATTATGAAAAATGAAAACATAACAGTTTATATGGTGGTGGGGTTGCCTTGTAAACATCTCTCTAAAGTCCTATTTGTTCAGACATTTAATGTTTTGACTGTTTTTTTTCCCTTCTTTTATTTGAATGAGAAAATATGAGCAATTTTATTGAAAATGATTGCATTTAAACCACTGGCTGTAGCAGATTAGAAAGCTTTTATCACAAGACTTCTTTATGCGCATCCAAATTGGCATCTACATTTCATCTTCTGGTTCATTTTCAGTTATACATATGCAGTGTGCTATAAAACTGATCCTGGTTGTTTGTTGACCCTGGTTATGGTATTATTCTGGAAAAGCTTGTGGAAGACATACCGTGATTGTCCTTGTTTACCTTTTTATATCATCTTGCTGCTTCAAATATGTTTAGTTTGTTAGAAAATAAATAACTCTAGGATGTTTAAGTGTCAGATTCCCACTTGTAGTTCTTATATACAATAAAAGAAATATGTTACACGTTTATTTATTTATTATTTTTTTCTCTACAGCTGGGTTTTATATTTGTTGGGGATGCTTGGTATGGGTTCCTTCTGTTTATACATCTCCTGGCATGTACCTAGTTAACCATCCTGTGCATCTTGGCACTCAGGTACGTAGTGTGCTGTTATTTGTTGTTCACCAAATGTGATAAAGTTGACTTCTGGGCAGTATCTTATTAGCCATATTTTTCTGATAAATAGTGATTGGTTCTAGTTTTGAGAACATCGGAATTCCTGTGTTACAACAAGATAAATTTACCTTTTGATTTTCCACATATACAGTTAAAAATGGTTCGACAATTCAGGTTTCAGTAAATTAATCAATCAATAGGAATCAGGAGTTTGACTTGTAGTGTTGAACTTCCTCCTAGTCATGAATTGGGAAAATATTGTAGTAGTGAAACTAAATTTGGATTTGAATGCCTTATCAAATAATATAATGAAAAGTTCATCAATAAATTCGTAAACTTGTGAAATTTACCAAGTAAGTAACATGTCAAAGATGCTTGTCTGCAGAGTTAAACTATGGATTTTGCAATGATTGCTAAGTTAGGATTTAAAGTTTGATAAGAACAGGGAAAAAGAAGGAATACCTCATTTCATGGATTGAGGACAATGCCTTGCCTAAAATTAAAACCTAGTTGAGGAAAATTACTTAAGTTTAGCATCTGAAGAATTCAATTTGAATTATATATTCTTGATTCTAATAATATCGAACCTCTTTTCCAGCTTGCACTTTTTATTCTAGCAGCAGGCATTCTTTGCACATACATCAATTATGATTGCGACAGGCAAAGGCAAGAATTTCGCAGAACAAATGGCAAATGCATGGTTTGGGGCAAAGCACCATCAAAGGTGATTGGTCGTCTGTCACATAAGATATTATATCTGTAATTTAAAAATTTTTCTACTTATATTGGTGTCAAATTTCTAACTATTTTAGAGATGACTAGTTTTGATACTTTTGCAGATTGTTGCTTCATACACAACATCATCTGGGGAAACAAAACAAAGCCTTCTTTTAACCTCGGGCTGGTGAGTATTTCATCTTTATGTTGAAAATGAATTATATTCTTAGATCTGGGTACTAAACAGTTTTTTTTTCCCCATACATTTGTGCAAATTTATCTTATTACTTTATAACACATTATTTTATCTGCTAGCTTATCAACCAGCTTAGATTACCCACTAGTTTATACAAGTCAAGTCAATTCAAACTTTTTGCTTTGGAATTTATCTGCTTATATATTGTCAGTTATGAAAAATGTTAAGTCTTTTGAAAGAACATCAATATTTTCAGGTGGGGTTTGGCCCGTCATTTCCATTACGTACCTGAAATCTTGGCTGCATTTTTTTGGACGGTTCCAGCTCTTTTTAATCATGTAAGCATTTGCAATTATGTAATAGTATTGCTGCTTGAGTATTCAACTGAATATCTTGCTGATGTCACTTGTTTTTTTCTGTTCTTCTGCAGTTTCTACCATACTTCTATGTTATATTTCTTACCATTCTTCTTTTCGACCGAGCTAAAAGAGACGATGATAGATGTCGATCCAAGTAAGCTGATACCAAGTTACAAACTTCAATTATGATATGTTTTACACCAAAACTGAATTTTATCTTAAAGCTTTGATGGATTTAAAGTATAGGCAATTGGTATCACTTCTGTTTCTTTCACATACAGAGACAAGACCACTCCACCCAATTACAAACTGTTAAAACTCATACTACCCCGATAATTTGCCCTGCTTATGCAATAATTATTGGTGGATAGTGGTTACTTTTTGAAAAAAAATGATACTATTAAGTGCCTATTTAATATTTTGGTACTAGTTGGTTTACTTGTTAAGATTTATATAGGTAACACTGGATTAGGGTTTGAAATCGCACACTTCCTAGAGTGGGATAGGTTTGGTTTGTATTTTTATATACACCATTTAGAAATGAAAAAGTATGCCCATGTAATACAATTGATTTGTCTCTAAGCATTTTGTGAAAGTTGAATGAAATTTTGACGAGTTCATGCTTGCAGATACGGGAAATACTGGAAAATATACTGCCAGAAGGTTCCCTACCGGATCATTCCTGGAATCTACTGAGACATTTGTCAATGTTGAATCTCTGACCGCAACTCATCTCAAATTCCTTGGCCTCTTTCATATCATATGGTTAACTTCCAGATTCCATTTACCATTTATCTCCTCCTGACTGTTGTCTCTGACTAGACACTTTCTCGAGTGCTTGTAAGTTTTGATGTGATGTAGGAGGAAGCCTTTGGTGAATATCCTGTGATGAGTGCATTATAATTGTGCATGAAGAGGAGATTATAAATATGGTTCAGATTAGTGTATTTCCTAAAACTGCTATTTGTTTGGAGTTGTATTGGCTTCTAGTTAAGCATAATTTTTACTTGGGCATCAAGAGGAGATGGTGTTAATTTGGCTTATGTTTGGGTCTTTCCTATAATCGAATTTAGGTTCAGTTGGATTAAATTTTATGCAAAATATGGGATCTAATTAACGTCGGGTTTAAAGATAAAAGGAAAAAATATAGCTTGGGGGAACAAATTCCGCATTATTCTGTCACAATTTCTTCGCTCTAAATAACAAATTTTTTTGTTATTTTGTAATCAGATTTTTGTTATATTTACAAACTTCTATGAAATTAAAATGTGTTTACCTAACATTTGTTACTAGTTATGGAAAAGTTATTAGCAGTAACGAAAAATGACTGAGTGAGAAAAATTTCAGTCTAAGAGGAAAAAAAAAAATTGAATATCAGATATTAAAAAAAAAAAAAATTGTGCAAAAGCTACACAATGGCATCGTGTGAAAAGTTAGCAGGTAACTGCTTCGTAGTGGGGGTATACTTATAATATTCGAAAGGGTACTTAGAACCACCCAATAATACTATATCCCACGTGATATATTAGCTAGTTGGACCCTAATACTCCGGGCCCCCAGCTGAGATATACGATATGCGAATTGACTTATTAGGGTCGGGTAAAATTTCAGCGCTTCGAACAAAATAAAAGGAAATCGAATTGAAAATCCGAAATTGTGTTCTGGTGTTCGTAATCGTAAGCGAAGCACTTTGCTGTTTCAGGTACAAAGCAAAATTTTTTATGTCCATAAATATATGCATTCGCTTATCAGTTTTAATTTTTAGGGTTTTGGCTCACCCTCAAAAATTTTGTCAATGGCTGTGGTATTTTGTTTGTGTATGAGTATGTGAATCTGGGTTAGTTATTTCAAATTATATTATATTGAATCTCAAAAGGTATGTATTTTAAGCTCTGTTAGGTATTATAAATCTTATAATTCTATGAAAAATGAAAATTTGACTTTCTTTTAGCTTTTAGGTTTCAATATGTAAAGGTGTGTTTGGGATTGAGGTGCTGTGGCATTTAATCCACAGCTGCTGTTGAATGGGATCATTAATTTTACAAGTACATGTGTGTGGAACATGAGCTATTACTGAATCCTTTTAGCTAATATGCTTTCTAGGTTAAGTTGCAGCACAACTGTTATGAGCATACCTGAAGGGTTAGAAATAAAATTGGGAGGTTTATTGAAAGTTTTGTACCAGATAGGAACATAGATTTTGAAAATATAGGATTCTGTTTTAGTCTTTGCTATGGTTTTGGGTATAATCAGATAGGAATGTAGGAGAATCAGTCTTTTCATTTTCTTGTTTTTAAAAGTCTTAAAATTGTATTCCTTTTTTTTTTATTTTTTTTTTACGAAAGTTACTGACTGAAAGAACTTGTATATGTATTTTGTTTTCAAAATTGAATAATTGGATCTGGATTGCTAGTCAAATAGGCCCTGAGATATTCCTTGATTTGTTCTTCACAGGCAATATGTCAGCGTATGATAATGTTGTTGGTGGCAAGCTGAAGCTTAAGGGAAAAGCTTTGGATGTGAAGGCTGGTGGGATGAAGAAGAAAAAGAAACATAAGAAGAATCGTGATCAAATTGCTCAAGTTATAGAAGATGACCTTTCGGCAGGTTGGTGAATCTTTCCTAATCAAAACAAGTAGTTTGTATGTTTAGTAGTTCAATTTAGCATGTCTTATCTTATCCATGGTACTGTACAATGGAGACTTTCTTGTAATCTTCTTTAACTTGGTTAGATTCCTTAGTTGTGATGTGTCTGTCTGCACGTATGTCAATCTAGGCATTGGAGAAGCTTTGGTTACATGATTAGAGATTTTAGATGCCATGTTTTAGAGTTTGTCACTTGTCACTGTTGGTATCTCTCTAAATGTTACTGTAATATGGATGAATTGACTTCAAAAACATTATTAATATAGTTCGGCTGCTTCCTTTACCATAAGCTTCACATAATCATGACATCTGATTCTTGAATCAATGCACTTTCTGTTCACTTTACATAGAGGTAATGTTCTCCTACCATTGTGTTTAGTCACTTATTTGTGTTTTCCTTGCTGTGGTTATGAGACCTTCTTTAGGTAACACTGGTAGATGGTCATACAATCATAATATCTACTACTTGTATGTAAACACTTTCTGCTCTGGTCAGATTGATTTATGTAGTGTTAACGTACATTTGCTGCTGAAAGTGGGTATCATCGACATTTTTTGGTGCAACATAATATCATGCTGCTATTGTGGCTCACCATGACTATTTTGTGAACCCTGTTTGATTGATCTTCGCTGCAGGTGGAAGCAGAGAAGTATCAGTTGATCCTGATGAGAAAGAGCCAAATGATGCTAACAAAGAAATTGGGGAAGAGAAGCCTGCTCCTTGTGATGACCATCTCACACCTGCGGAGAGACGATACATTGAGCAGAGAGAGAAACTTGATATTAACAGGTTGGCAAAAGAAGCTAATAAATCTCACCGCGATAGGATTCAAGATTTCAACCAGTATTTAGCAAACATGAGTGAGCATTATGACATCCCTAAAGTAGGCCCTGGTTAATTCAAACGAGATGTGTACCGTTGCCTGAGCATTGACCTCCTTCACTTTTTCATAAATTTTTGCATCATGTGAATATATCTGTCTGGGTATATTGCAAATGTTTAATATACCTCTCCGTTTTCGTGCTGTTTTGGAATTTAATTGAAATATTCTGTTCTTCGTTGAATTTGCTTGAGCTTGAGACTCTTCTTCTTTCAGTAAAAATCTGAAGAAAATAGCTAAATGTATGCATGCATCTGGAGGAGATATTTGGATTTGTTGACAAGATTATAAGTTTGTACATTTTTAAACTGAAGTGATTGGAAAAGCTATGACAGTTGGACTTGTCTTGAGAGCTGTTAATTGAATGGAGTCAGAAAGATTGAATTTGTGAAGATTCAAGATTACTACTATATAGACTTTTTCTACAGCTCAAATCAGATAAATTATATTCTGTATTTCAGTATATTGTTAATAAACATAATTTTAATGAAGAAAAGTATACACAAATACGAATATTCAATTTATAATCATGACATATAAACTAATTCGGAATCAACTCTACTTGCTCTAGATGGCAAAATTTAAGTGTATACGTTACAATGAGATTCCCCACTGTATGGAAAATTTTCAACCTTTGTGTTCAAAATTTTAATGATTTTGTCAAGATTTTTGACGTCAAGTCTCAAGATGTCAAGTTTCAATCTCAGTTTTGGAGTTTTCAACAATTTGATAAGAAGTTCTAATTAACTTTTAGTTCGTTACCTTAAATATTTTTATGGTTGCCAATCCTGAGTACATCTGTGCATTGTCTTTAAGTTATAACTTTACATATTCTAAATGAGAAATTTGCTGGACTTGAATTATTGATTGTACTTTAGAACACTATTTGTGACTCTGCTGCACTTAGAAATTTTCATTGTACTTGAGAACCCAATTTCTGACTCCAACCAAATATGGGAAAGGGGGAGGCTTCTTCAAAACTGATTCTCGGCCCATGGCAACAGCTAACAAGGCGAAGAGAAGTCACATCTTCACCATCGTTCCCAAGGAACTTTTTTGAAATCTATCTTCATTTTGGGTTTGCAAAATCTCTTATACTTTCTCGGTTTCAGAAAAATGTCCGAAGCAAAAGCAGTTTTGGCAACAGCAGCTTCACTTATTAGGAGTATTGCTAATATATTTTGTTGATGCAGTTTTCCGATCGTTCCTCGAGCAGGTTTCCTGGTTATGTTTTGGATCTCTCCACACCGAGACTCCGGTATTGATTAACCTGTGTTCAAAGAAAAAGTATCAGAGCTCGCCGATTGTTTTTCCGGCGAAAATCCTCCGACGCTCAATTCAGTAATTGAGTTGACTTTTAGAAAATACTTTTTAAGTGAAAGAAGGAAAAACACATATTCGAACCTCACTCCCCTTTTTTCTCTTTTTGAATCCAACCTCTTTTTCTCTTTTTTTCCTAGTATTTATCTGGGTCTTCTCCTCCCTCACATTACTCCCCACTTTCTCCTCCGTTATGGGACGGTTACCTAATCACCATGATGAGGATTGATTGTGTGTGGGAGTTAGCCGATTACTTGGTTGCCATGACGTGAATTAATCGTGCGTGGAAGTTACTCCTTCCTTCTCGGAGAATGCCATCCAACCGTCTTGCACTATAGGTTCAGGTTGCCATACTTGGGTTGAGCCCTGCTCGAGCATTGGTCTATACCTACTCTTGGTGCTACTCATAACATGATGAGAGCTCTCGATTGTTGTGGACACTCCTGCTCTTCCCAACTTTGTTCGAGAAAAGTGCGAGCACTTGACCCCGACCAGCTTTGACACCGAGTAGGCGTGTCTTTGTGCTAGCGATCCGGGCTTTTGTTATAGCTGGCCTATCTTTGAGCAGGCTTGCCCTTTATTTACCAAACATATTTTTTACCCATTGAAGTTCAAGACTACTGGTTTTCCAGCCTGCATTTTGTTTCCCAATATTCATCTTTTCACGGTACCATCATTATCGTATAATTTCTGGGACTCACCATAGACAAAGTATTTGAAGCAGCATATTTATACTTAGGTGACAAAACAACCGCATGCTCAGCTCAAAGACCCAGGGTGGGGAAGAGTGAGAAAGAAAAGACTTTCAGAATAACTCTTAATCAAAATGAAGAAATGGTTGATGTTTTTGAAGATCTAACACTGAAATAGAAGCTAATCTGCACACAAGTTCCATTTTCAGTTGAGTACATAAATCCGGACTTGGAAGATTACAGTAAGTCTCTACGGTCAGAAGTTAGACTTTACGAGTTAAGTTTTCACTAGAAACACACAGACACAGTACTCAATTTGTACTTGCCCCATGTTTTAAAGAAGGCAAAGGCAATCAAAGAAGATTGCAATATGGTTAAGCTTCATACAGTTGTTCATAACGTACTGTTTGGATTCAGATAATGTTCTTAAGCATACAATGACTTTCAGGGACCTTTCTCTTAATTCAGAACTGAAGAAAATGATCATCAAAGATTTAGGCTTCTTATGAATGGCGAATACTACAGAAAAGTTCGGAAAGTTTGGAAACGCAGGTACTTGCTATTTGGCCCTCCAGGCACAGGGAAGTTGAGCTTGATTGCATCTATGGCTAATTACTTGAAATTTGATATCTATATCTATCACTTGGATTTAACAGATATCTAATTCAATTCAGGCCTTCAATTTCTGCTGCTTACAATTCCGAGTCGGTCAATGCTTGTTATAGAAGATAGCGATTGCTCTGTCAAGCTAAAGAATCGGGAATCATAAAAAATACTAGCAATGACTCAAGGAGATAACAGGGTGACACTCTCAGGACTACTGAATTTCATAGATGGTTTATGGTTGTGGTGAGGTGAGGGTCGCATTATTCTTTTCTCGACAAATCACAAAGAGAAATTATACCCCGCTTTGCTGAGACATGGTCGCGTGGACGTGCTCATTTGAATGTCGTAATGCAACACATCTGTATTCAAGCAACTTGCATTCAACCATCTGGGGATCAGCCATCATCATCTTTATGGACAAATTGAAAGGCTGATAATGGAAGTGAATGTTATGCCTGTAGAAGTGGCTGGTGAGTTGATGAAAACAGCCACTAGCTTTTCAACTGTCTTTTTCTATGCGGTTGTTTTGTAGAGGATTTACAATGAAAAAAAATCTAAGGATCAATGACAATGATTTATTGTATATGCAGGATTTCCATTTCCGACACTAAAGTCTGCTCCCTATATTGATTTCGACTAATATTTGGCAAAAATGAGTGTAAGTGAGCAATATATACTCACTCACATCACGAAAACATTATAAATAACGGATATGCCCGGATTAGAGATCAATAGCTTGTACAAAAAAATTTCGGAGATGATCAATGATTAAACCCGCAAATATCAACAGAAAGCAGCTATGATTACTAACTAAATCATGTGAGGAGACGTAATAGAATTATATAAATAAAATGCATGGCGGGATTTAGATCAAAAGAAGATATTTTGTCAATTCCGCATTTCTCGGTATATAAATTGAAGTCAAAAGGATCGATAAAGGATCTTTTGGCTAAGTCTAATAAGTAAAGGGAAACTGAGAATCCAAATGCATAAATTATCTAAACACAAATACTGACAAAAACATCGGAATGCCTTTTACAGGTATAGGCTTCTGTTCAGTTTGTGAAGATTCTCAAGAACAGAGGATTGATATTCAAGCCACTCGATTGAATAGGTATAATTCATCACCTATTTCTCCTTTAATTACATGAGTCGGGATGATTAAAGGTTTTTGAACCTTCAATGAGTATGAACTTAAATTAATTATACAGCTTTCATCTGCATTATACTATGTTTTCTTTGCTACAGATGATGCAATTTGTTGGTTCTTCAAAAGACTTTGAAGTTCAAAACTCATGATGTTAGATATTACTTATCCTTTACAAGAGATTTTGAACAAAATTAAAAATGCTAATTAGAAATTCCAAATTAATAGGCAAGGGATCATACGGGAAGAAATTGTTCAAAAAGAGTAGCCTAAAACTCTTGTTCGGCATTCATCAACTGGGCACATATCCGAAAAAAATGTTGAATTCAATCTAGTTAATTTGTTGCATTATCTTGTTCAGTCATCTCTGAATGGAGAAACTTGACAAGCCCTTGAAGGGAGAGACTCAACATCTCTGCTCTTCATCAACTCCCCTGCCACTTCCGCAGGCGTAACAGCATTCACCTCCATTATCAGCCCTTCAATTTGCTCAAAAAATATTATAATAGCAGATTCCCAGATGGTTAAATGCAACACATGAATGTGCATGTCCATGCGGCCAGGATATCAAATTAGTCTTTACACAATGTAAATTGACATTCTGGGTGTGTTAAATTAGTCATTAGAGTTTGAGTGATTTGAAAGTAGAGGAGGGGGAGAGGATGTTGTCAAATTTTTAAAATGTAAAGTCGGGACTGAGAATGTAATAATTATCACTTTGCTTTTTTTGAGAAATCAGAATGGCCCTTTTACCTTTTTTTTTTTTTTTTTCCCGAGAAGGCCCTTTTACCAAACTTATTAATACTAACAGCCTGTAGTTAAGGAGTAGCTGAAGTGAAGAGAAATGGTTTAATTTCTGCTTTAAAAGCGCTTGTTCATCCACACATTACATAATCCGGAAGTTTCTTCTCACTGCGGAATCCCTATGGTGTTATATATATATTTCTTCCTTTCAATTTCCCGAACATTTTAATAAAATATTTGTGATCTTTAAGTTATGATTCGTCTTTACAGGACTATAATGGTGAAAATTGTACTGCCAACTATTTTTTTTGCAACAAAACTTATCTATCAGGGGAGGGGGTAGTGGCAAGGTTCTGAATAGTGGTCCAAATCACTGTACCTTTTTTTTTTTTCTTATGCAGATCATGGTAGCCCTGGCACGGTTGTAAGCAACGTTAGTATAAATTAAATTATTTTGTATGCTTTAGTTTCTTTTTCTTTAAGGTTTATTAGAAATTTTCATCACATCAATGATATGTGTGTGTTAATTGTGGTATGCTTTCTGTAGATAACCTTTTTGCCAAAGATCTAATTGAAGTGTTAAAAAGAAAGCATGAAGCTAAATCTTATTAAAGCATGGTAAGTAACTACTCTCTCGTCATGAGACTTCACTTAATTGTGGAAATTATTTATGAGGCTTAACAATTTTTTTTTTCCCTGGAAATATTGATTAGGTACTTTACCTTGAAGCCTGTGAATCTGGAAGCATGTTTGATGGCCTTCTTACAGAAAATAAGAAGATATACATGGCCTTCCCACTCTAACCATACTATGGGGAAATGAAACCAAATGTGCCTATTATATCACTGCTAACTTGGCTTCCAACTGATCAGACAAGCAAGCCCGAAGTCTACAACTTTTGCTTCAAACTCATCATTGAGCAAAATGTTGCTTACTTTGATATCCTTGGAGATGATTTGTGAAGCAAAGCCATGACGAAGGAATGCTATCCCAGGAGCAGCGCCACAAGTAATTTTGCAGCATTTATTCCAGTTCGTATACGAGTAGCTTCTCCTGTTTATGAATGCATGGTCAAGGCAAAACTTAGATCTCTGGTGAAGTGATAAATAAGTAGCCGCAAATTCCATGTGGCATTGCTCATGGGTTAGTGTTTCATCCTCATGGTTTCCCTTGCATATCATCTTCAGTGATATCAAAGTGAGCAGCATTTTGCTTAATGAAGAATTTAAAGCAAAAGTTGTATGCTTTGGGTGTCTGCTGGTTTGATCAGTGATTTTGAGAGCCACATTAGCAGTGATATAGCAGGCACATTTTGGTTACATTTCCTCTTGAGTATGGGCAGTGGGAAGCCTATCACAAGGGTTGATGTATATAGCTTCATCTGTTGGGTGGAGTAATAGACGTACATACATATATCTCTTTCTCTCTTTTATGTTTAAACATATAGTCTGTTAAATGTTATAAAGTTTTTACTCAAGTGAAGTGACTGTAGTAGCATAAGAATGAAATATCTGCTTATACAATTTATGAATGAGTAGAGATCATTGTGTTTACAATTTGATTTTCATTTTAGCTCATGTTATTTTTGAGTTTCTTCTCTATAAAGTAAAGCTACGTTGCCATTAATAGCAAGATATATGATAGTCTTTATATCTATTAACTTATGGCCAAGAATTGACAATTAACTTTTTCCAGCCCTTTGGGATATTTTGCTTTGCAATAAGGAAATTGGTTTCTGGTGTTACTGCAGAGATGTGTGGGAAGTTTGCTTTCTGGATTAAGTTCTCACTTCTATTTTTATTTTGCTTTTAGTTGATAATGGTATTGAGCTATTGCTTCTGAACTCCTGTATTGTTTCTAGTTTTCTTGAAATGCAGGCCTAGAATGTTTCTTGGAAGTAGTTTCTTTCTCTTTTTATTGTTACTTGCAGTACAAAGGTCTAGGTTATAACATGTTTATTGAATATTCATCCTTTTGCAATCAGCATTTGCAATCAATATAGGCCTGTTCAAGGCTGGGATCTATGTTTGTTTCACCCTTTGGTTTCACTTGTGTTCATTTTCGAGTTGATCGTTATCTCTTTCCTGTACATTATAAGCATGTTGATGATTCCAGTTGTAGCCCCATTTGACATGATGAAATTGTGCTACTAGTTACGCTAAAGTATGGTCAAAATAAGGTTATAGGAAAATGCAATGCTAAGTTTGGCATAGAGGTAGAAAGAATATTGAACATTCTTGGGGAGTAGGTGAATTAAACATCTTGCATGGCAAAAGTCCATTCCAATCGGTTGCTAACAAGCAGTTGCCTAGTTCATTATGTGAAAAGTTGCGCTTGTGATGGTAGAAGTTCAAAATTGTGGAGTGCTCTCGATTATTTCTAAACTGGTGTGTTCAGTTTTGGTATGAAATTTTGTTCTAGTGGGGTTGGGGCAATCATGGTTTGTCACTTACCTTATCACAATGAAATTGATTTTTATTTTTAATATTCTTTGTTTTTCAACCAAGAAGAAGATGTACTACTCATCATATGATTATGCCAGTGAAGCTTCAATCTCTTACGGAACCTCCTCTAACCACACGAGAGGTTTCCAAATAGACAAGGTCATTTTTGCTATACAATGAGCAACTGAATTACAGGATCTAGAAGCACAGACCACCCTATGTTGATTAAGGGAAGGCCAAAGGCAGATGCAGGACACAACAGCCGAATTAGATGTTCTTTTGATCAAGCTGACAGTGGCTTGTGAAGCATTTCGATTTTAGACTAATTAAAATAGAAGATGTCTCAAAAGTAATCACCTGCCCTTGGGCTGTAGGGTATTTGCAAGGATGTTCTTCAGTTGTGGACGCTCTTTTTTATCTGCTTGAGTGAAAATTAAGCTTTCATCGGCAAAGCACAAATGCAAGATAAATAAACCAGCATGTCCAAAGCGAATTCCATGAATTAAGTTGGTGTGCTCTGCATAATAGTACCATGAAAGTGCCTCTGTGCATAAAATGAAGAGATGAACTAAAGTTTTCACAAGAAATACAAAGATACAGTACTCCATTTGTACTTGCCCATGGTTTGGAAAAGACAAGTGCTATCAAAGAAGTCTCTGCTGTATGGTTATGCTTGCCTAACCATTGGGCTGCAAATAATGTTGCTCTTAACTTAATCATCCCATGGCTTTCAAGACCCTTCCTCTCGATTCAAAACAGAAGATGATCATCCAAGATTTATTAGACATCTTTATGAATGTCAAAGAAGACTATTGAAGAGTTTTGGAAAGCGTGTTATTTGAATGGCTCAGTCAAATCCTGAGAAAGAGCTCCTTGTGAATGTTTCAACTAGTATTTGCCTATTTGGTAAATGTGAGTGGAATTTTAATCCATTGGTTTTCTTTGTTGGCATATGCAGGAGATGCATTTGTTTGATCATCAAAAGAGTTCAAAGTTTACGATGATAATTATGAACTACCTCTTTTTAGAGATTTTATACAAAATTTAGAATTAAAATCTTAAAATAACTGTAATAAACTAGCAGCAAAGGGTCCTATGAGAAGAAATTGTTCATAAAGATTACTTATTTTGCATCAAAGAGATCAGTGCAAAAAAAAGTGCCTTCAATTATGCGCATTACTGCCCAAAAAAATTCTACAATTAGTTTGTCTTGTTAGTTTGTTGTTTTTTCTTGTTGAGTCATCTTTGCATGGAGAAACTTGACAAGCCCTTTAAGGGAAACTTCAGCATTTGTGCTCTTCATCAACTCACCAGCCACTTCTGCAGGTGTAACACTCACTTCCTTTATCAGTCCCTCAATTTGCTCAAAATGGTAGTGATGGCTGATCCCCAGATAGTTGAATGCAAGTTGTTTAAACACAGAACTGTTGCAATATGACATATGAATGTGCATGTCCATGCGGCCAGGTCTCAGCAATGCTGGGTCGAGTTTCTCTTTGTGGTTTGTCGAAAAAACAATAATGCGACCCTCACCACAACAAGACCACAAACCATCAATGAAATTCAATAGTCCTGAGAGTGTCACCTGGTTATCTCCTTGATTCTTTGCTTGTATTTCTGATGATTCTCGATTCTGTAGCTTGACCGAGCAATCAATATCTTCTATTACAAGCATTGATCGGCTTGGCATTGTAAGCAGCAGAAACCTTAGGTCTGAATTGGATTGAACCGAGCTTAAATCCAAGTCATAGATGTCAAATTTTAGTTGATTAGCCATGGCTGCAATCAAGCTGGACTTGCCAGTCCCCGGAGGGCCATATAGCAAGTACCCGCGTTTCCAAGCCTTCCCAATTCTTGTGTAATATTCTTTCCCATTCATAAAATTTTCCAAATCCTCCGTGATTTCCTTCTTGAGCTCTGAATCAAGAGCAAGAGTCTTGAATGTCATTGGATGCTTAAGCACAATGTTATTTGAATCCCAACGCATATGCTGAACTGTATGAAGCTTTACCACATTGCTGTCTTCTTTGATTGCTTTGGCCTTCTCCAGAACATGTGGCAAGTACAAGTTGAGTACTACATCTTTATGTTTCTTGTGAAAACTTAACTCATAATGTCTAACTTCTGATCGAAGAGACGCGTTGTAATCTCCCAGGTTCGGATTTCTGTATTCCATTGATGACGGAACTTGTGTGTAGACTAATTTCCATTTCAGGGTTACATCTTTAAAAACATCAAACGTTTCTTCATTTCTGTCGAGGGTTATTTCTAAAGTTTTTTCATTTTCGCTCTTTCCCACCCGGAATCTTTGAGCAGAGGTGGTGGTTGCCTTGTTGCCCAAATACAAATTTGCTGCTTCGAATACTTGGTTTATGGAGAATCCTTGGAATTCTTCGACAACAACGGTGAGTTGAGAAGAGAAATATTGAGAAACCAAATGTATCTTGGAATCCAAGTAGTTGTAGAGCTCAGCTGGTAAAATATCATTGGCAATGCTCCGAACAAGCATGGCAGATGCAGCCAATGAAGCTGCTGTTGACAAAACTGTTTTTGCTTTGGACATTTTTGATACCCAGAAAGAAAAGTCGTGTGTAAATAAGTGCTTCTCAAAAAATGTGGTTTTGGAATATTTGTTATTTTGTGAAGATGGATGGGCAAAGATAGTAATGCTTTGCCTCTTTTGCATTTTTTCTAACAAGGCTCATGGAATTTATGAGAAAAATTAAAAATTCTAACTTTTGGGAGAAACCCTTTTGGCCTTGTAGACTTTTGACCTTGACATCAATTCCAACTCTTTTACTTGCAGCCCAAGGATCATAGAAGCAGGTCCGAACTGACATTTCAAATAAGCACTTTTAATTAGAATCGGTCTTGAAGAAGCTTCTACCTTAGGCTATGTTTAGAATTGAGGTGTTGTAGCTTTTAAGCTACAGCTGCTGTAGAAAAAAAGCTGTAATTATAAAATAAAAGTTAATAATATATAATAAATATGATTTTTAAATAATAATTTTGTTAAAATTATTAAAAACATAATAGATTTTACATTATACAAGTGAAAAATTATATTAACATAGTTAATATAGCTTAAAAGCTACAGCAACTAGTGTTTACCAAACACTTTAGTTCCCAACCTCAATCCCAAACATACCCTTAGTGGGGTAATGAATTTTTTGTGGCAGTCAATGTTGAATAGAAAAAGATTGAATCAATGTAATTGAAAAATGAAGCATAAATCAAATCACAAGTTTTTCCATGCACAACCGCAATCTGCAAGTGCATGCACACACATTTTGTGGACTATTATAATAATATTTTGGAAATGCAATAATATATTTACTTATCACCTTAGTCATGGTTCAAATTTAAAAAAATGTTTAAAAAATTATAATCCTCTTTATTTATCATATTGGTTCAAATAAATAAAAATTTATGTAAAGTAAAATAAAAATTTGTAATCCTGGTTAATTATATAATTGGAATCCAAAATTTATATTATACATAAGGTGATAGATGACGTGATATTATCACATAGTTTCATTATGATAATTAGTTATTAAGTCAATTTAGCTTGCTTTAGGTCAAAGGGTAATATTGCACTTATATAGTTGGAATACATAGTTTGTATAATGAATATAATCCACCTATCAAATGATGACACATCATATCCTACATCACTTGTGATACAAATAATGTATACCAAAAATGATGATTATGGGAAGATTGGCAATTTTAATATATTATTCTTTGATCTCCCTTTAATAATGAAATAAATTATTTCTCAACAATTACTTCCTATATGATTCTTTGCCTAGCTATCACTTGCAAGAGTAGTTTATAATTGCCGTCACATAGTTTGAATTCTGAATTTTCTATAAAATCCATTGAAATAATCATAATGTTTGAATACTATTTTTTGTTCTTGAAATGATTCTCAAGGTTTAACCATTTACTGGGCCCTGTATCAATTTCTAAGTCGGCCTAAGACTCATAATTTGACTAGTATATGCCATACACAGACTTACATTTCTTCTAGTATTTAAACTAAGAGAAATTACTATTATACTATATTTCTTTTGTTATATGTACATCTAACAACTATAAAATTTTGATATATTCTTTAGATTTCCTTTATTTTTAAATTTTTATCAATTAAAAATTATCATACTATAAAATGACTATTTTACCCATAAATAAATTAAAGACTATTTATTTACAAAATTTTAAAAAATAAAAAATTATAATTATAAAATTACGATAAATTTAATAAAACAAATAAATCTTAAAATCCAAATATGTTAATTTTTTATAATTATATTTTCATTTAAAAATTATCATTTTAATTTTTTGTAATTATAATTTTATTTATTTTGTATAAGGATGTTTCTTAATTTTAACTATAAGAAAGTTTATAATAATTATAGGGAATTTTTCTCTTTATTTTAATTTTTATAAACTTCTATATACTTAATTTAATTACAAGAACTAAATTAAATTATCATTACAAAAATTAAAAAATTAACATGATAATTTTTAAAAAAATTATAATTATAAAAAATTAACATCTTAGATTTTTTGATTTATTTATTTTATTAAAGTTAGTGTATTCTTATAATTATAATTTTTATTTTTTAAAATTTTGTAAAATAAAATAGTATTTTAATTCATTTAGAGGTAAAATGGTTATTTTTTATGTCAAAATAGTTAATTGATACAAGTTTAAAAATAAAGTGGTCAATTTTGTGGTAATTAGATATATATATATATATATATAATAATAATAATAATAATAATAATAATAATAATAATGTATTGATAACTTCCCTTAAACCAATTCTTGAAAACACTTAGAATGCAGATCAATGTTGCCTCAGTGGCTCTTGTTGAAGAAGGAAAATGATGATCAATGTTGCCTCAGTGGCTCTTGTTGAAGAAGGAAAATGATTGTCAATAATTCCAAGTCATGGCCAGAAGTTATATGCCATTGTAAATTCCACGAGGCATCATCTCACACAAAATCCAAGTGGAGGTGAAGCCTTGACAAGCTCTCCAAAGAGCACTTTTGAAACCTATTTGCCACATAATTCCACTTTCAATAGGACAAATATTAGAAAACGCCTAGAGCGAACAGTTTTTTCAACAGCAGCGTCACTTGCTGCATCTACCATGCTTATTCGGAGCATTTCCTATGATCTTTTACCCAGAGACATCCAAATCTACTTCTATTATAGCCTACATAATCTTTCTTAACATATATCTTCTCAAATCACCATTGTTATAGAAGAGTTCCGAGGCCGCTCTATAAACGAAGTGTTTGATGCAGCCAATGTGTACTTAGGCTCCATGGCAACCACCAGCTTAGCTCAAAGATTTCAAGTGATGAATAGCTATAGAGAAAAGACAATTGGCATAACCCTCAAAAGAAATGAAGAAATAGTTGATGTTTTTGGTGGTTTAAATCTGAAATGGAAATTAATCTGCACACAAGTTCAAGCAACAAAAAACAGAAATATGCACCTACAAGATACTAATGCAAGACTGCAATCAGAAGTGAGACATTACGAGCTAAGTTTTCACAAGAAACACAAAGATGTGGTACTAGATTTGTACTAGGCACGTGTTTTAGAAAAAGCAAAGGCAATCAAAGAAGGGAACAACATGGTTAAGCTTCATACTGTAGATATGACTACTGGATCCACAAATGACATAGTTCTTAAGCATCCGATGAACTTCAGCACTCCTGCTTTGGATTCAGAACTCAAAGACGCAATCATGGAGGATTTGGATAACTTCATGAATGGGAAAGAATACTACAAGAGAGTTGGGAAAGCCTGGAAACACAGGTACTCGCTATACGGCCTTCCAGGTACTGGCAAGTCGAGCTTGATTGCAGCCATGGCTAATCACTTAAAATTTGACATGTACGACTTGGATTCAACGGATGTTCAATCGAATACAGATCTCCGGACTCAGCTGCTTTGCATGCCTAGTCGATCAATGCTCCTTATAGAGGATATTGATTGCTCTATCAAGCTACAGAACCGGGACTCAGAGGTTCAAGCAGGACACAATCGAGGAGATAATAAGGTCACACTTCCTGGACTGCTCAATTTCATTGTTGGTCTATGGTCATGTTTCAGCGAGGGACGTATCATAATTTTCACGACTAACCAAAAAGAGAAATTTGACCCGTCATTGCTGAGACCTGGTCGTACGGACATGCACATTCACATGTACCGTACAGCTTTCATATTCGAGCAACTCAGCATTCAACTATCTGGGGATTTCTCATCATCTTTTTGAGCAAATTGAAGAGATGCTAGTGATGGTGAATGTTATACCTGCAGAAGTGGCAAGAGAATTGATGACGAGCAAATGCAAAGATGCTGAATCTTCCCTTCAGGGGATTGTCGAGTTTCTACATGCAAAGATGACTGAACATAAAGTAACAAACTACCGAAATAAATTCTGCATCACATTAGGCAATTTCTGCTTTATTAACCATTGGGGAGTGTAGAGTGTAGAGGGAGAATGAGAACTAGAATGAGAAGGGACATCAGTTTTCCCTAAGCAATTTAACAAACAATACACACGAGTGCATCGCTCAATACACACCTTATTGCATTAATACATAAATATGGAATTAAGCGAACTTTTGATCTCTAGTCAAAAAAAGGAATTAAGCGAACGGCAGAAAAAAAATACATAATAGAATCAAATGTACCACACTGCACCTAGAAGGCCAAACAAGCACTGCAATATGGCATAACACCGACGCACCAACATTTTGGTTCTCAATTCAATGGAACATCGAGAAGCCAACTGTTGTTACTGTGAGGATCAGAGGTGCCACTGGGGCAATAAAGAATCTAACTTGACACTTTCAATCATCGAGTTTCATCCTCCAGGGCACGGAAGCCAGCGGTCAGATCCTCGTGCAGCTTTTTGAATTTTGCAACCAGAGCTGGTTCTCCTTCTGCTGGGTCCTCAAACTTCTGAGATCTGCATTACCATGAATCAACAGATTATGACATACTGCCCTTCAAATATATCAAATACCATTTTTTTTTTTCCAATTCATTTTTTCCCTGAACTAGCACAACAGTTTACTTACACTAATCTGTAAAATAGATCTCCCAGCCGATGCTTGATAAGGGTGTAGGTTATCTTCTGACCATCCATACCAGCTCCTTTTTCTACTGCCTGCATGATTAGATTCAATGTCTATTATGTAAGATCCACAGTTATAAAAAAAATAAAAATAAAATAAACCAGATGTCTTCTTTCCAAAGCCTAAAAAACAGCTATCCAATACCTAAAGGAGACGTATATATAACCACTTGTATTCAATAAAAGAGCAAGTTAAAGCATTTGCGTATTTCCTTTGCTTCACCAGAATCTTTTAAAAGACCAGAAGGAGTGACATAGAATTTGGAGATTTCTAACTTTGATAAAGATGAGATAAAAAGTTTACCTGATTGGCCAAGTTATAGAAATGAATAATGTTACGCATCATCCAAACAGACTTGTAGAAAGGGCAGAACTTGTCATATCTGGTGAAGAAAAGCAATTAAAATAGGGCGTATAAGGAACAAGAAAAACTACTATAACAAGCGAAACTAATATACGGAATAAATAAGAATATCCGAAAAATGGATGCAACAGAGATTAAACACTTAAAAAACTTACGGAGTAAATGCATTCTGAGCAAGATAGTCCTCCCTCAAAAGCTTAGCAGTCTCTAGGGTAATCTTATCTCCTTCAGCCAAAGCATCCTTTCCGACAAGCTGACAGCAGCAATATACATATTCAGTTATTAAGAAAAATGAAGGCAACCACCCAAATTTACTGTATGTGATTTTCAAGCAAGCTAACAAGTGTTGGACGGTCTTGTAGCAGACTACACCTTCACAAAAGCTTGGGGGTTGTAAAGTCCTATTATCAACAAACAACACTTGCTTCTAAGCACACAGAAATTGTAGATATTCAATATTCTTCACATTGTTCAGACAGGGGTAGAAGAAAAGGGAGGCCAACAATCTGGCATATCTATTGCACCTAGCAGGTTCTCTCTCAGATGACTTTGAAACAGCAAAGAAAACTGTGAAAGCTTAAAACTAAAAAATCATACTTGCACAATTTCATTCAGGTCATCTTCTCTCTGCAGCACCTCTCTGGCCTTTGTCCTGATGTTAATAAAATCTGGATCAAATTGCTCATAGAAAGACTCTAATGCCTGAAAACATCAAAAGCAAACTAGTAAATACATAGTACTTTATCTACACTGATAACAGGAGTCAGGAAGCTTACAAAGAAAAGATCTAAAATATTAAGATTATTAAATAACAGATTCAAGAACTTACTGATGAATACTTTGAGTAAGAAATAAGCCAGTTTACAGAAGGAAAATGCTTTCTCTGCGCAAGTTTCTTGTCCAGACCCCAGAAAACCTGAATAAAGAAATAGAAATTGGTAAAAATTTGTTCAGAAGAATATCAAGGGAATCAATACAGCAACATCCATAAAGCTATATTGTATTGCCCCCGAAGGGGCATGCTGTGAGAGCATAGGTGAGTGGTAAGCATATGAGGCGTGCCCGATCATATCAAGCTCTTTTTATTATTATTATTAATCCTATTGTGCTGGGAACATTGATGAAAAAGTTGGAAACAAAGATCCATTAAGACTGAAAATCAACCCAACCATCGCAACAATTTGGTGCACTCAAGTGCCAAATGTGAGCCGCACAATGAAAGAGCGAACACTTATTGTAGCAGCTTTAATAATACAATGTATTTAATGTTTTTTTCATGTGAAAATACACAGACAGGTAAATTCATTATTTACCTGGACAATGCTGAGGGTTGCAGATGTTACAGGATCGGAGAAATCTCCTCCAGGAGGAGAAACTGCACCAACAATTGTGACACTACCAGTACGTTCTGGTCCACCAAGACATTTAACTTTTCCAGCACGTTCATAAAATGAGGCCAAACGTGCAGCCAGGTAAGCAGGATATCCACTATCTGCAGGCATTTCTGCCTGTAAGAAAAATCAATAAAAATATTGTTATAACATCGAAATGTACATTTCAATGTGAAGTAGAGTACAAAATGCATCTAGAAAGAACATTAAATTCCAATGGTTCTTAGGCTTTCATAGCAGGGTGTTTCAACACCATAGACCAATTCATTATTCAGATACTCATATCCATTCTCTTAGGTGCAGCAACAACTCCTTGCACTACTGCCTCTTGACCAAGCATCATGATTTTTTAGCAGCGGCACAATTGTCTACAAAACCCCAATTCGACTACATTAAGAATGAACAGATCAAAAACCTTCAACCTTCGATAAATCTACCAACTAGTCAGCCGTAGCCCACGGAACCAGAACGCTAACTGTATTATTATCAACCATGCCATTCAGCTGCAGGCACCAGTAACTATTATCCATAGATTTAACCAATCATTTCAGATGTATTCTTTCTACATCAGTCTGATTGTTTTGGAATTTGTTCCTACAGTGATATTTCCCCTCCATTTTTTACTTTCTTCATGGACATCTACATTACAAATTACAGATGTATATAGTTTTCATCATTCATAGATTTTTCAGTTTTCTTACCCAAACTAAAAATAAAAATAATTAATTAATAAAATAAAATAAATACATGCAAAAAAAAGACTTGTTACCACGCATATGAATCATATTTTTGCAAAGCCATCTCTTGTTGAGAAAACAAGAGTACAAATATCAAAAATTGATAAATCGTAATAGAGCTTTTTCCTAGTAAAGGAGCTTACCAGCCGTCCTGAAATTTCACGCAATGCTTCTGCCCAACGAGAAGTTGAATCTGCCATCATGCTAACATTGTACCCCATATCTCTGAAATATTCAGCAATGGTGATTCCTGCCAATTCAAATTCACATAGGTAGAGAAGTATCAACATGATGCCCAACAAAACAAGTTGTCTCACTTCCAGTGCATCTAAAAGTATCAGAGTCCCTCTTAATTACAAAGACATTTAAAAACCCTGTTCAATAATCTTTGATAAAGAATCCACATGTGAACAATTTTACATGCTTGACTACTCAGGTTTACCTGTATAAATTGAAGCCTCACGAGCAGCCACAGGCATGTTAGAGGTGTTGGCCACAAGTGTTGTACGCTTCATGACAGATTCTTCACGGCCATCAGGCAATGTCATAGTCAATTGAGGAAAATCCATAAGCACCTAATTAATTTACCACCTTGAATCAAAATTCTTCAAGAAAATAAAATGAATGAACAATAACCAAACTCAGACAAACGTGCACCTCTGCCATTTCATTTCCTCGCTCCCCGCAACCAACATAAACAACAGTATCGGAATTGGAGTACTGCACGTAAATGGAACAAGTCGTGTAAATTATAAACTTAGTTACTCAGAAAATTTATAAATAAATCAATCAATCTTCCTTTTATCATAAATAATCAAAGTAAGATCAAATTGCAGATATGCCAAGTTCACCTTAGAAAGAGCTTGACTAATAACAGTTTTGCCACAACCAAATGCTCCAGGAATGGCACAAGTCCCACCAAGAACTGAAGGGAAAAGGGCATCAAGAACACGCTGACATGGAAAGAGTAGTCAGGTCAGCACGTCTTTCAAAAACATTATTCATAGATGGTGCAACCATTTAATATGTAAATCAGTTACCTGTCCTGTAAGTAGTGGGGTATCAGCAGCAAGCTTTGATGCAACAGGCCTTGGGGAACGTACAGGCCAAGCCTGCAAATGGTCGAAACACAAAACAAGAATTTAGAAATTTGTAGTCATGCAATCATGAAATTAGGCTAAGGAATAGTAATGATTAAAACAAAGTTACATACTTGAAGCATAGTAAATTTCTTTTTGACACCTTGAAACTCAAGCTCTAACACAGTATCCTGCAAATATGCCAAGATCAAGTGAAAACCCATGAGAAATAATCAATAAATGGCACCAGTCACATTTTCTCACTATTGACCTTCTTTTAGCGTCATGAAGTGCATTAACGAGATAAAAAGACCAAAAATGCATGGAAAACAAATGATTTTATCTCAGACTCCTAACATCACTCTTTAGCCCCTGCATTCAGCACCACTTGTCACTATTTTCTCATCCTAATAAAGACCCAAATCACCTCTTAAGACCATCCTCATTCAATCCCTGAATTTTCAATGTTTGCAGATATTAACTCCGGAACATACAGGTACAATAAATAAGGAAATGGTCTTTGGCATTGATTAATGGAAACCACGATCTCATCATCATAGTTTCAAGTGTTAAAACGACTAAGACTAGCATGACAGTGTCTAAATAAGTTTTACAAAGTAAAGTCATAAAGCTAGGAGAAACCTACTCTTGAACTCAAAGAAAGAACGAGTTGAGGTATCTTTCTTTTTTTTTTTTTTTGATAAGAAACTATATATTATATTGATAAAGAAAGAACGAGTTGTGGTATCGATAATGAAGATATCAAAGATAGAATAAAAAAAAACTACTAAAATAAGTTAAAGAGATAAACCTTAAGGGAATATTGACCAGCAGGTGCAACGTAAGTGACTTTTCCCATGGCATCAGGAGGAAGAGCAACATGGTGCTGCATTAGACTGTTCTCAAAGACGGTCTGCACGTCCAAATCCATCCAGCCAAATCTTAGATGAAAATCAAGACTACGAGAAATGTACATCATTTCAGAGGATTGTACAAACAAATTTCAAATGCCAATAAACTTACAGCGTATAAGTCTCCGCCAGTTAGAAGATCTCCCTCACCTGCAATAAGTAAATTGGATAGAATTTAAGCAATATTAAATTAAAAAAATCAAATTAACATTAATAAAAATCAAATGAACATTGATAATCAATTATGGCCCAAAAATATAATTAACTTTTCATCCATTACCTATTTTTTTAGGCTGAAATTCCCAAAGTGTATCTTTATCAAGGGCTGGGACAGATACCCCACGAGGTATATACACATCACCAGATCTTATTGCAATGGTTCTCAAAGGTCTCTATCATAAAATTAAAAACCACAAATAGATAAGCATAAAAATCAAATCCAAATCTGCAATTTATTAATCTAAAGTATTTATAATTATATATGTGATATGAGCTCAAATTCCAGTCAAACCTGAATTCCATCAAAAATATTTCCCAATATTCCTGGTCCCAACTCCACCGAAAGAGGCTGCAAATATCAAAATTCAAGTATTAGCTAATGCAGTCACCTTACCGCCCAGAAAAGCAGGAAAAGACAAAATACAAAAATGATAATACGAAAATGACCTTGTGTGTTCGTAGAACAGGATCGTTCACCATCAAGCCAGCAGTTTCTTCATAAACTGAAATATAAAAAGATTATAAATTTTCTTGTAAAAGATTATAAATTTTCTTGTCAATTTCAAGACTATATTATGTAAATATATATATACTGAAGAGAGAAGAAAATGAAGATAGAATTCAAATGAGAATAGTGCCAAGGAAAACGTAACAGCAAACAGGAAGACAAATATCAAAAACAGGGGAAACCTTGGATTGTGGCAGAATCTCCTTCCAATCGAATGATTTCACCAATCAAATTGTCATGTCCAACACGGACTAATTCATACATAGCAGCGCCATTCATGCCATCTGCGATGACCACTGGTCCTGATACCTGTTTCAAAAAGATTCAACAAAGGAAAAAAAAAATACAGATAAAAATACAATACAATTTGCTAACCCATGTAGTTCTTGAATTTAAATAGCATAAGAAACTAAAAACAAAAATCAGTAATGTTCACTGACAACTGATGACAAAAATTAGAACTGAAAATCTGAAACTAAACAATAAATATCCTTCCATATATAAAAAAAAGATTTGTAGGCAGAGAGTTAACAATTGAGACCAAATGACTTCCACCAAATGACTTCAACCTGATCACATTTTTTTACAGCAGAACTCTGAATCAACCCAAAAAAAGAAAAAAATTGTTTATATTAGTTATTCTACCTCGGGGATACTCTCGCGAGTGCCAGTACAATCAAATAACCAAAAATTAATTAATTGCGAATTTAAAAATCAAATAAGAATTGCGAATTTAACAATCAAATAAGAGACTAAGGAGCACTGAAGTCAAAGCTGAGTGTTCATAGTCTTTTTTTATCGCATTGAATCAAACCTATAATTTAAAACTAACATAGTAAATCATATCAGAGCGCCTTAATAAATCTTAATTATGAAATACACAAATTCAAAAATCTATCAAATTGATTCACTCCAAATTCTACTTCAAACAGAAAGAAAATAGATCACGTGAACGATCAAATAAACGCCAAATAAAATCAAAACAGATCAATGAATAATACGTAAACAGTTTCAAATCAGTCCAAAATTAACTGTAAAACCAAAACGACAACAGACCGTAAAAGATAGAATTTTTTATATACCTTGCGAACATATCCGTACTCGCTCTCTTTCTCTTCGTCTTCGAATGTGGTCAATCGAGCTCCGTAAACTGACGGCATTTCTCAATTCAGCGAAACGACAGCGGATTTGTTAAGAGTTGATTTAACGAAATAATTAAGCTTCAATTTTGCGATCTGATTGATTACAGAATCAAAATCAGACTTTTAGTTACAAGGATCGATCAAAGCCCCTAGGGTTTCAATCGAGCGAATCCACAGATATGCAGCAGAGACTGATCGAGAGAACGTGAAGTCGTTTCTGTGATTGTGATGAAGAGCAAAATTATTATGCAGTAAAAATAAAATGGATTTTAATTTGTAAATGGAATTTTTTTTTTTTTCCCCAGTGAAATTGTAAGTAGGGAATGATCGAGTGAGTGCATATGCATTATTAGTTTATAGACTTTCCATTTTCAGTTTTGGACTTGGTCACTGAAAAGGGGCACGTGTTTTGATTAGGACTGCTTGAGTGTCGTATTGCGCGTGTCAGTTACAATGTAGGGTTCTGATTTTACCACGTAAAATTGGATCTTATAGATGTTGGGTCGGGGGAGCTCAGTAGTTTACGTGGTGAGATCCAACTTAAGTTTTTATTTTTTGAAAACCTTAAATTTACAAAAGACAAAATCTTTCGCAAGCCCCTTATCTTTTCATTTTTTAAGGAAACCCCCCTTATATTTTTATTTTTTAAATACAGAACTATTTGAAGTTTAAACTAAGTAGGTAATCTTATATTTGACTCAAACATACTAAATATTGGTGTATTTGAGAAATAGTTATAATTTATAATCATATTAGTCTTATCAATCTATAAGTTTATCTTTTATTAAATTTTCATATATTAAATAAATAAAATATTATTCATGAATAACATTAAGAAAATCAGAAGAAAAATATCAAATAGTCTATCTAAATATAATGATAATTAAAGCCCACTAAGAGAATGGTGTATAAACAAGACAATTGATTCAATCATTGAAATATTTTATTTATAATATTTCGATACATATATAATTTTTTTTTCGTTCTGTCAATTTAAATTTTTGTTGTTCGGTTTAAATTTGTGTTGCTATTGAGAGATGAATTCGATATAACTTACTATTTTTCATACTATGTCTTGTCTGCATTAATTTGTGAGTTTTTTATTTTATTATTTTTTAATTATGAAATAATAAGATCTTGTCGTAGAATAGTCAATTTCTTCATATAAGTCCGTTGAGAGTGAAAATGAATATTGTCACGTAGATTGGGGGATGTGCCACGACAAAGTTGAATGGATGGGAAATGAGCTAAAAAGGCTACATGGCACATGGTGAGTGTAGTCTTATTTCTTACTGCCTCCTTTATTATTATTAAATAATTTTCTAATAATTGCCCAGGGAAATTGCATTGCTATCTTTGTCTCTTCTTTCAATTTAATTTTATCAACAAAATCTTGATCAATTATGCTCATTATTGTCGAGTTGACTCGTGTAATTAAATAACTAAATTAAAGTAGTTTTTTTTTTTTAATGTCCATTCCAATTAAACAAGAAAATCCAAGGTTCTTTTTACATTTATTTTGTACAAAGCACAATTAAGGATACGATTTTAGTTTAAAGTGAGAAAAAGACACTTTTGCAATTAAACTTATTGGGGAGTAGAGTTTTAAATATTTCTTATAAGTTGGAGAATAGATTAAGAAGTTTAGAAACGTGGGATAATATTTCAATCTAAAATTCTGATTTTATTAAAATTAAAAAATTATTAAACTATATAATTTAAAAGTATAAAGACATTATACTATTAAAATATAACTTTCTAAAATTTAAACAAAATCTATAATTATAAGCCAAATCAATACTCATCAATTTTATTATGTGTCGATTTTCTTTTCTTTTGTAATTATTTATAGACATAAAATAGATCTCACTTAAGTCATTGAATGATGATGAAGAAATTTTCTATGTTCAAAATTTTATTTTTTTATTATGTATAATTTTCAAGTTTATACTTAGTCTGCTTCAATTTTATTTTTATTATGTGTAATATTTTTGAGTTATATTCGAAAATAAAATTTAATATACTATAGTTGTATCGATTTAGACTGCAATTAGTAAAACTTTGATCGAGAAAATTCTGATGTCATCTAATATATATATATATATATATAAGACATTAAGAAAGAAATGAAGGGGGCACTTTCTTTGAAGCTTCCTCAAATCCGTGATAATGTATCCACGGAAGACACGTCAAGATCCGACAATGACATTTCAGAGAAAAAAATTGCAAAATGGAAAAAGCTAAAAAGAATAGAGAAAAACCGATGATTCCCATAAAATAATAATAATAATACTAAATTGTCACAAAAGACAGTGTAATTTTTTTCCCTCAAATTTATAACTACAAAAAGTATTTGAAAATAAGGGAAGAGGTTAGGTCATAAGTGAACTCATAAAAAAGATAAATATATTTTGTTATCAATTTTTAAGATTAAAAAATAAAGAATAAATATTTAAGAAATGAGTTATAGTTTAATTCACCGTAAACAATGAATTATAATTACATATAAAATAATAAATAATAAAAAATATATTATAATTATAATCATATAGTTACGATAGTATTCTACCGATAATATAATCTAACATAATCGTCGAACTTAGTATTTAATAATTATTTAATGTTTAGCATTAAAAAATTATACAAAATTTTTTCTTTTATAATTATTTATCATAAATATATAGAGTACATCACTTTTTCATTTTTCTATCATTAGAATTTTTAACAAAATATTGATAAAATGCTTATTTTCCCCTTGAACATAAAAATAATTTAATTATAACTAAATGACAAAAAATACATTTCATTTTATAATTACTTAGACTAGTAACAGCAGGAGGCATATGTGCGGAATTATTTTGTGTGGTAACAAGATAACGTAGATCACCAACTCTCGACAACGATATTATGGACCGCTCAATTTGAGTCCAAAAATAACTCAAGACCATGAGTTAAGCTGTGTTAACTTGGCCCAATTCCAAAATATTCCGTAAAATTCTAGCACACTTGACACTTTTGTACATATCCTGAAATTCTCTAGAATCTAAAATTTTGCACATATACATAAAATTCTCTAGACCTTAAAAAGTTTTAGAGCTTGGTAAGGCTCTCTATAAATATAGGTTGATATTAGATATTTGAATAATCAAATACTCTTTGTATATATTAATTTAAAGATATAAAACCACTAAAATAATTATTTTAACTAATTTGTAACTCATTTACAACGTAAATCGAGAACACTTATTTTTCTTGTAAAATATTCAATTTTATATAAGTCGGTGATAGTTTAATTTAATATTGTCACGTGGATTGGGATGTACCGTAACAAAGTTGAATCTTGAATGGACTGTAAATCAGCTAATGGTTACGTGTCATATTGTGAGTGTAATCTATAATTTGTAACTACCTACTCAATTATTATTAACAATTTTTCAAATAATTGCCTAAGGAAATTGCGTTTACTTTCTTGGGTAAATTTTGGATTTATTTCTCTTATTTTTAAAAATATTAAGTTACCCATAAAAATCATTATCCTTAACTACTGATGGTAATTAACCTGTAAAAGTATAAAAATATCCATAATCTAATGGAATATTCTTATAAACGATATTGTGAGGTTTAAGAAAAATAGTTAACGTGTGATTAATCATTAAAAATGTAAAAAATTAATTATTAAAATATTAATAGTAAAAAGTTAAGAGATTAAAAAAAAATCTGAAAATGACTTAATTGGTCATCATATGCAGATTACAAGAATGTCATTAAATTTAAATTTCAAAATGTTTGGTCATGTGTAGTCATTCCATGTAATGCAAATTACAAGTATGTCGTTGGTTCAAAATTAAATTTTTTGTCACAACATATTCGATAATTACAAGAACCTTTACATACACTATAGCTTTAGAGTCTTGAAATCTAGCTATAGCTTGAAAAACTTAAACAAACCAGTAAGAATGTCATCTTTTAAAAGAAGTTATGATGGGAAAATTCTAGTTACTTTCTTGATGAAGACGAAGACGAAAAGTTACAAGTGAATGGCAAGGTCATTAAGTTTCTGAATTTGTTGTAAATCCTAAGAGGCTTTATTACAAATGTAAGAGACCATGATGCGACTACTTCAAGTAATATGAACCATCTAGCTATAAGTATAGAGTGATTGCCAGAGGGTTAGGTAAGTAGCAAGATGAGGAAGACAGTCATACTTTCCATTATAAAGATAAAAAGCTGGTAATGATGGCCACTAAACTTATTACAAAATCGATAAGATAAAGAGTCTGTTGCATCGCATCATCATAATGCAATCATTATGTATTATGTACATGTATTAACTGGGACATAAAATAAATTAAGTTGACTACAAGGCTTAAAGAATAGAGATAAATGAGCAAGAATCTACATAAGTTATCAAAAAGTTATAATTCATAACCTTTGTTAGCACATGATCTATAACTTACTATATATATGTATCTTGCAATGAATATTTAAAAAAATTCATATTACTGTCTTCATCCGTCTGCTCTTATCTTTGTCTCAATACATTAAGTGAAATCCAAAATATGAATTGCAACATGCCAAAAAAATAGACTAACTTTTGCTCTTCTTTAACTATCATAATTAATGCCATAACAATGTATTTGTTACAAATATTACAAAATGACCGGCACAATTTCTTGTTGAACATGCAATGAAACGAATGATGTTGCCCCTATGCTTTCACTTCAAGCATCAGTCTACAACAAATCCAACAACAATATTTTCTATATTAGCACAAGCATTTTAATCCAATAGAGGAAATTTAACTACATTATTGAAAAATATTTGAACTAAATGTTATATTAAACAACTTACAGCATGTTTTTTTTTTCTCCTTCTAGTATGCTCTCTGAAAGAGAACAAAGAATGGAGTAGGTTGGAGCTTAAATGGCTTTATATCTCACTAATTAGTTGGAGTGCTTGTTTGGTTATCTTTTGTTAGTTTTAAAAAATTTTTAAACACACGGTAGTTAATAAGTGAAGAGGCTAGTTGTGACCACCAATCATGGACATAGAGGAATTAATACGTAAATGTAGAGCAATCTCCATCCGCGAAGGCAATGAACGTAAGCTAACCTTCAAAAGTGGCATGGAAGAAAAGGGAGGACGCATTATGGCTAACTCTCTGATTGGAAAAATATTACTGACAAGGAGCATACACACGAAAGGGATCAAGATTGCATTAACACAGGCATGGAAAACAACTAAAGAGGTGAAAATTGAAAGCTTGGGCAATAATACCTTTATCTTTAAATTTGGATTGGAAGCTAATAGACGCAGAATATTGGCGGGAGGGCCATGGCATTTTGACAGAGCCTTGCTTGTGCTTAAAGAGCCCAGTGGAATTGGAAATTTGAGGAAACAAGAATTTACACATGCTGCCTTTTGGATACAAATTCATAATGTGCCCTTAGTATGTATGGAGCGAGATAATGTTAAGAAGTTGGGGGAATTACTAGGAGAGGTGCTAGAGGTAGAAAATGACGATGATGGAGAATGCATAGGTCCATATGCAAGAGTTAGAGTATCCATTGATATTACAAAACCATTACAGAAAATGGTTTTTTTAGAAGTGGATGATGATGATGAAGTACAGTTGCCAGTCCTATATGAACGACTCCCAGATTTCTGTTATTGCTGCAGAATTATTGGGCATCAATTTAAAGAGTGTTTGGCATACAATGGGCAACCAAAAGAAAAATTGCCTTATGGAGTGTACATGAAGGCATTGTCCAAAGCTGAGAAGACTAAGTTGAACCGAGGAAGAGATAGGTGGAACAGAAGGTGGGAGCAACCATTCACTAGATTCACAGAAGCAAAGCACCATGGGAGAAGTCAGCCACAACAACCTGATTTGAACCCAAATACAAATGAAACCGGGTCGAACCAATCCAGCTCGGAAGAAAATGATGGCCAGGCAACTAATATCGATGAACAATTAATGCAAATGACACTTGAACCAAGAAAGTAGCAGGGCAATAGTCAGAAGCAATCAGCATAGCGGCTGCTGAAAATTTAGCTGACAGCACACATGCCTATCAAAGGCAGGAAGAAGATGCGGGAACCGAGAATTGGGAGGACACAAATAAAAAATTGGCTCCTAAATTAGCGTCAATTTCAATTCCAAACACCAGCTTAAGTCAAGAGAGAGAAAATCTGAGTTCAAATGGGGTGAGATATGATGGGCCCGATACAAACATCATTAAGCCCAAAAAGAGAAAATGGAAGCTACAGGCCAAAAGTGCAAGCATCAAAGGACATAGTAAAGAGGGGCTAATTGTTGGAAAAAGGCCGGCTCGTGAATCAGTAAAGCCAAGCCCATACTACAAAAAAGCAAAGTTCCAAAGCCCTCACAAAACCAATTCAGTTGAAACAAGCTCATGCAATTTACTTTCAGCTAGATACAAACTGAACTGGGATGACTCGGGAATAGAAGAAGAAGCTAACCACACTCAACATGCAATTCAATCGGCGGAGGCTGTTGATCAGCCCTGCTGAAAGCCATGAAAATATTAAGCTGGAACGTCCGGGGGATGGGGAATGACCAGATGTTTATAGCTCTAAAAAAGTTCCTCCAATTTTATAGACCTCAGCTGATTTTCTGGAGTGAAACTAAAATGAAGACTGTACAAATGAATAATGTGGGAAAGAAGTTAAATTTTAACAACTGTTTTGCTGTAAGTAGTACTGGAAAGAGTGGTGGGCTTGCTATTTTATGGAACTCTGACACAAGAGTAAATATTACCGCATTCAGCAACCATCATATTGATGCTGAAGTAGACACTGAAGAAGGGAAGCAAATGAGATGCACTGGAGTTTATGGACATCCATAGATGAGTTAGAAAAAGCATACATGGACTTTACTTAGAAGATTAGCAGGGCTCTCTTCATCTCCATGGCTATATTTTGGTGACTTTAATGAAATTCTGCATCTGGAGGAAAAAAGCGAAGGAAATGACAGAGAGGTCAGAATGATTAGTGAATTTAGAAATACTATCCAGGATTGTAACTTGAGGGATTTGGGTTGTTCGGGCTATCCATTTACATAGTCTAATAGAAGGTACGGGCCTCTCTTTATTGAAGAACGACTGGATAGATTTTTGTGTAGCGAAGATTGGACACAAATTTTCTAAGATCAGGCAGCAAAGAATTTGATCACTTGGTGTTCTGATCATAATCCAATATTAATGGAAGTGATAGGCAGGGGCAATAGAGGGCATTACAACATAAGAAAATGTTCAAGAATTCATTATGAGGATATGTGGAGTTCATTTGGTGCATGCAGAGACATAGTCGAGAAAGCTTGGTCAAAACATGGAAATTGGTCCGGGAGTAATTCAGTCCAGCTTTTTAAGAAGACCAGCAAAGATTCCTTAGCAGAATTAGTGCATTGGAGCAGAAAAACTTTTGAGGGTAGCAGGAAGAAATTGACAAAGTTGACAAACATAATAAAGGAGCTCCAGCAACAAAATAAACAGTATGAGAATGGTGAAAAAGTAAAAAGCACTGAAAGAAAGATTAATCGTCTTCGGTTGGAGGAAGAGATTTTATGGAAGCAGAGGGCTAGGGCGGATTAGCTTCGAGAGGGAGACAAAAACACAAAATTCTTCCACTTAAAGGCCTCAGATAGAAAAACAGAAGAATAAAATATGGGGTATTGAAAATGCACAAGGAAAGTGATTAAAAGAAGATGAAGAAATTGAGACAGAGTTTTGTGGATACTTTGCCAAGCTATTCTCTATTTCCAATCCCACTCAAAGTCAAATGGAGGAGGCTCTGAAAGGAATGATTCCAAAAGTGTCGCCCGAAATGAATGAACACCTGAGCCAACCGTTTACAGAGGAAGAGATTGCTGAGGCGTTAGCCCAAATGTGCCCAACCAAGGCGCCAGGACCTGATGGGCTACCTGCTGTCTTCTATCAAAAGCACTAGAGATCTGTTAAAGATGGAGTCATCAGTACATGCCTTCACATTCTTAATGAAGAAGGTACCAGTGTTCCCTTGAACCATACTTATATTGTCTTAATTCCTAAAGTTAAAAAGCCTAGAAAAGTGACTGCATTTAGACCAATAAGTCTGTGTAATGTTTTTTTTATAGAATTGTTGTAAAAACTATTGCCAACCGATTGAAAACTATTTTGCATGCTGTAATTGACTTGGCTCAGAGTGCTTTCATTCCCAACAGATTGATAACAGATAATATTATTGTTGGGTATGAATGCCTCCATAAAATCAGACATAGTAAAGGCAAGAAAAGGAGACTGGTGGCTCTAAAGCTAGACATTAATAAAGCTTATGATAGAGTGGATTGGCGGTTTTTAAAACAGATTATAATTAGATTAGACTTCGAGAAAAAATGGGTGGATTTAATAATGGACTGCGTTACTACCCCATCTTTCTCTGTAATTATTAATAGAACACCTACAGGTATGATCACTCCTCAGAGGGGGTTGAGACAGGGATACCCATTATCTCCATACTTATTCATAATATGTACAGAAGCCTTTTCTAATTTACTAAGACAGGCAGAGAAGCTGAAACAAATTCAGGGGTTGAAATTTGGACAACAGATTTTCATCTCTCATCTTCTTTTTGCAGATGACAACTTGATCTTCTCTAGAGCCTCACTCAAAGACTGCCAACACTTCAAGGACACCTTTGATGTTTATGCTGCTGCTTTTGGACAAATTTTCAATTTTGACAAGTCTTGTATGTTTTTCAGTGGCAAGGTTCATAAAAATCAGATTTCAGCAATCAAAAGAATTTTTCAGCTTAATGTGATATCTAAGCATGAGAAATATCTAGGGTTGCCTTCAATGATTTGAAGGAAAAAAAAAGGCTTTCTTTAATGAGATCAAGTTAAAAGTCCATAGCAAGGTATCTAGTTGGCAACAGAAACTTTTCTCAAGTTGAGGGAAAGAGGTCCTGATAAAAGCTGTGGCACAAGCTATTCCAGCTTATGCTATGAGTGTCTTCAAGATATCTATTGGGCTCTGCAATGATATCCAGCAATCTATAGCTAGATTTTGGTGGAGCAAAAAGAAAGAGAAGAGAGGCATTTCTTGGATTAAATGGGAGCATATGAGCCAAGCCAAAATCATAGGAGGAATGGATTTTAGAGATATATCCAGCTTCAACCAAGCTTTAGTGGCAAAACAAGCATAAAGGTTTATTCAATACCCAGAGTCTCTAGCAGCTAGAATTCTAAAGGCCAAATATTTCAAGGAGGGGACTTTTCTGAATGCTAAAATGGGCTCAAATCCATCATACACTTGGAGAAGCATCCTATGGGGTCGATAAGTGATACTTAATGGCTACAGATGGAGAATTGGCAATGGAAAAAATATTTTAGTATACAGAGCAAACTGGATACCAAGACCATCTACTTTCAAACCTTTCTCTACTCCAAAATTACCTCATAATGCCACTGTGTCAGTATTGGTAAACAATGATAATAACTGGAAGACAGAGGTGATTCAACAGCAATTTTTAAAGGAAGATGCAGATATAATTCTGAGCATTCCATTGCCAAGGAGGAAAATGGAATATCAAGTGATTTGGCACTATGACAAACAAGAAATTTACTCAGTCAAGAGTGGCTACCAAGTGGCTCTAAATATGAAATTTCCGGATTCATCTAGGTGCTCTGACAGTAAAAGCAATAATTGGAGTGTTATATGGAAGCTTACACTTCTAAAAAAGATCAAGATTTTCATTTGGAAAGCAGTAAAAAACTTATTGCCAGCGGTAGAAAAATTATGGAAGCGCAGAATTATCCATGAAGCTCACTGCAAACGATGTGGAGGCAGTGGAAAACACCGCATGCTTTGATTTCCAGTAAAGCATCTAAGAAAGTGTGGCAATTCTCAGCTATGGCAAGTGCTTTTTAAGAAATGAGTAGTTCAGACATATTAGAGGATTTGATGATGCTACTGAAGAGATTGAGTAGAACAGATTTAGAACTAATGGTGAGTATCTTATGGTGATCTGGCATGCTAGAAACAAGTTTGTTTTTGAAGGCTTGAAAATTGATCCAAATCTTTCGCTGGCCAAAGTTGAAGCTGTAACTGAGACTTTTAGAAAAACCAAATTTCCAGATATGCTGACTGAAAGAAGCTTGCACAAGAAGAAGCCAAAAGCATGGACTCCTCCACCTCAAGGTTGGCTGAAGATTAATGTTGATGCAGCTACTGACACAAGAAGACAATGCTCTGGTTTAGGTGCAGTCATCAGAGATAATACAAGAAGCTATATAGCAGTAGCGATCAAGACTTCCAAATTCAAAGGAGATTTATGTTATGCAGAAGCAGAAGCAATTGAGTGGGGTATTCAAGTTGCAAATGAAGCAGGCCTGCAATCAGTAATTCTAGAAACCGACTCTCAAGAGGTTGCAGACTTGATCAACAACAGAAAAAGTAGTATGACAGAAATATTTTTGATTGTTTCAGAAATCCAAGCTTTGAAGAAGAACTTTAGATATTTTGAAGCAAATCAGGTGCCTAGATCGTGTAATACTTGTGCTCATGCTATTGCTAAGATAACTTTAGACAGCGTTAAATATGTTGTTTTGTGGGAGAATTTTCCCTCCGAAATTCTGCATGTTTTCAATGATTTGAATTAATAAAAGTTCTACTTTCTATATATAAAAAAAAAAACAACTTACAGCAAATATAAAGGGTTGATTTACTCTTTAAATATCTCTGTCTTTCTTGTAGAAGGGGCATATTATGAAGTGACCATTAGAGTAGCTATTTGTTCTCTAAATTCAATTCATGCTACATATGGCATTCTGAATGCAACTTCTAATCATTGTCCCACTTATCTTCTATCTATTGAACCACTTGCTGAAACTTATATATTGATCAGCAAACATAACACAATCATTAACATTTTTTTTAACAAACTTATATCATATTAACAATCCGGCTATGCTTATATTAAAAACAAACTTATGTTGATCAACAAACATAATCGATAACATCAACTTTTATTTTTTCTACATATAAGTAAAATTTATACACATTTCTTTATTTTGAGCCACACCAAAGGCTTAGGCCACATATGAGTTATTTGCCTTTTCAAGAATAATGTCACTATAAACAGACAATTCTCATTTGCTCCAAAGGAGCATTGCCACTCACTGCTAGACCTTTTTTTTTTATCCTCACGGAATACGATTTTTTAATCCAAGTGGTTTACTATGCTTCAGGTGTCCATAAATGACTCTCAACTGCTTTTCTATCATAATGTTTAGTAAGAATAACTACCTGTCCAAGTACATTTACAATTGGTATATATGACTTAGTTAGTTTGGATGCATCTGAAATGTATCTGGCAAGTGATTTGCAATTTGCTATAAGTGAATTAACCTCTGCACTTTATTTTCACTTTATGGTGTGGAAATATAGATGAGACTATTTTATTACTTGCTATAAAAACTCATGACCATGATCATGTAGTTGCTTTTTTTTTCCTAACATAGCAAATTTTATCTCATCACAATGATAATTTGCAAAATATAAGATAAACAAATTGCTGGTAATTGGCTCAAGATGTTTGATAATAAATAAAGACTCAAAATTGACATAAATCTTCAAATGTCGTTGATGTCTCATTTTAGTGCATTAGAGAAGTGCAACACACACTTGTACAACATAGACAAAAATGTGCAAATTGAATACATTTGGTTGATCTCTTAACACCAATTACAATGGAGAATACTGGTGACAAGTACAAGGCCTTAAGTGTATCAATATCGCAGTATGCAAAGCAACATGTCCACATGCAGAAGTATGTAATTGATCACGTAATAACAAAGTTGTTACAATTACCTAATGACATTTGATAAAAGATTTTGGCAATCTATTCTGGCTATGAACATGTGGTACTATTTGCTCTATGTCAATCTTAACTGACATGCATTAGTCATCAAAAGCTTTAGAAGTGAACTCACTAGAATTATCTAATCATATAGTTTTGATTGAATAATTTGGAATCTATGAACATAACTTGATAACTTGTGCAAGCAATCTAGCAAACACAATGTTATGTGTATATAATTAGAAACATGTGGTCATCGTACAAATGCATTAATCAAGACCATAAAATAACAAAATGGACCACTAGGTAGGTTAATAGGTCTAGATATATCTTCTTATATTCTTTGTAAGAATAATGGAGATTCAAGACCAATCTTAGAAGGAGATGGTTTGACCAGTAATTTACCTTTAGAACAAGTAGCACAACTATTCTCATTAGATAAAAGAATCTTTAAATTCTTTAAAGTGTGTCCATGAGAATTCTCAATAATTATATGTATCATAGTTGATTCAGGGTGACTGAAACAGTCATACTAAATCATAAAAACTTTTAGATCACAAAATTTTTTAGTTCACAACAACGCTGCTCTCAACTACTTTTATTATTGTATAATATAAGCCGTATGAGAAAGTTTGGAGGCTTCTCCAACATTTTTGGCCTAAGACAATAAAAGTAATATAGAGATATATTGTATTATTCTAAATTATTTTCTCTATGTGAAACTAATTCCAATGAATTTTTTGAAATTAAAAGATTTCTTCTAGACTTAGGTGAATACAAAGCAATACGAATACATAATTATATACCACTCGCTAATATGAGCATAGCTTCTAGAGCTCTCAATCGGGTCTGAGATGGTATTCACTTGAGCTTTAAATAATATTAACTCACAAGTTATTTCTTATTATGAAGAACAATGTATGTGGTCGTAATTTTATCTAGACACATCTCTCCATCATGTAGTCCCTTTTGAAAACTATATTGTTTTCATAAAAGAAAAATATTTATTAGATGATATTATAATACAAAAACAAATCAGATATAAGCAAATTAATAAAACTTATAAAATTTAGAGGAAGATTTTTAATTTGTGTGGGTATCTCCATCAATAATAAAGTCACTTTGCTTGTTTTCATGGTTTGATGATTTGTATTGCAACCAATGTGAGGTTGGTAACAATTGTGACTATGACTATAACAACAGTCAAAACCATGACTAAACCTTTGTTTATTGTAGTGACTATGTGAATAATATTCGCCTTCAAGCAATGGATTCGTATCAGTTCAAACAATGACTTATCATTGGGCATTCGGTCTAGTGGTATGATACTCGCCTTGGGTGCGAGAGGTCTTGAATTTGATTCTCATAATGCACTTGAAATAATGATTATTTTAAAAAATATAAAAAAGGCCCCAAGGGCGTGGTCAGGTTGGTCACCATTTTCGTCTTAACGAGCCGCAGGATGACAGTTCGAGTTCGATTCTTGGGGGTGGGAAAAGGGTTAAAATTGTATTTAAACTTGTCCGCCCCCCTTTCCTTTAAAAAACAAAGAGAAAAAAAAAAACAATGACTTTGTATCAGTTGAATAATCTTGATTACGTTAATAAGCCCATTGCTTCAGGATGAACTACTAAGGCACATGGCTTCAAGGCGAATTACTGAGATGTTTTCTAGTTAAATCTTAGAATCCATAATCAATAATTTTTTATCAAAAATATTATGGGCTTCAAATTTAAGCTTCGGTGGATTCATCAGAGCTTCCCGATCTGAAATGTATGGCTCATATTTGTGTAAGATATTCAAATTCATATATTCTTTTTCTTGATTCCCAAAGGCTTCAATCAGAATTTTATATGCTTCAGTTTTAATTTACGATTAAACCAAACACCTTGGTCTGGATTTATGCTTTAGTTGTACGCTTTAGTTTTCTACACTTAGGTCATTACTTGTAACATTAATAGTATAAAGTAAACAAAGAAAATACAATAATTTGCCTTATTTTTCAATGTGAAAATTCTAAATTAATGACAACTACAGAGCATATTTACAAAGATAATTTTATTAATTAAATAGATAAAACAAAGAGCAGTTGATAAAATACTTCTTATACCGGAACAAACTTGTGCTAATATTGTACTATAATTGTGGAAGTTTTTAGGTAGAACTTTAGTAGATAATAGATGATACAAACTCAAGGGAGGCTATGTTTGTTTCATAATTCAAAACTTTTAAATCGATCAATTGCATTGCATTTGGTGGCTATATATAGTGAGCCAATCGCCAAAATTAAGACGTGTCAACCTTAAAGCTTGCAGTGGAGATCCATTTGATGTGTGCTACAGGTGAGAAAACTGTGTGCGGATCCCTATAATCACAAGCATATGATCAAATGTGATTACAATGATGGACTAGACACTTAAATTAGGGAACTAGTTCAAATATTTTAATTTAATTTTACTTAATTTTTTTACTAATTCACTTTAATATATTTAAAGTCTCAAAAACTCAAATTTCTTTTAAATTTTAAAAATAATAATAATAAATTATTTATTTTAAATGTTGGAACTCATTGCGCCATCATTTGTGAAAGTATCATTTTTCTAAGTAATCTCCACCAAATGTCAAAAAAATAAAATTATATGCGTATATACATACATATATATATGTTGATGCTGTTTTCCCGCGTCCCTTCAAACAGAGCCAAAAATCTTCTGTTCGCGGATAACTTGAGCTCAAGCAGGACTGCCTCCCAATTCTAACCCCTCTGTCTTTTCCAAGAACGGAGGTCTCCTGGATCTGTACTCACAGAAAACAAGGTCATGGGTCGACGGGTGTTGTTCCGGCGAAAACCCTCTGACACTCAAGTTAGTGATCGAGTTGTTCTTTTTGGTATCCCTCTTAGTTAGAGAGACCGGAAGAATGAAAGGGGTATTTTTGCCTTCCTTTCTGAATAATGGAATTTTTTAGTGAATCAGTGTAAAGGGAAGCAAAGATAGGAAGAACCTATGTGAATTTTTGGAACCCCTGCAATTTACCTGTCCGTTTCCTTTTATCCTCCATTTTTCCCGCCCTTTCTTCCCTGGATCATCCGTTCTCGCTTGATGGTGTTTAGGTCCCTCGGCGGTAGGGATTAGCGTAATATTCCCTGGGGATGCGCGGCTGTCCTGTTAACATGGCTCACATGGCCAGATCATCATGTCGGGCGTGCGCGCAAGGAATGATGACACCGTGGAGGTATGTGTCGGCCATCGGCAATAGTACCACTACCATACCATGTGGGGCCCTAGTCAGACATCGAAAGGTGTGCCAGGATTCTGAGAAAACGGGTCGGACTGCACTGAATCGGATCTCACATTCCATTTGTCCTATGACTGGCGTGAGCCCAGTTGTGCTCGGGAACTTGATTTCTACGGGCAGAATGGAGAGCTCAGGTCTCGATCAATGTTCGAGCTCCTCGTCCTTGTCCGGCCTTGACCGGACCTGATGACCTCGAGCAGGCAAGAGAGCTCGGAGCTCGGATGGCTCTGAATTCCTCGACCTTGACCAGCTTTGATGTCTAGTGAGATAATCTTCGTGCCAGTGGTCGGGACTTCTACTCGAGCTGGGTTGACCTCGGGGTATTTTATTCGAGCTGGAAGGGCCTCGAGGAGACCTGCCCGATATTACCCAAAACAATATATATGTGTGTGTGTGTGTGTGTGTATTATGTATGTAAGAATATAATATATGGGTTAAAAGGTCAAATTGAGTCCATCTCGATCCCAATAACATGCTTATCCGCTCTCTTCACTCTCACTCACTCTCTTCAAACCCTCATTAGTCCTAACTGCTCAATACTCGCTCATTTTATTCGCCTACCACTCATTCTCACTACTAGTTATAGATAAAAGGAGAAACCATATGAATTAAGGGAAAAATCATGCAGTCATTGAACGACAGAGAAGCATGAATCACAAGAACAGTATCCAACCTCTGCGAGGCACTAACCATGGCAACGTTCCAACCACTACAAGTCCAGGACCTTTATTGAGTCAACCAACTACATCTGCTCCATGCAGTGTGGAAAGGAAGAAATCATACTAAAACGCAAGTAAACAGAACGGATCTAGAGCCCCACAACATCGTATGTGTTAAAGTGACTTTAGAGGTGAAGAAACCTATCATCTTCATTGTTCCATATTGTGGTTGAAGTTCTCTCACACTCGAAACCAAGTGACGACCCAATATCGGCTCCTCTATCCTCAATTAAGGAGATGTGAGCCCTCTTATGTCCCTTGAAAAAAAAAAAAAAACCAATGACCTCAATGGTAAACATGCCACTTGTAGTTAGTGGTGTAGCACTTGGATGGCAGTGAGTAAGCCATTCGCAAACGGTTAACCACTTAGTATAAGTCGTGAACTACTTGGATGGAAGTGAAAATGCTATTCGCATTCACAGATTGGAATTGATAATGAACCTTTTGGATGGAAGCTCATTTGCCTTTTGCAAGCAGCTCACTGCTTGGAGTTTGTAGTAAACTGCTTGGATCATACTGAGCATGCCATTTTCAAGCGGTTAATCGCTAACTCCAAGCGGTGCATCGCTTGTAAATAGCATGCTCACTGCCATCCACGTAGTTCACCACTAACTCCAAGCTAAACCACTAGTGAATGACATGCTCGCTACCATCCAAGTGGTTCATCGTTAACTCTAGGAGGTGAACCGCTTGGATGCAGTATCTAGCCACTATAAATTAATAATTAACTGCTTCCAATTCACATTCACTATATTTTCTTCTCTTCTTCATGTTCATTATAACAATATCACTACCTCTCTCTCTAAAAACCAAGCACACACCTAATATCCCACTAGAATCCATGACCTTCTTATGTTTTTCTTCATAATTTGATGCTTCCAGATCGTTTCTTAAACATCAATTACTCATGCTTTAAACACCATTTACCATACATATTTCAAAAATCCCAAATCAAATGACTATGGCCCAATAGATTTCTTCAAATTTGCCTACTTCATGCTCTTTTTTTTATCAAATTAAATCCATATAATTTTTTAGCACACCTATACCGTCAACGCTGAGATGGTGCACTAAACTAATGAAAGACCGTCAATACTGAGATGGTGCACTAAACTAATGACAGACCGTCACTAAAGTATGAGAGAGGTAGGATCCATCAACTGTAGACTAATGAAATTATTTTTAATAAAAGATAAAAAAAATTAGTGGGTCAGCGCAGCTGATCGGCCCCAATATTGTCTTTTGGGTCTTTGAATTGTCAAAAGTAAAATGATATATATTATATTAAGGTCTAAAAGGACAAATTGAGTCCATCTCGCAACCCCAAAAACATGCTCATTCACTCTCTTTGCACCATCGCTATTCCTAATTGCTCAGTGCTCGCTCACTCTCCTCCCCTGTCACTCACTCTTACTGCTTATTATGGATCAAAGGAGAAACTGCATGGATGAGAGGTAAACTTGTCCACGTTAATTAGTGTTCAAAAATTGTATTTTATTAAGGGATAAAAATATTATTTTGTGCTTATATTATAATTTATATTTGTAATTATATAACATATTATGAATTTTTAATTATGTTATTAAATATTTGATTTTGTGTATTTATTAAGTAAAATATAATTTTATGTGATTAGAAGCTCAAAACAAATAAAAAAATGTCAAATTTGGATTTTAGAAATTCAAAAACCTTAAGATAAGTCAAGACTTAGCTTGAAATTGAGCTTGAAATAAAAAAATAAATAGATTGAATGGGCCAAAATCCAATGTGCTAAGGTGCAGCATATTATTGTACATATCGATGACTTTTTTGTTGATTTATTGGAGGCGGAAAAAGTGGAGTGTATTCTTTAATCATATTTAGTATTGAAGTATTATAACTTTTAAGTTATAGTTGTGGAAAAAAAAAAGTTACAACTATGAAATAAAATTTAAATTTAATGGTAGGTAGTAAATAATAATTTTGACAAAAGTAATATAAATATAATATATTTTTTATCATATAAGTGCAAAATTAAATCAACTTAACTTTTAAGTTATATCAGTTAGTATTTATCAAATATTTTACTACTATAACTTTTAAATTATAGTCATCGAACCTTAATCATCGGCGCAACGGTTCTTTTATTTTTGCTCTCAGAGTTAAATATAAGTGTGCTTAGATTTGGAATGGCACTGATTTCCATAACCATAGCCTCCATCTTCCTTTTAGATTAACCTCTTTAGAGTTTTTTCATCTTTTTCCAGTCTGTTTTGTTGAAAAATTATCTATTCTGTGTCGGTATTGTTTTTTACTTTTATAATTTGATGTTTTATTTTGTTGCCCATAACAAAATTGAACATCAAAATTTGCATAAAATTAAGATAGGATTGGAGTGGAAGGATTGAAAATTAAGACGGTTGAAGGCCTGAAGACAACAATATCAGAACGTAATGGATTGCTTATAATATATATTTAACATTTGTTGGTTCTTGCCCTTACGAAAATACCATTAAATGCTAATTGTTTTTAGCTCATTTATATTTTTATTCTTAGAGAAAAAAATTGATAAATTAGAGATAAATTATTTTTTTTTAATAATTCTAGTATGACATAACTTAAAAGTCGACCCTCCCTTAATATTAGAGGAAAATCTATTCAACCTCAAATATGAGAAGATAAATATATTCCTACTAAGAGAAAATGATTGGGAATCGAACTCTATGCTCTCAAGGTTCTTCAGCACATGTTTTAACGTTCATGATGAAATGAAGTATTAGAAATTTATGGAAACACCCATGTGGTTAAAATATATATATATACATTAAGGGATGACACTATAATTCTCTTTTATCATTTTAAAAAGGAAAATTATCAGTCAATTACCCTTAAATATTTCCTATATCATTTGTGCTAAATATTTTTAATATATACCATTCGTATACCTTAATTTGGTAAAATACTCCTACCGCCCACCAATCTGTTACCAACTGTTAGAATATGCTGATTTTATAGGGGTAGTATGGTCTTTTAACATAGAAGAAACTGTGATAAAAAATGATATGTCATCTTTTTATATATTACTTTATGGAAGACATGTCGTTTTACTGAAATATTACTATATGACATGCCACTGTTTTGTAATATATTTATATTACATGTCGTCTCAGATAAAGAAAATGATAACGTTTTTTGGACGACATGTTGTTTATATTGAACATTAATAGATGACTTATCGTTTATATTAAATATTGATGGATGACATGTCGTTTATTTTGAAAATTATTGGATGACATGTAGTTTTATTACTAAAAAAAATTAGTGTAGTAAAAGGAAATATATGCAGCACACATGACTGGATCTCTTCGCTTCTTCTCTTTTCTTTACAAACACACTACACAAAAGTAAAAAGGAAGTCGATAGTACATTATCATAGCGACAACACTTACGATCAAAGACAGTACGTCAGATATAGAGGTAGTGTTTAACTTATATGACCAAGAATCTCTTTAAGAAAAATTACCGTGCATGTGAGTGTGCTACCAACTTTCCCTTTGCTTTTTTATTGTGTATGTATGTGTGAAGAAAAGAAAAAAAAAAGAGAAGAAGAAATCCAATCATGTATGTTGTGAGTGCTTCTTTTTATTTTGCTACATTTTTTGTAATCAAATGACATGTCGTCTTAATAAACAACATGTCATCCAAGCATTGCAGCTAACCGACATATCATTCATAAAACATTGTCATTTAACTCAAATAAGATGATATGTCATACAATTATATTTTAATAAAATGACATGTCATACATTTATTTTCTAGTAAAATGACATGTCGTCCAAAGACAATACATCTTACTGAAAGAAAATGACATGTCGTTTTTTATCACAGTTTATCAGTTCCTTGTGTCAAGGGCAAAATCGTTATTTTTATAAAATTCCGTTAACTTCTTAACGGTAGCAAAGTGTAGGGTGGATTGCAGATGTTTTTTATCAACTTAGTGTATACGGGTGATTATGTTAAAAGTGTTGTAGCACAAATGATATTGGTAGTGTTTAAGGGTATATGAATGATAATTTTCCTTAAATAATTATTAGTAACTATTAACACCATAGTATGATAAATGTTGTAATACTGTAATAATAATAATCACTGACATCGTATGATCATAATACTACAAATAAGTATTACTATATTCTAACTGCAAAATTACTAACATAATTAACAAGTGTCAATAAAGACTATTTTTTTCTAATAGTATCCACTACAAAAATGCTCTACCATGATTGTTAGCTATTTATATCACAATGTTATAAACATATAGTATCTAATAAAATTATTTACGCTTCGTTCTAACGTTTTGATTTGTTGAAATTCATGTAGCGATATAGAAAATGTTATTATTATTGAAATTCATTATCATGTAGCACTGGAACTATAAACGGCGTTGTCAATGTGCTATTATTGAAATGGTCGTAAAATTATAAAGTGAAAATTACAATTTTAGGAATTTAGTTACTAACTTCTAAACCAACTGCTACATACAATATACCTTAAGGTGGCGTTTGGTTGGTTGAGTGGGGGAAGATAAATTTTCTTTTCCATGTCTATAGTTTGCTTAGCTAAAGATGTTGGAATTCAATTTCCGCTGAATTTTGAATTCCATCCAATTTAGAAATTTGGATTCCGAACTGAAGAGTGAGGAATCCAAATTCCTCTTCACTAGACAAAGCGACAAACAAAACCACCAAATTTCCCCCTTAATATAGTTTATTATTAATTCGTTTATTATTATTAATTGGTTTGAGAGTTTATTACTAGTAGTTATTATTTATAATTGTTGTGACATAATATTCTAGATTATTTTATCATTTAATTAATTTCAATAATTTAAAAATAGAAATATAACAGAGGTGCCAGACCTAAGGATAGTAGCAATCCCCACAGGATTAAGAGACCTAAGTGGTATTTTCTATTTGGGGAGGGTGCAAAGACAATTTTATATTTAATTTCTTATTTGGGATATGGATAGAGGAAAAGGACATCTACAACCCTAAAGTTTTAAAAGAGGATACGAAGACCCTATTTTGATTATAATACATTTTACCTCTATTATCCCTAAAATAATTGACTCTAATATTTTATAATAAATAGAAAATATAATATTAAACTAAATTTAATAATATATATTTTAAAATAATTTCAATATTTAAAAATATTTTAATATTTTACGATATATTAATATATTTTGTTATATTAAATTAAATTTCATAACAAATAGAATCATAATATTAAAATAAATGCATAAAAATTTAAATTATTTTGAATATTATGCAAAGTAGTAATTTTAACATTATTAATATGTAAATTTTTTTAATTGTAAAACGTATTTAATGAAAATATTTATTTAAAATCTCTACAATAAATATAAATTTATTATTAAAATAATATAATAATTTACATATTTAAATTTATTAAAATCTTAAAATATTTTAATATTATCAATTTACTGCATAGATTACATTATTTATATAATATTTGTATTTATTAAAAATTTTAAAGTCGCTTTGTTTATAATAGAAGTAAATAGTATTATGGTCAAAATAGAGTTTTAGTGTCAATTTTTAAAATCTTGAGGGTGTTATTGATTATTTTCTAAACTTTAGGGGTGTAGATGTTCTTTTTTCTATGGATAATGACAATTTAATATTCGATTTCTTATTTGAGGAAGGGACGAGTATTAAGTGGAATCTCCATTCCCTCTCCATTTTCTTATTTTCTTTTTTTTTGTTTTTATTTTATTTCTTATAAAATTATTTGTAAATACATTTAAAATTGAAATTGTAATTCTATAGATCTAAATTAAAAATATCATAATATTTATAAAAAAATAATATAAATAACAGGTAATATAAATTGAAGATGTTTTATACCATGTGACTTTTATGAATGTGTTCAACTTTAAAGATATACTTTTGCTTAATTTCATATATTACATTGTAATTTCGATGACATTGCCTTAGTTTGATTGAAATGATTTTAATTATTTCTAATTTATTTTGATGTTTTTGCATTGACAATATGATTTAACATGTTTACTTTAATATGATTAAATCAAATTCGAAAAATAAAAGTATAAATTATTTAACGATCAAGTACTCTTAGAAAACTCTTTCGTTATTTAGGAATCACCATATGCCCCCCTAAATTAATTTTAAAGGAAACGGAGAGGGTACAGAAATATAGGCAAATGATCAAAAATGAGTACACGGGTATCAATCCCTTTGCCCCCTAGAAGTGAGAAATGGTTCGGTTCAATTCAAAATTTAAAAAACAACAATTCAAACAGAACCGAACCAAATTGGTATAGTTTTTAGTTCGGTTTAATTTTTTTTTTTAATTTTAAACAATAATTTCTTTTTTTTTTCAAATGATTTTATTGCTCACTTCTACCCTCCCCATTGCCATCCCTAGCCAGGCCACCATTCACTGCCATTAGGCCGCCGTTGTACCTTCGCCATATCTTAAGCACGTGAGATATCACTATTGATATTGAGTGTTAGAGAGTGTATATTTATAAAGAGTAAAACTATCATTTTATACTCTAAGTCTCACTAATATCTCCATTTTTATGTATTTTAAGTCTCTTAAACTTTGATTATATATATTTGTTTGTATTTTTTAGTACTTTATGTATTTCAGGGGTATTTTGGTCATTACATAATAAACAAGAAGTCGTACAATAAAACAGACAATAATTTTGAACTCACAACAGCTGAAAACTTTAGGAAAAACATAAAAGGCAAAATCGTAATTTGAAGATTTTAATGGACCCCACTGACATAGCGTTAATTGTTGACGAGACATTGATTGATGATGTGGCATAGACAGATGGCATGACAGAAGCCTATTTGACCAAAAATGAGCTTATAACACATACATTGCACTGAATCTTATATGTTAACTTTTGCGTTGACTGGCGACATGGCGGCATGTCAGTGAACTGAAAAATGCGCATACTATATATGCATATACATGGAATGACAGCCTGGTGACGGGTTCCATCCAGTCCGAGAGTGCCACATGGCGTAATCCTGAACGCCTAAATTATTTTCATTTGATGGCCATAATTTACTTGTTATATCTATAAATAGGGGGCTACCCTCCTAATTTGACACCTCTGAATTTATTTTTTAGCTTCATTTTCTGTAATTTATTTTCTATCATGTGTTTTCTATATATTTTAATAAAATTCTCATTTTATCCCTAGTTATAAAATGACAAGCTAATTTATTTTCAAGCTTGGGTTAAATGTGAAGTTTCAACATAATCCATGGTTTAATTTGGTTTTTCATTTTCTTTAATTTATTCAATTTTTTTTTTTACTTATCGTTAATAGATAGTAATAATCTTATCTAGATTTTATACTGGTATACCAGCTTCTTAGTACAAGATTATTACTATTTGGCATGATGAGCACTTTACATTTAATTTATTAGAGAAAAATTTCTCTCTAATTTCTGTGGTTCATCTTGACTTAGTGTTTACAGAAAATTTATCTAAGTTAATTAGTGGACAGTCTTGCCATCTTGTCGATAGTTTGATTATTATTACCTGGTATGACGTATTCTTAATACCACAATTAATATAAAATTATTTTTCATAGCACAATGAACACTTGATATTATATTTATCAGAGTTAGATTTATGGGGAGTGGAAATACCCTCATGATAAATTAATTAGAACTAAGAAAGAATATTAAGTCCATGATAAAATGTTGAGTGTGAATCGTGAAATTCAAGGACTTTATTACATTGATTTATTCTCAATTTATTCCCACAATTTTAATTTAATATTAAGATAAAATAAACTAAAATTTTCTCTACGAGCTCATTAAATAATAATAATAATTCTACATAATTGAAATCCACTTCTTCGTAGGACACTTATTACAATTAATTTATTTTATAATAAATTTATGAGTTCAATAAAATTTACACAACAACTAACACTCTAGGATTCGTCATCTGCCGCTCTATGTCGTCGTGCACTTTATGGCCTAAAATAGGATTATTTTTTTTTTCATTTTTTATGTTCACTTATCTCAACATCATTATTGCCAGCGAAATGACAAATTATTAGACAAAATTAATGTTATAAATTGGTAGATCTGGAAATTTCAAAAAATAAATGATGACATTCACATGTTAGAAAATCCCGTTTCAACAGTTGTGGAGGCGGTTCCGAGGCTTCTCCAGCAAAATATTTTCTTCTAGTAAATGAAAATTTTAAATTGCACAAATAATAAAAATTGTAATAAATAATGTGTGAAATAATAATTTATTTAAAACAAATTTCAAATAAATATAATTAATTAAATATTGAAATTTCAACATCAAAGGATAAAATTATTCAAACAAAAAAATATATATAATTCATTTCCTCTTGTAAATTAAATTCACCTCATTTTTTTCGTTCATTTCTTGTCCCCTCTCCCCTCCCCTTTCATCTTCTTTCATTTCTGGAAACCAAACTCTACCAAATATTAAATTCGTAATCCCAAATTTTTTTAAAAAACAGGGGCCTCGTTAATGCTCCCACAGACAGTTTATTTTCTGAAAAAATTGAAACGCAAAAGAATGATCATATTTTCCAGTATTTTTGTTCTCCCATACCATGTATTCAAAATCGATCTTTTCAAAATATTAATTTGCGTATTATTAAACTAAGTAGCAATTATTATTAAAGATTTTGGAAAAAAAAAATTATACATTAAATAATGATTCTAATATATGGATGTTCAAACTAATTATATTATATTGGCTCATCATAAATTGTCTTTAATAGTAATTCACCAAATGGATGTTTATATAATTAATATATTACTTTACTAAAGATTCAAATTAAAATTTAAAAGCTCATGTACTTTACATGTATAAAACGTCAAAATTTATTCAAAATTAGCTAATTAGTCTATAATTAAGTAGTAGTACTTAAAAAAACAGAAATAGGTTATAGGTAGTTTGTAACAAATTTTGAGTGGAAATGCCGTATGTTATAAAAGAATTTTGGAGAATTGTGATAGAATTCTTGCTTACCAATAATTTAAGCATACCCATGATAAAAAATTTTCCAATCATAGAAATTTGTGATAAAATTTATTTGATCGTGTTTGAGTATAATTTTATTATAATAATTCATAAAAAATATGATCCACTCTATATGCTTCGACTTCGTCGAGCTCTTGTTGTTATTAGAATATAGCATTGTTGACTTATTGTTACAAAATAATATGAGTGGTTTATCAATTTCATTTATTATGTGCAGTCCCATGATAAAATTCTATAGCTATATTCCATAATTGGATACCTTATAATATAATATAAACTATGCTCTCATTATAAAAGAGCTTATAAGAGATTGTTTAGCACTCTTTTAAGAGGTAGCACCCCCAGTTAACATATCGATATACCCTCTTGTAGACTTTATACTATCTTAGCATCTAGCAAATCGGAATCAGTATACCTGATGATATCAAGATGATTTGACTTTTGATATGTGAGCATGTACTATTTTGTTCTCCGTAGGTACTGCAAAACTCGTTTAGCTACCTTCTAATAGTCAACTCTTGGATTCCTTAAATATCTGCCCAACTTCAGTATACATCAGGCTTCATACTTCTAACTCATAAGGAATCTTTTGCATCTCTTTTTTCCTTAAAATCATTCTTAGGACACTGATTGAAGCTAACATCATCTCTTTTAGCCACAGGAGTATCACCTGGTTTACAATCTAGCATGCCATATCTCTTGAGAACCTTTTCGATATAGCTTTTTTTTTTTTTTATAATAATCTAAGAATACTATGGGAGCAATCCCAATGTATCTGTATACCTAACACAAAAGAGGCATCATTAAGATCTTTCGTCTTAAAATTCTTAGTTAGAAATATCTTGATTTCATGCAATAAGCTTATATAATTGTTCGTATGCAAAATTTTATCAATATATAAAACTAGAAAAAAAATACTTTCTCTCACAAAACTTATGATATATGTAGTTATTGACCAAATTTGCTCACACAAAACTTGTGGTATATGCAGTCATCGACTAAATTCTTCTCAAAATCAAATGAGACAACCACTTGATGAAATTTAAAATACTATTGTCGAGATTCTTGCTTGAGCTCATAGATGGATTTATTAAGCTTGCAAATCATATTCTTTAGGTCTTCTAATACAATGTTTTCTAGATACACCATATAGATCGTCTCATCAATGTTACCATTAAAAAACACTATCTTCACATTCATTTGACATAACTTAAGATTGAAATATGCCACCTATGTCATTATAATACTGAAAAAGTTTTTTCAAGATACCAAAGAGAAAATCTCTTTATAGTCGATACTTTTTTTTTTTTGTGTAAAGTCCTTTGTGACAAGATGCGCTTTTTACCTCTCCACATCGTCTTTTGAATTCCTTTTAGTTTTAAATATTCATTTCCAACTAAAATGTTTCACACCTTCTGGTAATGAGATAAGATCTCATACGTCATTATCCTTTATGAGCTTTATTTCTTCATTCATAACATTAATATACTTTTGAGAGTTAAAATTTTTCATGGCATAATGGAAATTGATTGGATTATCTTCCATCACTCCAATGTGTATTTCATATTCTTGGAGAAATACAATGTAGTCATCTGGCAATGCACTTCTTCTTTCTCTGGTAGATCTCCTTAATGACATAGGTTCTTGAGGTAATAAAGTTTGTTCTTTTAAAATAATTTCTAGTATAGAGATTTCTCTAACATTATCTTGATCAGTTATGTCTTGAACAATGCCAATAATACTTGTGGAAATATTAACATATTCCTATTTAAAGACAAAATCCTGAACTATATTTCCTTCTATCCTCAAAGAATTCCGCATTTGCCGACTCGAAAATTAACTTAGTTTTGGGATTATAAAACTTGTATCTTTGGATATTTTATAGTATCTAATAAAATATCAACTTATTGTCCTTTGCTCCAATTTTTTTTCATTAGGCCTATAAAGCATTGCCTAAGCTGGACATCCCCAAACATGCAAGTGCTTGAAACTAGGCTTTTTACATGTCTAAAGTTCGTAAGGGGTTTTAATAGTCGCTTTAGTTAGAATCTTATTAAGGATATATGCTGTAGTTTTAAGTGCTTCTCCTCATAGTGATTCTGGTAAAATTGGTAAAGTATAATGAAAAATCATACTCCTCACCATGTCTTTAAGCGTTCCGTTTCATCTTTCAATAGTACTATTTATATTGTGCGAATAAGTATGGTGTATTATAGGAAAATGCTACATTCTTCTAGAAACTTAGCAAATAGTCTTGGACGTTGTTCACCTAAACCGTCATAGTTACTATAGTACTTACTACCATGGTTAGATCTGACGATTTTGATTCTTTTGCCGAGTTGATTCTCAATTTTAACTTTAACATTTTTTAACATATTCAAGGACTGTGACCTTTCATGAAGGAGATATATATAGCCATATCTAGAAAATCGGTTTTGAATGTCATAAAATATTATTGACTATAAGAAGCCGTAGGGAATGATCCACAAATATCTATATGTATGAGTTCTAAGACGTCCAAAGTCTTGTTGGCTATAAATCTTCTTTTATTGATTTATTTCCCCTTTATACAATTAATTCTTTTATTGATTTATTTCCCCTTTATACAATTAACTTAAACATCAAAATCTGTAAAATCTAAGGAGTTGAGAATTGCAGATATTCATTAAATGAAGTAATTGTATCAATTAAGTAAATATTATTATGACCTAACAGAGAATCGAAACCAACCAATTTTGAATTATGAAATAAAATGAATTTTCTATTTCCAAATGAGTAAGAATAATCAAATTTGTCCAAAGCGAAAATAAAAGTTAAATTTCGTCTAAAAGACAGAACAATAAATGTTTCATTAAGATCAATTAAAATATAGTCTTTAATCATTATCTAAACTCTCCTATTGCTTCAATTTCTGCAGTTTTTCCATCACCCACATATATAATATCTTTCACCATTACTGGGCTTACAACAGTTCAAGCAACCTTGCATAGACACACTAATGTAAGTTGTTGCACCTGAATCTATCCACTACGTGTACCCAGGTACCGAAGTTAAATTAACCTTAGAACAAATTAAACCATACTCTTTAACTTCATAAAATATTTATAAAGGAAACAATAGGTGCTTTCTAGATCACCTAGTTTCTTTTATTGTTTCCTTTAATGTACTACATATGCAGCTTCCTTATCATTATTCCCCTTTTTTGCCACTTTCCTTGCTCTTATTTCTACTGTTTCGTACTTGACAAACCTCTTTGTAATTTTTGTAAGGAACTCTTTATCCGTAGTTATCGCTTTAGATATAAAGCTTCTAAATGCTATTGGAATGGCTTTCTTTATGATCATCATACATATACGATTTGATTTCTCTACCTTTGCATATCCCACTTTTCATCAAGGATATTATTATCTGTAAGAGGTGGTAAACAATCAACTCTTAACACAAGGTCGAGATCCATGACTGCAAGAACTATTAAGAGATTCTTTTGTCAAGATATGAAATTAAAGCCATTTAGTATATGAATAGAATTAATGTTAGCAATAATATTGGTCGGAGTCAAAACTAAATCTAGAGAGCAACAAACAAACAAAACAAGCTCTTATAATTCTTATAACAAAAGCAAATTCAAATAAGGACAAACCTCATTTTAAGATATCAAACTGTCCATTAATATCTCATATTTGAACAAAATATAAATTTGTAAGTAAATTCTTAGTATAATAATCAAACCTTCGTAATAAGATCACGTTAAATAGTAAATCTTCATTTGGCCAAATTAAATATTCACAAGTAAAATCAACTAATTATCACATGTCTATTACCACATATGCATATGCAATTTTGTTGAATATGGAATTTCTTTTGGGCTAATTGTTATTCACATAAATTACATAGTACTATATTTTATATTTTAAAATAAATTAATTTCCACAATAGAGGTCACATTGGTGACATGTTGCTTCAATTAATCCATCTCAATATATATATATATATATATATATATATATATATATATATATATATACATATATATATATATATATAACCATACAAAAATTACCTAAAAATTAAAAATTTAGGTCAAAGTCAATGGTCAATGGTTGATTGTTGCTCATTGAACTATTGATTGGTTTGGATTGACCTGAACCTATCCTGATCAACCCAACTATTAATTTTTTTCCTTTTGTTTTCATTTCCTTCTCATGGCCACTGCATCTGCTGAAATTGCTGTAATCTGCAATTCGTTTCTCCTTCTTTTATTTTTTTATTTTTTTTTTCTTAATGGTCGTCGCTTTCCTAAAGCTATCATGGCCCAACAGTCGTGCCTTGCCTGAGCACTGGTGGTGGCTATTACTATAGTTGACCTTAATCCTTAATAAGGAAAAAAAATAATTTTTACAAGAATTTCCAAAATTTCTGAATTTCCCTAATTTTTTTGTAATTCTAGAATTTCTAAAAAACAAAAATTAAACGAAATTTCTAAATATTATTTTCCTTAGTTTCAAAATTATAATTCTAGAAAACAACCACAATTGTTCTCAAACTCAATGATATTGAGATTATTAAATTTGAGAATGCCAAAGATTTAATCATTAATTGAAATATATTCGATTGTCAATGATTTAACATGAATAGGCTCTACCTTTGGTGAAATCCATCACCTATAATTTGGGGACATTTATATTTTATCATTAAGAATCAATAATTAAATATGCAAAAGCTTACTTGAATCTATAACGCTAAGTTGCTCTCTAGAGTCGTGTGGTTGGCTTTTCAAATCAACACATTTTTCTAGAGAATCCTTTACTCTATGCACTCTCTCTGATGATGACATGTCAGTAGAGAATACGACGATAATAATACTATATGTAATATGGGGACCATATTTACTTATATAGATAATTTTTCATGTTGTTTCTAAGTATTCATACTTTAGCTCATCATAGAAATAGAAATTATCCTTAAGTATCTACACATTAAAAGTTCACACCTGATTAGATAAATTAAAGCCTAAATTTCTAAAAACTTAATTAGATCACTTTTAATTATGCTTAACTTTATATGACAGTCCACCATATACAATTATTTACATATAAGTCTAACATTGGATTAAGAATCCAGATGTTAGATTAAAAAACCTAATATACCTATGATAGAAAAGAATTTCAATCAAAAAAATTTTTGATAGAAATTTATTTGATCGTGTTTGACTAAAATTTTATTGTAATAATTCATAGAAAATCGTAATGACAAATATAGGTTAAACAATATAAGAAAGAAGAATTGAAAATACTGGGGATTTTATTATTGGCATCATTGTATCAAAAATATTGTAATTTATTTATTCATTTTATGAGGGATTTATTTCCTTTAATTAACGAAATGTCTAGTCTTGGGAATTAATTAGATTAGATTATGTGGAATATTGGAGAATATTTTTTTAGACATAAAGAAGCAAATATGGATGTAAGTAGGATTACATATCAAGTCTACTACATTTGTAAATAAAGATGAATACGGCATTGGTAAATATATCATGTATTTATGAAATATTGAACTCTTATGAAAATATATCATAATACTCATCTATTAGGGTTTAGGTATAATATTATATATATATATATATATATATATAAGGAAATATTTCATGCATTAAATGGTGAAGAAAACATATCGTATTTCATATTAGAGAAGCAGCTAATGTAGAAAACAAGTCTTGGCTGTTTCTTACCTCTGTGATATTTTAGGCTTCTTCATCAAGTTTTCTTCATATCAAGTTTTTTATTAGATTTTTTTAATAACACTTTGGTCTCTTCAGGATGAAAGGTTCATTTGTTGTATTGAGGAAATTTTAAGAAAGCAATAAACATAATTAAAGATGAGTAATCCTCATTAAGCAAGGTCGACTAAAGTACATTCAACAAAGTGGCGGCAAGAGTAAGAGGGAGTCTGCAATTGTGTAAGAATCTAGTAAGTTATAATCTTTTAGGGATTTTGCAATTATATAAGAATTCAATAGGTTGTAATCCAAAGTGAATTGCTTATTGTCTAGGCATGATCCATTGGACGTAGGATAGTAATTCAAACCACATAAAATACTTTGTATGCCTTACTTTATGCATTTTACTATTTCTAGCATATTTAATAGATTTTGGGTGAACAAACAGGAATGTGAACAGTGCAATGAATATTTATGATAAATAATTTTATAAACAGTAACTCTTATATAGTATCGTATGAACAATAGCTGTGAACGGTATTGTATAATTAGTGAAACGTAAACAGTTTAGCTTATATAGTACATTTGAACAATATTTTCAATTTTAATTAATTAATTATTAGGAAAATTTAATTTATCTAGTATTTTAATTTGTTAACACTTGTTAAAAAAATGAATATTTTTAATAAGATAGTTTAGTGGATTTTACCAAACACTCTAGCAATTGGGATGTGCCAAGCCCAATTACTGGAAATAAGACTAGGAAAAAAGCCCAGGACCAAGCCTGTATTACTACTAACAAGCTGGGGCCCTTTAAAAGCCTGTACAGGCTCGAGCCGAGCTTAGGTCGAACTTGGGTTTTTCATTAATTTAAAATAAATTTTTAATAAAATGAAAAAAAGTAAATTAAAAATATGTATCTAATACATAATAGAATGCTATTTCAATGCACAAAATATTAATAATATAACATAATAAATCACAAATAATAATAAAAACACATATTAATCTAATTTTTTTGAATTTTTTCTTTTTATTTTAATTTTATTTATTTTTTATTTATAAGCTCAGACCTAACCCTTTAATTAGGTCTGTTCTATGCATATCTATATTTTTTTTATTTTGAAGCTTATATGCAGGCTCAATCTACATGAGCCGACTTTAGACCGGACTTGCGCCAGACTGAATTGAATTTTTTTGCCAACTCTAAATATATCTATGTTTCAACTAGCACTTAACACACTCATCATTTACACTCTCAACCTTAGAAAACCCTAGAAACTCAAATCCTCACTCACAACCAATCAAATTTTCTACCATAATCATCAGTCAACCTAAGTAAAAGAGTCTCCACACTACCTCGTTAAACCCCATCCACAAAGTTACCATTTCCGTAGTTGTTTATGCAATTCCTCTACCTTTGCCACCGTTATCCATGAGCAACCACCTCTTCGATTGCGTCTTCACCTTTAACTAAAAGAAGGGTTGTTTCCTTTCAGCACCACAATATGTTGAATGAAGTCATTACAAGAGTAATGTTACAACAATCTAGGTAAAATCTTTTCAAAATTTTATTTTCTTTTTATTGTGATGAAAGAAGCCTTTGTTTCTTAGACATATTGAAGGCATGATATATATATATATATATATATATATATATATATTTATTTATTTAAACTATACAATTTAATAGTGTAATGTTCGTGAAAGTTATTAAGTCATATGATTTAATAGTTTAATGATATTATACTATTAGACCATATAGCTTAATAGCTTCCCAGAATTTAGTAATATCTTCGAATGTATTTACAATGAGGAAATTGTTTATTTAAAATAAAATAAGGGACAAGATAAAAAATAGGAAATACATATTTCAATATATTATAAGACAAAATATATTTTATTAGAGTGTATTTTTTTTTGTGTTACATTAATATATATTTTAATCAAAGTAAGGAATTTCTTATTGTAAAATTAATATATATAGGAGACAGATCAACAGCTCCCTAAAAATACATTTATTTTTACACTAATTTATAACCATTAAATTTACTATATATCAACATTCAAGATTTTAAGAAATTAATAACATAAATACTTAATATCAATAATAATTAATCCACTTTCTCTCTCATCATCAATTTTCTTGTAAAATATAATTTCTCTCTCCTAAGTTTTCTCAGCAATTTTTTCTCTCTTCTAAGTTTTCTTAGCAAAAACCATATTGCAAAATTTGATTTTTATTACCAACGTCTAAGAACCCAGCTCAGAATGACAATGAAGCTTTTCAAGGTTATGATTTTTTTCAAGGTTAAGGCTAACAGAGCACTATGTTTCTTGGAATTTTTTTTTTTTTTGGTTACGATGTGTGTGATTTTTTGTTTCTGTCACTTGGATTACTGGGCGATGGGAAAAAAGTATAGCGTTCGAGGCAAATCAGAGAGGTTCAAGTAGAAAGTTGATGGACCATTAATGGTGGATTAGAGGAGAGTTGAATTTTTTAGCTAGAACGGAAATGGGAGTGATTTGTTTGATGGTGATTGCATGTGGGATGAGAAGTACCCTTTGTATCAATCTACCCATCTATAGATTGTAGGTTTTTGTACGAAGGATTTCGCTGCACTGAAAATGGGAAGCTTGATAATTTCATAAGCAAGCCATTCCTGTTTGTGGAATTTTTTTTAAGGGATATTATCAATTTCGTACTTAAGTTATTTTGACACATCATGTCAGTACAATAGTTTGACAAAAAATATATTTTACTACCAAACGTTTATAATTTTATTATTTTATCACCATTCCTTTAGTTCAGTTCAAAATTTACTAATGTTATAAGAGCATTTACGACATTTTCAGTTAAACTCAAAATATTGTGTTTGTAATTGTAAAATAAACAAGAAATAAACTATCAAGTTTTAAGATAATATCCCTTAAAAATTTAAGATTTTGGGAACCCTAGAAATCAATCCCTCTCCATCTTTGATCTCTCTCTCTCTCTTACTATCAAAACTCCATCTCCAATCTCACTTGCTGCTCTATCCATCAGAGTACCTTCTGTAACTCGTTGTCGTCTCTACTGCCATATGCTCTCTTCAGAGTGAATTGTTGGCTTTTTTTATTATTCATTACATTTTTCTTTAATTAAATTATTTTTGGCTGTGCAAAACTTGAATTTAATATATTATGATTTTCATTTTACAGAAGAATTTTTATAATTGTGTTCTCTGCTGTTTGCCATAATTGTTTGTTGTTTGTATAATTTGCTTATTGTTCATTATTTTTTTATTAATTCCAATTTTTTTTATTGGTCACTTATCTAATTTTAGATTGAATAATGCACCTTTTGACACGTTTGACTCCTTGGGTTTTGTTTTCTTTCATTTCAATTTCAATTATGGCATAAAGCATATGTTTATTTTGTAGATCATTCTCTTGGGTTCTAGAGGGTTTGCATGCATGCGTGCTTGTCTTTTACTCTCCCCAGTACCTTTGAATGTTGCATTGTCTATGTAATATCTGCTGGACCTTTATTTCCCTTCCAAGGTATGTTAACAAAGATGATCTTTTCTTTGCAAGATATTTAGAACTTGGGAAAATTTTGGATTACTTTAACAAAAATGATCTTTTCTTAGCAAGATATTTAAAGCTTGGGAAAATTTTGAATTATTTCTCTAACTTGGTTCAAAATATTAAATATAGTTTTTGACACGGTTTTTGGTAAAATTACTGAAAAAGATTCTCTCATGCTAGGTATAACAAAGTTATCATCAGAATTTGAGCATAGGTACTATGATATTGTTTCATAACAAACTCAAACTCGTATTATGACACTATTTCATTACAGACTCTGGTGTTTATAAAGTTGTTAAACATGATCATTGCATTGGTAGTAGAAAAGCTGAATATTTTTGGCTAACTTTTTCTGTAACATTATGTTGAAAAAAATCAAATGAAAGCACATGTTCAAAGTTTGGCCAAAACTGTTCAAAGTCAAATTGTTCAAAGTTTGGCTAAAAATTAGGTAATCACCAAACAAACTTTAACAATTTTAAAGGTTTGGTGAAATAGTGCTACTATGCATTCCTATAAATAATTATTGTTCTTCATTTGTTATGGCATCCCATAATTGAGAGTAATTACAAGTGAAACAATTGAGAGAGTTGAGAGAACTTCCACTTGAGTGCCAAGAGAATTCATTTGGGTGTATTGGAGTACTTGAGTGCCAAGAGAATTCATTTGAGTGTATTGGAGTATTGAGGTTTTTTGTGAGCTTTTCCCAATTTGTAAGTTCTCATTTATTAGTAAAATTATCTTCCAGTCTTTAATTAGAAAGATACAAGTTGAAGATTAAATAAGCGATGCGATTACCGGTAACTTTAATTAAAGAGTACCTGACTCGGTACGCAAGGCTAGAGGCAAACTGCAAGGGCATGATTTCAGTTCTTTTTTTTTTTTATCTGCAGAGGGCTCTGAACTCTGTGTGTGTGTGTGTATTCCTCTATCCCTTACGACGTCTCTAATTAGAGAGGTTTTGGAGTGTGAAGGGAAAGATAGATAGTTAAAGAAAATAATGATTATAACAAAAGGCAGTTAGGAAGCGTTTGGCGGTGGATTGAGAGTACCTCTTTCGCGGGACAGCATTGGTACATGAAAAAATATTATTCTGTGTTGTAATTTTTCATTACTTTACCTATAGGCGTTTGGTCTAGTAGAATATTTTTTACACTTTATATATATATATATATATATATATATATATATATATATATATATATAAAGAATTTAATTTTTATAAAAGTAACGAGTAGAGATAATTTTTCTCTCGATGTAAAATATAAATAAAGTAGGCACCTTTCAAATATTAGATAGTTAAAATCTAGATAATATTATATAAAATTTAATATATCTCAATAATTAACTAAAGTCTGAGTAGTATTATATAAAATTTAATATTAACTTATTTTAATAATTATCTTATTATAAATATTAATTTATTTTAATAATTATTTAATTATAAATATATCTGTAATTATTTCATATAATATAAATTATAATCTAAACATTAATTTTATGGATTAAAAAAGCAAAATTCTTTCGCTACTTCTGTTAACACACGAATAGTGTAAGACTGTGTCTAATGAAAGTTATATCAGTAGGCGCGTCAGAGCTTGCGGTCCTAGTCCAATTAGACAATGCAAATCATTTAATTCGTACTTCCCAACAAACTGATACCATCCCACGAAAAAGAGAAAAAGTAAAACGTAAAATCCATCAAACGTCCCTTAATTCTTTAATATTTCTCAATCCTGTGATAAATTCCTTTGCACAACAAAATCTCAAATCATGTTGCGATTTGCCTCCAGCCTCGCCTGCAGAGTCGGGTACCCTTTCCTTCTGAGTTTACCAAAATCACATCTTTCATTTCTTTTTAAGACTTGGCTCATTTGATTTTTTTTTTTTTTGGGTTAATTCTGCGTTGGTTAATATCAGCATCTTGAGTTTTTTTTTTTATTTTGAATTAATAATATTCAATGGAGATTATAGGATAGTAAAATTTTTTACAGATTTAGGTCATATGGGAGCCCACTTTAAATGGAGAAAATTTTAAATAGTTTTTAGAGAATTAATAGAAAATAAAAAAAAATCATTTTTAAATTTTTAATGCGATATAATTTAATTTTGTACTCTCCACTCCACTCTACCTAAGCCTCATTATATGTAAATATTTTTAAAATTTTTATTTAATAATTTTTGTTTTATCAATTACAATATTAATTAATAAATTTTCTTTTTATTTTACCTAATATACATAGGCAATAATTAAAAGAAAAACTACAATATAATTTTTACTCAATCTTAAAATACTATTATATTTTTTTTCTTTTTAGGCGTCGTTCTCTTTAAATATTTTATAATTTTAATATCATTTTAAAATATTGTTTCAAACTTTAAAGATTTTTTTAATAATTTAAATACTTTATAATATGATGATGATATTGAAATTATGCTAGGATGACAATAGGGTGGAGTGGGGCAGGGAGACCTATTTGATTCTCCACCTCATTAAAAATTTCGCTCCCAATCCCCGTCCCATTCTCCAATAATTTTAGTGGAGCCGTGATGAAAAATCCTCATGTAGAGAATGATTTCTTCATTCCCACTCTATTCTTTATTTATTTATTTTAAAGTAGATATGAATACATAATTTCAGTAAATTAAAAATTAGAGATATAAATAAAACTATCACTATATTATAGAGTATTTAAATTATTAAAAAAAAATTTCTAAAAATTTGAAACAATATGTTGAAATGATATCAAAATTGTATAATATTTAAAGTAAATAGCACTTTAAGAGAATTTTGTCATTCCTAAATTATGTATCTATACTGACTATAAAATAAGCAAATAGAGAATAAGGTAGGGATGATCATTTCCCATATGGTGATTTCTCATTCTCATCTGACTAAATTTATTAAAGAATGGTGTGGAGAGTTAGGGCCAAATTTTTATTTTTATTTCAGCTTTGGGCATCTTTTTCTGCCCTTTTTTGGGAATTTTTTTATTGTTGTTTCTTGGTTATATTTGCCGTTTTGTTGCTTTTTTTGCTACTATTTTTAGTATAATTTGTTATTGCTTCTTATTATGATTAATGGCTGGCTGTTTTTATCTAATTGATTAACTTGCAAAGTTTAATTATTTGCAGGGAGAATTCAACTGGACATTGCTCGGTTCAATAAATTGTCTGGCATAAATGTTTTACTGGAAACTTGTGGATGATGCAACAACCTTTGGCTTACAAACTCGAATGAAATTATAATTAGTTTGTAGCTCTATTTGACAACGCTTTTATTTTTTGGAGATTCTACTTATAAGAATTCTGTTTTTCTTTTTATAGCTTATTTTTACAAATGACTGCTCTTGATTTTCATTATTATATTTTTCATTAACAAATTTCTTTTGAAATAAGTGTACTGTTATATGTTTTCCCCCAAAAAAAAAAAATTGTCAAGAGTTTAATCCAAAATAATATAAGTTACACTAGGTTCTAAAATATCCTAAAATGTGTCATTAATTTGTTTCAATCTTTAGCTTTTAGGGTAGGGTTGGCAATTTACAAGCCTGGGCCTAAGCTTAGAAAACTCAAACCCTCTAAAAGTCTATCCAAACTTATACTTAGGCTCGCAGGCCCAAGTCAAACTTAAGCATAGATAAATTTTTAATAAATTTTAAAATAAGAAAAAAGATCACTTAAATTAAATATGATTATTCAATATATAATAGATTAATAATTAAATACGTAAAATATAACATATAAAAAATATGAAATATATAAAATATAAAATAAAAAAATTTTAACTCATAAAATATAAAGCCCAGCCAAGCCCAAGCTTTTCCAATGAGCCAATATCCAAGCTCATTCATTGTAAATTTTTAAATTTTCAACCCATGTCTAGGCCATTCAATGCCGACTAGACCAATCCAAACTTTTTAACCAACTCTATTTAGAGGTGATTTTGAAATTTTAGGTTGTCAAATTTGAATGTTTAGCAAATGGATTTATACAATTAGGTTGTAATTTTATTGAAATATCCCGTAATTGAATGCTCTTGAGTTCGCTAACAAATTCTTTTAAAGTGAGGTAATATAATCCAAAATAATTTAAGAAACACTATGTATTTATTGATTTTTAAAGAATTTATAAACTACAAATTGAACTTAAAATTTTTATTGTTGGTATTTTAAAATCGTCACCATAGTTTGTTTCACTTGAAAAATTAAATAAATTAGAAAATAAGGAAAAAATAAAAAAATGATAGATTATTACTTGGAGTATGAAATAATATTTAGGTTATGCGCATGTGACGTTTATAGTATCTCCGAGTAACAAAATTGTCTTCACTTGTTATTTGAAGTCTTTCAGTTTTAGAAATAACAAGTACTTGATATATATGACAGAAGATGTTGTACATGCAATATGGATGTCAACTATGAAACATGTGGAAAAATAATAATTGTTGACTCTATTAATGACATGCAACACTTAACTTCAAAGATGGAACATGTGATTTAAATATGAAACATGAAATTTATACCAAGCCAAAAAAGCCTTTAAGACATTTCGGGATTAAAAAAAAAAAAAGGCCTTGGAATCGATCAATTTTTAGCTGATAATCAAAATTGATGCGCAAGGGTAATGACCCTGCTAAAACCAAGCAGTTGACCTCCTCATTTAGAGCGACTAATTGCTTGGAAGGAAGTGACCCTTCCAAAACCAAGCAGCTAACTGCTTGGAGGGCAGAAACACTCCCAATATATAGCGCTTAGCTACTACATGTTACTAGTTAACCGAATCATTGTACAATCTCTGGAGTGATAGTGATTAATCGCTTCATTCACTCGACTACCCAGCTTCCCGATTTAAGTCACTATTTCTTCATCTTCCTCATATATTATTTCTCTCTCTATCTCACATACCACTACCACAGCCGCCATATTAGCTTCTTTTGTTTTCTTTGCTCATATGTTAATGTTTTGCTCTGTTTTGTATGTTTTTCTTAGTTGCTATTAGGTGTTTGAGGTACCTGTTGGTGTTGGATTGTCTTATTGATTTTTTACGAATTTTTTTTTTTTAAATCTCAATTCATGCCCTCTTTAGTTGCTTAGCTAGAATTTCAATTTTATTATGTTTTTTCATGTTTTAACTAGTTGTGGATGATTTAAATGCTCTTATATTGTTTGCTTACCATTGTTTGGAGTTTGTCTAAAATTATTGGTTATTGATAAGGGGAGATTGTTCTTGTAAATGGTTATACTTTATTTGATTTTGATAGTAATGATGATATTAAAAAATTTGGATATAATTATGAGCTATAATCACAAGACAAAAATAAATAAATTGTACATGATTTCAAATTCGATTCAAATGTTAATTTTGTACAGTAAATGAATTAAAACAAAGTAAATGAATATTTCTTTAATAAATGAATCCAATTTGATTCCTATGATTACGATTTGTTTAATAATCGAATTGAATATGAATCTATCAAACTTTGACTCAATCCATCATGGATTTGATTCGAATTTATATCGTTTATTGGTTTTACCATATGTCAAGAGTAGATTTGTAAATATTCATTTCGATTTGTTTATAGCTATCGAAGGGAAAAAAATCATCAATACGAGAACAAGTTCAAGTTACTCAATGAGTAAATGCTCAAAACATACAAAATTTAATCATGTGTTATGAATAATTCTTTATTATACCAATTCATTTTGAGGAATTTCGAAATGTTTGGCACCATTTTTCATGATTTAAAACACTAAACAACAATTAAATATGAGTACGATGTAAACTTGCAACATGGCATTTCATATTTATGATAGATGATGTTGTTTGTACATGAATTATAAGCGCAAAACATGAAACAAAAAGGAATCTAACATTTGTTTGCGCCTTTTTTTTTTTCTGACATGCAACAACATACTTCAAAAATGTAATGTAACACGAAATATGAAACATGAAATTTATATTTAAAAAAATAACACGAAATATGCAATAATTGAAGTTAAACATGTAACGATTAAAGCTAAATATAAGTACGATGTAAACATGCAACAGAACACATGACACATATGACAAATGATGTTAAAAATGCAATATGAAAGTCAAACATGAAACGGGGTGGGAAAATCCTCATTTTTTTGGCTCTATTTAAAACATAAAATAATTAAAGTAAAACATGCAATATGTCATGTTAACATGAAACATTAAATTTACATTTAAAAAAATAACATAAAACATGCAACAATTAGAGTTAAACATGGAACGACTTAAGTTAAACATGAGTTTGATGTAAACATGCAACAAGGCACATGATATATGTGATAGACAATGTCAAATATGTAATATGAATGTCAAATATGAAACTAGCGGAAAAATCCTCATTTTTTGTCTCCAATTGAAATATGTAATAATTGAAGTCAAACATGCAACATATGATGTAATCATGAAACAAGAAATTGACATATAAGAAAAATAACATGAAACATGCAACGATTGGAGTTAAACATACAATGACTAAAGTTAAATGAATTCAAACATACAACATGTGATATAAACATGAAATATGAAATTTACATGTAAAAAAGAAAATAACATGAAATATTTAACGATTGAAGATAAACATGCAATGATTGGAGTTAAACATACAACAAATAAAGTTAAACATGAGTTCAACATAAACATGCAACAAAGCACGTGATACATGTGATAGATGATGTCAAACATACAACATGAAGATCAAACAAGAAATGGGCAGGAAAATTCTTACTTTTTGTCTTTATTTGAAACATGCAATTAGAGGTGAGCATTTGACCTGACCCGATGAGAAAAAATTCGAGTTCGAATCAGATTCGGATGAAACTTTTAACCTGATCGAGTTAAATTTGCCCAACCCGATCGGTTTGATCTGATCCGAAAATTAAAAAAAAAAAACACTCATAAACATAAAATACTTGATTCAATCCGATCCGATTACATGTTCGGGTTGAATTTCTCCCAACCTGATTAATTCGAAATTCGATCGGGTCGACCCGAACCCGACCCGAAACCGAATTTGCCCACCCCTACATGCAATAATGGAACTTAAACATGCAATATTCATGTAAACGTGAAATATAAAATTTACATAAAAAAATAACATAAAACATCCTAGGATTGAAGATAAACATGCAATGATTGGAGTTTAACATGCAACGTTTGAAGTTAAATATGAGTTCAACGTAAATATGCAATAGAGCACGTGATACATGTGACAGGCGATGTAAAATATGCAAAATGAAGGTCAAACAAGAAATGGGCTGGAAAATCTTCATTTTTTATCTTTCTTTGAAACATGCAACATGTGATATAAACATGAAATATGAAATTTACATGAAAAAATCACATGAAATATGCAACGATTGGAGGTAAACATGCAACTATTTAAGTTAAACATGCAATGACTGAAGTTAAACATGAGTTTGACGTAAACTTACAATTGAACACATGACATATGTGACGGACAATATTAAACATGTAACACGGAACGTCAAACATGAAATGGGTGGGAAAAGATATTTTTTGAGATATTTAGAATGATAAACTTTAGACAAATAACAATATAAATAAAATTTTGATGTTAAATATGAGATATTATATATATATATATATATATTAAGTACATTTTTGTTTTTTCTCTATTAATGATAGATTAGTGGGTTTAAAAGTAGGTTCTATCTTGAAACCCACTGATTTGCCACATATAGGTCGTCTATTAAGGTGGTAGGACAACCATATGTAAATTTTTTTTGTTGCTTCAAAGTTTAAACTTGGCGAGTATGTTAAGGATGATGAAAACATGTGTTGAATTGTTCCACCATCTCAACATGATGTGTTAAGACTGATAAGATTCTGTTATGTGTTATTAGGACCCATTAACTATAAAAATAAAGTTTAATAGCATCCATTGATGGGATCCACTCCTCGACTGTTCTAGTGGCACAAGATTTTCCGTGTGAAGTCATTACACTATCAATGTAAAAAGCTTTATAAAAAATTAATGTGTGTATGATATATCTATTTAAATTGTGTATAATTAATAATTATATATTAAATCTTAAAATAAATACGTATATATAATAATATTATTTAATTATCATACGACTGATCCACCTATATAACTCAAAAGTCATTGTACTTTTTGAATGAACTAACCAACGCCATCCGAAGAAATAATGATAAAATCAAGTACAAAACAAACGGCTCTTGAGTCTTGATGAAATCCTCCGCGCCAGAAAATCACAAACCATTCGGTTTTGCACTAGCCTCGCCTCCAGAGTCTGTTTCGGTTACCCCCTCCTTTATACTTCCCCAATACCACTTTCCTGTCTCTTCTAGCATTTATTTTCCTTATTCGTTTATGTCAATTGTATCTTTGTATTGGAGGTCGGTTGAAACCACTCATTTCCAGCCGGTGAGTTTTTTCTTTCTTTCCCTTTTTTTCTTCAAAAAACTATTCAATTCAAATAAATTAGTTTCGTTTAATTAATTTTGTGTGAGGTTTGCCGTATTTGGAACATAAACTATGCCGGTGGAAGCACTAAAGCTTTCACAGCTTTTGTATTTTCTTTAGAATTTTTGTCAAATCTCCCTCATGGAATTGATGTATACTAATCTCAAGTTTAATATAATATATCTGCTGTTTGCACAAAGGCAACAAATATGAAAGTGTACTTGTCAAAGCCCTGTCTGATGGGCATTCCAGGCGCTGGGAAAAGCCAATCTCAGGGACCTAACACATGGGTTTAGAATGGCTGCCGATGCAGTTGTTAAAAACTTAAACTGTAGAGCAGGATGGATCAGCAGTTTTGAAGAAATGGCTCAGGTCCACTTTCTCACTTTTGACTTTTTGCTTAATTTTACATCGATTTAGCTAGGCTCTATTTGGTTTTGTGGTGCTATGGCTTAAATATTGCTCCAGTTGCAAGAGAAAAGTTAGTAATGTTTGACAAATGTGACTTCCTATGTTAATAATTTTGACAAAATAGCAAAGCTGTTATAGGTTTTGCATTATTACAATTGTTTGATTTATCTTAACTTCCAAACCACTGTTATAGCAGTTAACCAAACATTTTATAGTTACTGGACATGAATACCGAATGGAGCCTTAATTTGACAATTTTTACCGTAAATTTTGGAACAGCAGGGGCAAATGGTGACAGAGAGATTGGTGAGCTTATAGCCGGGGCTTTTGTGAACGGTTGGGAAATTAATAATCTTATTATTGTCTTGGTATGATGCTTCTTGAATTCTTCCTCTTCTTTAATTTTTATTTGCTGTGCCTGTGAATTTGTTTCTTTTTCCATTCTCCCATTTTGTTTCCTTTAGTTTTTTCATGTCGTAGCTTTTTTCTATTTTGATGTTTCCAGTAACTTCATTTTGGATCATTCAGATATCTAGTAATGCCAATTTTTTCTTTTCCAAAATCATTGCAGGATAGGAAAGCACTGTATAATGAATTAAAGTTTGTCAATGGAATGAAGCTAGAGTGGGGCATTCTATCCCCTTACTTCTTCACCTATGAAAAAGAAAAATAAGTGTAAGAATTTCAACATATCCTTGGGTTATCATGCCTTTTGATGCTACAGCCCTTTGGTTGTAGTTTAATTGTTACATTGTAATATGTTAATTGGACAAATTGTTACATTGTAATATGTTAATTGGACAATGTTGTATCATTCTTGGTATTATCAATTGATTGGTTTCTGTAACATATGCATGTTTGTTGATTATGTATGCTATTATTTAAAACAAAAGGGGGTATATTTGTTATTATGTATGTATAAGAAGATGGCAAATGGGGGGAACACAGAAGAGCAACACCGAGAGGGAGCGGAATCTGACCTGAATTTTTGATCTGGTGGTAACGGTCTTTTTCGGCCCATTTCACCGGCCAAGCAAGGTATTAAACGGAAGCTTGTGAACCAGTCGTCAACCTTCACATATCTGTGCTGTCGGAAACCGCTCGGAACGTCGTCGGCTAAGCACAAAACTTTGCGGGTTTGTCACGTGCGAGCGCCACCGATTCCGTCCATCTTTGGCCGCGCCACCGGCTGGAAAAGGTTCCTAACCCCACCATCTTCCTTTCCTGACCAGCCACCGCAACCGAGGAGGCCGATCGACCACCCGAAGAGCCGCAGCTGAGAAGGGTCTATCCAACGCCACCGCCGCGCGTCGGAGCTTACCACCACCACCACCTTTGGACTCAGGGCAGTCAACAGGAGCTCGTCCGACCATCCTGACCGCCGTTGGTTGACGTTGACTTCTGTTGACCCATGAAGGGTACTTAAGTAATTCCAAAAATTTAATAGTTTGTTCATTTACGAATTTGAGGGCTGTCGACAAGTATAATTTTTGATTTTATTAGTAAATTACAGATACAGGGTTAGTACGGTAAGCTGAGAGACTTTTCAAAGACGCGAACCAGCCCCTAGAGCTCCTTGACAAAGGAGCATTTCCGTGACTCGTGACTCTATGGCCTAATGAGCCCTTTCTGTACTATAATGAATGAGCCCTAACTTGACCGATTGGCATGGCCTTTTTGAGTGCTCGACCTCCTTAGTCAATCAAGCGGTACTACAAGATCGAGATAGCGATGCCGATCGCCGAGAAAGCATTCTCATATGTAGCACCTATCACTTATAGATTTTCTCGGTGTTTCCGTGTTGATCTACGGTGTATTGGGAGTCTACTCTCTATCTCGCTACGTGAGCCCGGCTCCCATCCCACCACTACGGATTCGTCAATAGCAAAACCCCGACCGGAAAGCTCTCTAAGTTTCATACTCATCACGTTCTTAGCGGGAGCTCGTATGATCGGCAAGATAGATTCATGAAATGAGCAAGCATCTGATATATTTGACACCTTCTCCTAACGCCTATGTGACTTGCCAAAGCTCATAAATGCTTGAACTTCGTTCGGATAGAGCGGGAACAAACGAAAGAGCATATTAGGAGCTTCATGAAACTTCTACCCTGGAGTTGAGATGTCTGGACGAATGTTTACTTTAAGCTTGATTTTTGTGACGTTAGTTTTAATTATAAACATGGGAAGTATTTATATTGTTTCTTTAACATAGATGGATCTGCGGGCGAAAATCTACTTGCGGACTTGGGCGATAGCCGAGTCTGAGCTTTATCACTATGAGTATAATATATTAAACCTATTTGTGTACCTTTCTTTTATATAGTAAAGCTTGTTCATGAAATAAGAATTTTAATTATTTTCATTTAATGGTTCTCCGAAATGAATGTTTTATACGTATGAATATTTTGTTAAGCTATATATATATATATATTCATTTATGTTCCGTAATCGACTTTGAATTTGTAAAATTTGAATTTGTAAAAGAAATGATTGATTTCGAGCATGATTTAAAGTGTATATATCTTAACTTTAAGCATGATTTAAAGTTTATATATGTGTATATAAGTTATGAAAAGTCATGAAGCAAATACCCATTCCCTCCTGAAATTAGAGATGAGATATGAGAAACAAATAATATAAGATGAGATTAGATAAAATAGTAAGCCTTTGGGGCCCGTCTGAACACATATAAAGGTTTTGGGCCGTGTGTTTGAGCGCTTTCTCCTTTTGGGGGCATATGAATGCGGACAGATATTGAGATATGATGAGATTTAAAACCGAGTGGTCCGAACACGATGTTGCTAGATAGCACACCATTGCACGTCTGTTGAGATCCGGATATGAATTATGATGAGAAGCATGAGATGGCACGTCCCCGTCTATCCATGTAACCCCAGTGTATGATGTCACCCAGATAGTACATAATTGCCCATCCGTTGAGATTCGGATATGATGAGATTATTCCCCCAGGTATTTGTTTAAGGATAGTTGTATTATTTAGTATTTGATATTTCAATATGAGATGATTTTCTTGATTTCGTGGTAGTATCAATTATATTTATATTCAGTATATGATTGAAATGCAATGAATTATTTATATTAACATAATTAATTGAAAAAATTATCTATACAAGAGATGCATTTTTTTTGTAAGTATTTTATGTTTCAAAAACTGCTATCCACTCACTGAGCTCACTGAGTTTTATGCTTATTCTATTTTATTATATTTCTCGTCCCAGGAGATTATAGGTACAACCATTGACCCAGCAGCTGTACATACTTGGGATTCTTTTTGGCCACCTGATGGTGTCAGACGATATAAATGATATTTTTGTTAGTGTATATAATCATCCCATTTTGAAATTATACTAGAGTTGTGACATAAGGATTAGGAAATGTGTATATAGGTTGACCTGACTTATGGTATGATATTCTTTTGATAACCTAAAACTATTTTGAGAGTATTATTAGATTTTTTACTGGATGAGATTGGTTGAAGTAGTGAGATGCATATTAAATTATTTAGGAGTCCTTATGTTATCATTGCAGGTTTGGAAATGTTATATGTTTAGGGGAGGTTCTGCTGAAATTTTCGTCAGAATTCTCATTATTAAGATTTTTAATAGTTGAGTTCAGCTGCTTGAGATAGGCTCAACTCTAGGGATGGTTTTAGATTCTATAGACTTTACTTGTTTAGGAAGAATAAATTTATAATTTTTATAAGGAGGACTTCTTATTTTGTAGGCATCATCATGATTCATCGCAGTAGTAGACACATGGCCGTACGCGGCCAGTAGCTGGGTTGACTCTTGGTGTTGTACCTATGGGGGCAGGTGAACCTTTAAACGAGAGAGGAGTGGATTGATCGGCTAGCTCATTCAGCTAGCTCAAATTATGACTATAGTTATACAGAATCAAGCTCATTCACAGGCTGGTAGCTCTAACACCATAGAGCGCATGAAAAATTTAAGAAGGAGAAGCTTTAATGGTACTGGAGAGACATCTGAGGCCGATTCATGGCTTGTCAAACTAGATCATTTTTTTGAGGTGATAAGGTGCTCAGTAGAGGATAAATTAACATTTGCCACTTTTGTACTTGAGGATAGAGCTTATCACTAGTGGCAGACTGTGGAACGTCGATATCATAGGCATGTTGACATTATTTGGCACATTATTTTCCAGTGATGTATCAAGACATCAAGTAGAGTGAGTTCCTTTGATTGGTCTAGGGCTTGATGACAGTTGAAGAGTATGAGACAAAGTTTATGGACCTTTCTCTATTTGCTACGACTGTAGTGAGTGATGAGAGAGAGAGATGCAGACGATTCAATGAGGGTATTTGATTTGAGATTCGCACCATCGTAACTGCATCGAGATACACCGAGTTTGCAGAGATATTTAAAGCAGCTAGAAGGGTTGAGCATAGTATTGCAGAGGGACTAAAATTCAAGCATTGATGTAGAAACGGAGCTAGAGCTGGACAGATAATGGCTCTAGTAGTAGACCGCCTAAGCGAGGAAGCATTAGTGCAGGATATTTTGATGGCACTCAGAGAATTCAGGGTATAGGCATCAGGAGAGACTCGAGACAACCTGTTAGCCATGGTTCAGCGCAGCAATCGGTGGGTATTAATGTCAGGAGTCAGGGACGTAAAGGGGGGATATCGTGATGATCATCCTACGGGTGCTCAGCATAATTCTTGCCCTTTTTGTGGTAGGAACCATCAGGGTAAGTGTCGAACTGGAGAGAAAGTTTTTTTTCTTTTTGGTCGGCTTGGACACATCGAGAGATTCTGCCCTACTTTATCTCAGGGTGACAGTTCTGCACGAGGGACATCCTCTGAGTACCAACCTTACCCTAAACAGACTCAGGGCCAGAGAGGTATGCAGACAGGTGATTTTACATCGACTGGCAAGAGTTAGATGACTGCTTCAGCTTAGAGAAGTCATCTTGGTCGACCTCATACTCAGGCTCGAGTCTTTATTTTGATACAACAGGAGGCACGTTCTACACCAGAAGTTATTATGGGTATATTATCTATCTTTGGCTGCGAAGCACATATTCTTATTGATCCTAGATCTACACATTATTTTATTTCCCATACGTTTGCTATACATGTAGAATAAGAGTCTAAACCACTAGATTGTGACTTAGTTGTTAGTACACCTACGGGGAGTCACTTTTTGCCAAGAGTGTGTATCAAAATTATGTGATTGGAATGGGTGAGCATGAATTTGAGACGAATTTGATTGTTATAGATATTCAAGATTTTGATGCTATCTTGGGTATAGATTGGCTTGCATCTCGTTATGCTACAGTGGATTGTTTCAAGAAAGAAGTTGTGTTTAAGAAGCCAGGGAAAACTATGGTGAAATTTTGTGGGGAGTGCAAAATTTTACCCTCATGTGTCATTTCCGCCATTGATGCGAGACGGTTGCTTAGAAAAGGATGCTCAACTTACTTAGCATATGTGATGAACACAAAAGTTCAATAGTTGAAATTGGAGGATATTCCAGTAGTCCAAGAGTTCCCAAATGTATTTTTAGATGAACTGCCGAGGATGCCACCTAATAGGGAGATTGAGTTTTCTATCTACTTAGTTTTTAGAACATCTGCTATATCTATGGCACCGTACAGGATGGCTCCAGCAGAATTGAAGGAACTTAAGGTTCAATTACAAGAATTAGTAGATAAAGAATTTATTAGGCCTAGTGTTTCTCCTTGGGGAGCTCCTGTTTTGTCTGTTAAGAAAAAGGACGGTACCTTCAGACTCTGCATTGACTATCTATTGTACAAATTTTATTGAACTCACAAGCGCACGAATCTATTAAAGTACAGATTAATGGTGACGAGTGTCGATCCCACGAGTAGATGGATTTTTCATTATGTAGAGTTATTATTATTCTTTATTATTTAATTTACTTCTTGTAAAATTTCTTAATTTATTTTATCGTAAGATTGAAATTAAAATGCTGAGAATAAATTAGGTCTTGATCAATGGAATAAAGTGTTTGGGTCTTAGGATTCACACTCAACATTTTACCATGGCTTAATATTCTATTTTTAGGTCCAATTAATTTATAAGTGGTGTATTTCCACTATTCATCAATCTAACTCTAATAAATAAGACATTAAATGCTCATTGTGCTAGGAATAAAAATCTTATGTTAAATACGGTGTCAAGAACACGTTGTGCTCGATAATAATAATGTAATTGTCGACAAGGTGGCAAGACTTTCCACTAATTAACCTAGATAATTTTTATGTCAACAATGAGTTACGACCTACCCATAAATTAGAATGAGGTTTTTCTCTAATAAATGTAGTGTAAAGCGCTCACCGTGCCAAAATAGTAATAATCTTGAACTAGGGAGCCGGTATACCAGTGCAATATCTAGGCAAGATTATTACTATCTGTCTACGATAAGTCAAAACAATTTAAATAAATTAGAGAGTGTAAAAATAAACTTACCAAATTAAGCCCATAGATTATGTTGAGGCTTCACCTTTAACCAAGCTTGAAAATAAATTAGCTACTCATTTTATAACTAGGGGTAAAATAAAAATTTTATTAAAATACATAGAAAATACAAGATGGAGAAAGAATTATAGAAAATAGAGCCTAAAAATGGATTCAAGAGTCTCAAATTAGGGGGGGAGTCCGCTATTTATAGATACAACAAGTAAATCATGGCCATCGGATGAAAACAATTCAAACGTTCAGGATTGCACCATGTGGCACTCTCTGATTGGTTGGAATACGTCACAAGGGCTGTCATTCCGTGTATAGGCATATATGGTATGCGCGATTTTCGGTCCACTAATGCCATGTCATCGGTCAATGTAAAAGTCAACAAATATGATCTAGTGCATTGCATGTATTGTAAGTTCATTTTTCGATTCAGTAGACTTCTGGCACATTATCCGTCAATGCCATATCATCAGCCAACGACACGTCAGCAGTCAACACCACGTTAGTGGAGCCACCAAAATCTTAAAATTAAGATTTTACACTTTATATCTTTCCTAAGGTTTTTAGCTGTTCTGAGTTCAAAAATGCTGTCCGTTTTGCTATCTGACTTCTCGTTTATTGAGAAATGACTAAAATACTCCTAAAATATATAAAGTATTAAAAATACACCTAACCATAGACAATTAAATATCAAGGGACTTAAAATACATAAAGGTGGAGATGTTAGTAAGACTTTGGGGTGTAAAATGATGATTTTATGCTTTATAAACATACACTCTCTAGGGCTCTACACACTCCCCAAATAGCTTATTTCTAGTCCTTAGCAAATTAAGCGATAACAAAATTCAATCAATTTTTTTTTAACTCCAAGACTAAGAAGATGCGTTTTTAGAGTCGCTACACTCTATATTCAGCCATCTTCGACTCAAAAATTAAGCCAAAGTTAGTTTCTACAACAAAAATTAGTAAAACCTTCTTCAAGATTAAGACATTCTATAATCATTAATTATTCCCTCCCCCCAACCAGAATGAAACATTGTCCTCAATGTTTTAAAGGAAAGAAGTAGGGTTAGAAGACATCACCTAGGTGCTGCAACACAAAATGAAAGAAAACATTTATAAATGGAGAGTTAAATCTAATTTATACTTCTTACTGTTGCTGCTACTATCATCAGTCGACCAATCCAATGAAGAGGTCCTAGGATCTGGCCTTGATCTATAAGCTTATAAAATATCAAGTAACTTGTTAGCAATAGGGGCACAAATAAAATATTTTTTTATTGTGAAAGGAATGAAATGATTTTTTATTGCATGGTTAAGAAATGCAAGTAAGCCATTATAAAAGTTATTAACATTTACCAAAGTGATGGGTTTTTTATGAATGTTTAGATTGGCCTAAGATGCAAATGTAAATAATGCCTCTAAAGTTACAAGATCTTTTGACAAGAAAATAAAAGCTTCAGCATGTTGCAGCATTTCAGATAGTCTTTCTTACATGGTCGATACAACTAAATCCTCTCCAATTGGTGGCCCGGGCATGCTTACAAGAAGTCTTAAGGCTTTCGGAATGATGCCTAATGTTGAGTCCTAGAGAGTGTATATTTATAAAGGGTAAAATCATTATTTTACACCCCTAAGTCTCACTAACATCTCCACATTTATGTATTTTAAGTCCCTTGATATTTAATTATCTATGTTTATGTGTATTTTTAATACTTTATATATTTTAGGGGTATTTTAGTCATTTCTCAATAAACGAGAAGTCAGACAATATTTTTGAACTTAGAACAGCTGAAAACCTTAGGAAAGACATAAAGGGCAAAATCATAATTTTAAGATTTTAGTGGGTCTCGCTGACATGGCATTGACTGCTGACATTGCGTTGACTACTGATGTGGCATTGACTGCTGATGTGTCATTGACCGATAATGTGGCATTAATGGATGATGTGGCAGAAGTCTATTGGACCAAAAAATGAGGTTACAATACATGCAATACACTAAATCATATTTGTTGACTTTTACATTGACCGATGACGTGACAGAATATTAGTGGACCGAAAATCGTGCACACTGTACATGCGTATACACGAAATGACAGCCCTTGTGACGTGTTCCAAGTAATCAGAGAGTGCCACATGGCGCAATCCTGGGCGTCCTAATTATTTTCATTCGATGGCCATGATGTACTTGTTGTATCTATAAATAGGGGGCTCTACCCCTAGTTTGACTTTGGGCTCTATTTTTTGTAATTCCTTCTCCATCTTGTATTTTCTATGTATTTTAATAAAATTCTCATTTTACCCTTAGTTATAAAATGCATAGCTAATTTATTTTCAAGCTTGGGTTAAAGGTGAAGCCTCAACATAATCTATGAGCTTAATTTGATATGTTTATTTTTACTTTCTCTAATTTATTTAAATTATTTGACTTATCGTAGACAGATAGTAATAATTTTGTCTAGATATTGCACTGGTACACCGACTCCCTAGTGCAAGATTATTACTATTTGGCACGGTGAGCGCTTTACACTAGATTTATTAGAGAAAAACCTCCCTCTAATTTGTGTGGTAAGTTTTGACTCATTGTTGACATAAAATTCATCTAGGTTAATTAGTGGATAGTCTTGCCACATTGTCGACAGTTACACTATTATTACCTGGCACAACGTGTTCTTGATATCACATTTAACATAAGATTATTCTTCCTGGCACAATGAGCATTTGATATCATATTTATTAGACTTAGGTTTATGAGGAGTGGAAATACCCCCTCATAAATTAATTGGAACTAAAAAAGGAATATTAAGCCCATGGTGAAATGTTGAGTGTGAATCCTAAAACCCAAACACTTTATTATATTGATCAAGTCCCAATTTATTCTCACCATTTTAATTTTAATTTTAGGATAGAATAAATAATAAAGAATAATAATAATTCTACATAATTAAAATCCACCTCCTCGTGGGATCGACACTCGTCACCATTAATCTATACTTTAATAGATTCGTGCGCCTAGGAGTTCAATAAAATTTGCATAACACCTAGCACGTGGTTACCTCTATTGTAGACAGCTTCTACAATAAGTTTTAATAACCCTCAATCACCTCCTCCATATACTAAGTATATTTTTCTCCCTACTAGGACTCGACCAAAATTTATGGTTGCCTCAACAAACTCTTTATACTTTCCATAGGAAAACCTAAAAACCACACAGATGTTCTTAAATTGTCCACTTGAAAGTGCTACTATTAAGACAATCATAAAAAATAACTTGTGAATGTTTAACAAAATAAACTCATATTTAAAGATCTTGGTAACAACCATAATGATACACAGTTATAAAGAAAGTGGTGAATTTTTCAAATGATGCTTGACGTTTGTAGCTTTAAAGTCAAAGCAAAAGTGAACAACTGGAAAAGATAAAACAATAATGCTAATGATAAATAATAGTAAATAAAAAGGATATGTACTGGTAATTGTAATTCTAGTTCACATCTTCCTCTGATTTTGCGTCCAGAAATGGTTTGAATGCCTGTATGGGTCGAGGATAGGCTTTCCATCCATTTTTTTATAAACTGGCAAACATGGTCATTTATAGTTAGATTCCCGAGCCTATATCTTGCATGTTCTTTCTGAAATAATGGCCATAACTGGAGAATTGCTCTCTGTACGTATCCACTGGGATGCGTTTCAAGAGACAAAATGATATTATCCAATGACTCTTTATTCAAGCCATCCCCAATTAATTGAATTTTGTCTACTCTATTATCAGACACCATTCCTAAAGTATATGTCTTTTTCATGCATTCCATTTTAGCATATTTATGACAAGAAATTAGAAGTCGTCGAGCTCTTAGATAGTGCTCGACAACCTTTTTCTTTTACTGGCTTGGGAAAGACCCGTAGGCTAGGGGTCCCACTAATGGAATTGGGTAACTCACCTGCCAATCATACTTTGCCTTCAATTAACCATTGGATGTCATAAGGGATATTATTTCTCATAAGTAATTGCATGCATTCAAACTGAGCTTTATAGATTGTAAGGAGAGTATTTTGAGGAAGTGAAGGAAATCGTTTGTGAAGCTCTGCCAAAATTATATTTTTATCCATTTCGTCACCTCAGAATATCAGTTATTATGGGAAACTAAAGTAATTGACTTTGATTGATATGGAGTACCGTTATCTGCCACTTAACTAGGGTAACAAATTAAAACACACTTAAATAAAATAAAGCTTTCGAAATCAAGTCACATGTGAAAGCAAACAAAAGAAAATAAAAATACACAATGTTAAAAAAAATGTGTTTAAGCGAACAACTACTTACAAACGTTCAATTATTGAATTTACCTCAAATTTCAATTTGATATCATAGATACCACCTTCGATTTCCCTGATTTGTCTTTCTAAGTATTCAAAGTGAGATATTAATGCTGTTAATTGAAGGTCCCAAACAGGATGTGATTGACAAACTTAGAGCAAGCTGTTTAAATGACATTTCACACGTAAAAGTTACTTAAGTTGGACTCAGAGGATCTGTCGGAATGAGGTATTCATGATAAGTAACGAAAGAAAATATGGCTGGTAATCAAAACACTTTAACAGAAAATAAATAATTTCGAACAAAAGAATAGTAAAATGAAATGATAAAAAGAAATTAAATTACCGAAAAGAAATGGAAAGGTCTCAATTCAAATCTAGTGGGTCACTCAAATTGATTTCGGTGTTTTCGTCATATGGTTGGTACTCTAGATATAGCTTTAATTTTTGACCATTAACTTTGAAAATGGCATAGTTCTTTGGATCCTTAATTTCAGTTGCCCTATATGGAAAAACAATATGAACAATAAAGGGGCTAGACCATCGAGCGTATAACTTACCTGGGGATAGTTGCACGTGATAATTGAATAAAAGCACTTTCTAACCTAATATAAAAGATTTTTTCATGATATGCTTGTCACGAAAGATTTTCATTCGCTTTTTATTCTTTAGCTTTTTCATCGCTACAAATATCCTCAAATTCGGCAGGGTATATGATACTTTCATTTAGTTGTTTATTGTCAAGGGATGATGAGGTGATTTTTTACAATGTGTTTTCTTCTCCCAAGGATGTATAATCCAAAATGTTGAGTAACGGTTTAAACTTGTGCTTTGGTAGTAATTCTGATGAGATGAGAATTTCCCCAGATGGTGTCAATTGCTCTTCTTTTAACTTACAGTTATTAACATCCATGAATGATGATGAATCGAGTGAGGCATTAATTAGTTAAAAACCAAACCATAGTGAGTTAATCATTCTTGTAAAGGGCAGTCACTAAGGTTAGAATAAAGATTATGATCAACTAATTCTTCAATAAAATTCATATTAACAATTTCATTGTCTCCATCATGAGGTTGTTTGGCAATGTTGAAGATATTAAGCTCCATAGTCATATTGCCATACGACAACTTTATATTTTCGATCCTACATTTAAAATGAGCATCAGCAGTTGCTAAGAAAGGCCGGCCTAGAATAATGGGGATGTACTTCTTCGAATCCTGCATTGGTTGAGTATCAATCACAATAAAATCAACAGAAAAATAAAACTTGTCTACCTGGATAAGCGCATCCTCCACAATACCACGATATATTTTTATAGACAGATCTGTAAGTTGTAACACAACTGGAGTTGGGTGTAATTCTCTCAATCTAATATAAATACTGAGTACAGCAAAAGATTTACAGGAGCTCCCAAATCCAATAAAGTATTCTCAAATGTATGGTTCCCAATACTACATGAGATAGTAGGAGATCTTAGGTCTTTAAAATTTAGAGGAATTTTTTGTTGAAGTATGGAACTAATGTTTTCAATTAAAAATGCCTTCTTTTGAACATGAATGCTTCTTTTTTTAGTGCATAGGTCTTTAAGAAACTTGGCATAAGAGGGTACTTGCTTTATAGCATCAAATAAAGGAATGTTAATACTTACCTGTTTAAATATCTTTATAATCTCACTTTTGGAATTTCCTTTTTTTGATTTAGCTAACTTTTGAGGGAATGGAGCTTTAGGGATGTACTCTCATTGACAATTTTCTTCTTTCTCCTTTGATGAATCCTCAGAATCTATAGGCATAACTTGAGTTGTCTTTGTCACTGGCATTTCTACTTTGTTGTCAACTTTTTTACCTTTTTATATGTTCATCGCAACTTTGACCTCTTCATATTGCTGGGCTGAATCAGTACTTACTTCATGTACTCCTTTAGGATTTGGCACTGCCTGGCTTGGGAATTTTCCCTTTTCAATGGTTATTGTTAAGTTTTGAACTAAAGAATCTAGCTGACCTACCATCTTTTCTAAGTTTGAAATCAATTGGACTTGTGAGTTGAAGCCTGCTCTCATCTCATTCCACAGTTCATCAATAAGTACGATTTTATTGATCTATTGCAGAGTGAGTCCAATTTTTAAAATTTTGGAACGCTTCTTCCTATGGTCTAGGTTGAGAGTAGTTCTGGTTCTGATTGTATAGCCTAAATAGTTGTTAAGAAACTTGAGGAGCCTGAGGAACTAGCTGTATTAATGGAGCTGGTGTATAAGTATTGGAGTAAGGATTGTAGTTTGGCCGCTTTCCCATCACACCAATTACATTGGCTTAATTTGGGTATGAGTCATGATCAAGTTGATTATAGACATATAGCTCTGTTGAGAAATTCCTTCAACTATTTCTTTGACTTCCTTAATTTCAGATCTTGACTAACCAACATGAACTTCATTCACTCCTTTGATTTTTCTTATATTTATGAATGATCTACTTTGCTATTAGGAATTATCTGCTTGTCGCTAAAAGAAAACCCAAATCTCTGATGCACTGTTCGACACCAACTCTCCTCCACCTGTCACTATTTGCCATTCCTGCACATGTGGAAATAGTCCCTCCAAAAAGTGTTGGCATTGATGTCATTTCTCATACACATGATGTAGCACTACAAGAGTAGCCCATAGAATCGCTCTCATGCTTCGAAAAATTGCTCGTTTTCTTTTTGGGTGAACTCTGAGATTTCTCTGTGAATAGCATTAGTTTTATGCACTGGGAAGTATTTATTTAAAAATTTAGTAATCCCATGATGTAATACGATTACCAGGCAATGTATTGAATCAAGAACGAGCTTTATCTCTTAAAGAAAATAGAAACATCCTAAGTTTAACATCATCATCTGAAAATTTCTCATATTTAAAAGTTTGACAAATAGCATGAAAATCATTCAAATGATTGTATGGATCTTAATTTTCTAGGCCATAGAATGATGGGAGACAATTTAGCACCTAGGTTTTAGCTCAAAACTCCTAGCAGCTAGATTTGGGTATGTTATGAATGATGTGCTCAAATTAGATAAGGGACTAAAGTAATCCTCAAATGGCCTCTCTTGCGGTGCTTGTAGTTGTTGTTGTAAATCCATTTCAATTTTATTCATAATTTTCACTTGTGATGCAGTGTGTTTACGTGTGCGACGTGTTTTCTCTAGCTCGAGATTTATGGGTTCTAAATTATGTGATAGTGACCTTCGACCATGCATGCAAAGAATACGTACAAAAGTAAAATTGAAAATAAAGAGAAGATAAATTATGATACTAACCTTATCACGCTTGTTACAACCTTATTATGAAAATACTCTCAAGTGCCATGGATGTACAATAAAAAAAAGTGAAATAAAATAAATTAACTAAAATTAAAATAAACTGAAATTAAAATAGATTAATATGCGATTAAACCGGCCATATATATTAATAAGCTCAATGTAAAATTACAAAGAAAAATAAAATGAAAATTAAGTTACAAAAATTAAAAGAAAATAAATTAACTAAAATTAAGATAACTTATAGGCGGTTAAACAGCCATATATAAAAAAATTATAAGAAAATAAAAATATAAAAAATATTTACATAAGAAAATTAACTCTACTAATTGAAATGACTTACCTCCCCGGTAATGGCGCCAAAAACTTGTTGTGCAAATTTTATTGAACTTGCGAGCACAAGAATCTACAAAGTATAGATTAATAGTGAAGAGTGTCAATCCCACGAGGAGGTGAATTTTAATTATGTAGAATTATTATTATTCTTTATTAATTATGCTTTTTGTGAAATTTCCTAGTTTATTCTATCTTAAAATTGAAATGAAAATGGTGAGAATAAATTGGGACTTGATCAATTCAATAAAGTGCTTGGGTCTTAAGATTTACACTTAATATTTCATCATGACCTTAATATTCCTTTTTGAGTTCCAATTAATTTATGAGGGGGTATTTCCACGACTCATAAATCTAACTCTAATAAATATGATATCAAAAGCTCATTGTGTTAGGAAGAATAATCTTATGTTAAATGTAGTATCAAGAACAAGTTGTGCCAGGTAATAATAATGTAACTGTCGATAAGGTGACAAAACTATCCACTAATTAACTTAAATAAATTTTATGCCAACATTGAGTTAAGACATACCACATAAATTAAAGGGAGGTTTTTCTCAAATAAATCTAGTGTAAAGTGCTCACCATGCCAAATATTAATAATCTTGCACTAGGGTGCTGGTATACCAATGCAATATCTAGGCAAGATTATTACTATCTGTCTATGATAAGTCAAAAAGATTTAAATAAATTAGAGAAAATAAAAATAAACTTACCAAATTCAGCGTATAGATCATGCTGAAACTTCACTTTTAACCTAAGCTTAGAAATAAATTAGCTTTTCATTTTATAACTAGAGGTAAAATGAAAATTTTATTAAAATACAAAGAAATAACAAGATGGAGAAGGAATTTCAAAAGATAGAGCCCAAAAATGGATTTAGGGGTGTCAAATTAGGGGGAGAGCCCCCTATTTATAAATACAACGAATAAGTCATGGCCATCGGATGAAAATAATTCGAACGCCCAGAATTACATCATGTGACACTCTCTGATTGGTTGGAATACGTCACCAGGGCTACCATTGTGTGTATATGCATGTACGGTATGCGTATTTTTCAGTCCACTAATATTCTGCCACGTTATCAGTCAATACAAAAAGTCAACAAGTATGATTTAGTGTATTGCATATATTGTAAGCTCATTTTTCGGTACAATAGACCTCTGCCACATCATCCGTCAATGCCACATCATCCATCAACAACACGTTAACGTCAATGCCACGTCAGTGGGACCCACTAAAATATTAAAATTATGATTTTACCCTTTATGTCTTCCCTAAGGTTTTCAGCTGTTCTGAGTCCAAAAATGTTGTCCTTTTGCTGTCCGACTTCTCATATATTAAGAAATAATGAAAATGCCCCTAAAATATATAAATTATTAAAAATACACATAAACATAGACAATTAAATATCAAGTGACTTAAAATACATAAAGGTGGAGATATTAGTAAGACTTGGAGTGTAAAATGATGATTTTACCCTTTATAAATATATACTCTCTAGGACTCAACACCTTATTCAATATATTTATGCAATTAAGATGTCTATAAAAATGTCATATGTTTATTAATCAGAAAATGTATTTATCATAAATAAGAAAATTAATATGCTTTAAAGAGCACATAATCCCAACAATCTTCCACTAGCTCTCTAAGCATATGTGGCAACTTATGCATACCCATACATCTTAAGTACAGGTTAAAAGGTCTCCCAGGTATAGCCTTTGTAAAAGAATTTGCCAAGTTTTGTTCTGAGGCAATATGAGTAACCTCTATATCACCTTTCTACACTATTTCTCTTATAAGATGGTATTTCCTTTCTATATGTTTTTGCTTCTTATAGTTTCTTGATTCCTTAGACTGAGCTACTGCACTATTATTATCACAAAATAATTTAAGAGGTGGTGTTGCTGCAGGTACCACTTCAAGATCTTATAAGAACTTACGAAGCCAAACAGCTTCTTTAGCAGCTTCAGATGTAGCCACATATTCAGCTTTTGTTGTGGAGTCTGTGATACAACTTTGTTTCAAACTCCTCCAACTCACAGCTCTACTTAAGTTCATTTTTTAAAATCTTTATCTGACCGAGTCAGAATCAGTATAACCCACTGGAATGAGATCATCACCCGAGTACACAAGCATATAATTCTTAGTTCTTTTTAGATACTTAATTATATACTTGACTACAGTCTAATGTTCAGAACTAGGATTAGATTGATATCTACTGACCATCCATACTGTAAAATAGATGTCTGGCCTAGTACATAGCATGGCATACATGAGACTTCCCATAGATTCTACACAAGGAACTTGCCTCATTTTTTCTCTTTCTTCAATTGTCTTAGGTGACTGATCCTTAAAGAGTATAATTCCATGTCTGAATGGTAACAAACCAGTATTGGGATAAGGTTAAAGTTTTATTCTTCCGGTCTCGAAATAATTTGATACCAAGTATATAACTGGCATTTCCTAGGTCTTTCATATCAAATTGTTTAGCTAACCAATTCTTTATGATGATAATACTCCTATATCATTTCCAATTAAGAGAATGTCATCTATATAAAGACTAAAAAAGCTATAGCTTTTTCTTGAATTTTCTTGTACACACACGGTTCATCAATATTTTGTACTCATCCAAACGTTTTAACCATCTGATCAAATCTGATGTTCTATGACCAGATGCTTACTTTAATCCATAAATGGATCTTTGCAGCTTACACACCAGGTATTCTTGGCCTTTTTTAACGAACCCATCTGGTTGTTGCATATAGATGTCTTCTTCAAGATGTCTGTTAAGAAACACATTCTTGACATCCATTTGCCAAATTTCATAATCTAGCATTGCAGCAATGGAGAGTAGAATTCTGATAGAATTAAGAACAGCAATCGGTGAAAAAGTTTCCTCATAATCGATTCCCTCTTTCTGAGTATACCCTTTGGCTACTAATCTTGCTTTAAATGTTTCCACTCTTTCATCTGCTCCTCTTTTTCTCTTGTAGATTCACTTATACCCTATAGGTTTTACCCCGTTTGGTGCCTCTTTTCCAGACTTTATTGGAATATATAGATTCAATTTCTTGGCTTATAGCATTTTTCTATAGTTTAACATCTCCATCTAATATGGCTTTGTTGTAGCTAGTATGATCTTGTACTTGTTCATCTGAGATAGTTGTATAAGTTTCTCTCAGTAACATGTACCTTGCTGGTAATTTAATTACCTTCCTACTACAATGAGGTTCTATAGGTGGTTGCCCATTCATGGATAGTCTTATAATCTTCATGCTATTGCTCTTCTCTTAGTGCTATAATCTTCATGTTGTTGCTCTTCTCCTTGTTGAATAACAGGTACTAAAATCTGAGCATTAATATAATCTCCTAATAATTCTTCCAGTATTGCCTTACTCTTAGGTTTGAAGTTATTCATATAGTCTTCCTCAAGAAAAGTGAAATGTGTGCTCACAGGCACTTTTCTATCTCGAGGACTATAAAATAAACTCCCTTATTTCTTTGGGATACCCAACAAATATACAAACCTTAGAACGAGAATCCATTTTGTTAACATTTGGTTTTAGCACATATGCTTGATGAACCCCAAATATGGATATGTTTAAAACTTGGTTTGTGACCTAACCATAATTCTATTGAGGTTTTAGGCGCTGATTTAAATGGAACTAAGTTCAATAGGTATGCTGCAGTTTCTAACGCTAGTCTCCAAAATGAGATAGGCAATGTGGAATAACTAAGCATATATCTCACTATATCTAAAAGAGTTTTATTTTTTTCTTTCAGCTACTCTATTTTGTTGTGGTGTTCCTGGAGCTGTTAATTGAGATATAATCCCATTTTCAACCATATACCGTTTGAACTCTCTTGAGAGATATTTACCACCTCGATCGGATCAAAGTTTCTTTATGTTCTTATCTCATTGCTTTTCTGTCTCGGCCCTATATTTTTTTGAATTTTTTAAGAGCTTTCGACCTATGATGCATTAGATAAACATAACCGTATCTTGAATAATCATCAGTAAAAGTGATGAAATATTCATAACCACCTCAAGCTTGCACATTGATTGGTCCACATACATCTGTATGTATAAATTCAAGTGGTACAGTTGCACGTATTCCTTTGGTCGAAAAAGGCCTTTTAGTTATTTTTCTTTCTAAACAAGATTCACAGAGTGGCAATGATTCATTTTCCAATGGACTTATAAGCTCATATTTAATCATTCTCTTTATCCTACTTAGGTTTATATGACCCAAGAGCAAATTTCAGAGGTGACATTGGTTGGAAGAAATCTTTCTTTTTTTAGATAAATGTATATGCTCATTATTTTTAATCATTATGTCATGCATAGAATGGATCAAAGGACTTAGATGATATAAATTATCTTCTAATGTACTAGAACATATTAGTATATTATTTCTTAAAAATAGAAACAGAGGAACTAAAGTTTATAGTATACCTTTGTTTTGATAAACAAGCTACCAAAATTCAATTTCTCTTAATGTCTGGAACATAAAGACAATTGTCCAAAACTAGAGTCTCATTATTAAAAGATAATAAAACAGATCCAGCCTTCTCTCTTAACACGAACTGGCCCATCCCTAACTGCAGCTTGACTCTTCTATTACTTAGTTTCCTGATTTCTTGAAACCAAAAAAGTGAATTACAAATATCATTAGTTGCGCCACAATCCAAGACCCGGGTCTCAATAGGATTCTGAACTAAACAGGCCTCTATGACTAAAAAATTTCTCATACCTGATTTCATAATATTAGGGCAATCCTTTTTCCAATGACCTTTCTGTCCATGTTTGAAGCACTTGGGTTTTGGCTTGCCATCTTTCTTAGTAGACAGTTTCTTATTCCCAGCTTTCTTCTTTTTACCTTTGCCTTTTGGCTTAAGCTTAGAAGAAATACCTTTTTCAGTAAGGTTAATGCTTCCTTGAGATTTTTCAATAAGATAAATGTCCTCAGTTGAATGAAATTCGTACATTAATTCTGTTAAGGTCATGTTTCTTTTATTTATGTTATAATTGACTTTAAACTTCTTGAATATTTTAGGTAGATATTCTAGCACCATGTCAATTTTTGAGTTATCATCGATTTGTGCACCCTGAATCTCAGCCTCATTCAAATAGTCCATCATTTTTAAGATATGATCAAGAACTCTTGTGCCATTTCCCATCTTGGAGTTCATAACACTTTTCAGTGCCGCTTGCCTCGCAGAACGAGTACTCTACCCAAACATTTGTTGATGACTTTTCATAATTTCAGTGGCTGTCTCCATATTCTGATGTTTGGTCTATAGAATATTAGAAATCAAATCTAATATGTAGTATTTTGCCATTTCATTAACTTTTTGTCATTTCTTATAAAGCCTCCTCTGATTTCTACCAGCGTCCTCTATTGGTTTAGAAGGGCATGGCTGGATTAAAACATATTTGTAATTTTTAGCAGTCAGGATTATAAATAGATTTCTTTTCCAATCTATATAATTCTCGCTAGTGAGTTTATTTTGACTCAGAATAATAGTGAGTGGACTTAGGGAAGACATTTTCTGAAAAATAAAACATACGTGCATAAACACATTGAAACAAGTAATATTCACAATAAAAACTTAAAATGCAAAAAACCATAAATGCATTTTATTTTATTGTAACGATAATCTAGTACTGCTTTGGCAAGCTATCCATTAGGAAGTCACGCCTCCACTTACTAGACCCAATTAGCTATTAGATTATTTACTTTCATGTCGAAACATGATAAATAATTATCGATAACTTTTAGAGCCAAAATTTGTTAATAAAGCTTCGTGAGGAAGGTTAATAACAAATTTTTGTTGAGTGTATAATCATTGTTTCAATCTACGTATCATTTAAATCATGTAGCTACCGGTAGGGTGATCAATAGATTGAACAATATTTCGATCTTATCTTTAAAGAAGTTCATCAAATAAAATATCTAATATATATACCTTACGTAGGGAGCATCATCGTATCATGAAGTCGAACTATATATATAATTTTATTATTGAACTAACAATGGAGCCCGTGGAAAAATTATTTTGAATTTTTCCTCTCCCACTCAATATTTTAAAGTTGGTTTTTTCTTTTTGAACAATACATAGATTATATCTTATATTGTTAATTGCATGCTTCCTAAAATAATATTATCTAGATGAAATCTAATATTATTTAAAACATGCAAGTATTAAATAATATATATATATATATATATATCTAGATTTATAACCTATAAATGTCATGTATTATTATACATAGAGTGGCACTACTTATTCTATTTGACATGTTGTCATGGCATATTATCATCCAAACATATTACTTGCTTCTATTTATAACTATTGGCTTGGAGACTTTTGGGCTTTTAAATTTATCATTGGTTCAATTTTTGAAAATAAATTTGGGCATTTATTTTCAAAAATTCTTGAGCCAAATATATTTAATTATTGATCTACCAAAATTTTTATTTATATAACCCAATTTTAAAATCCCAAAATGGGCTTGAGACCAATATAAATAAATTTGGATAAATAATTATTATTGGGCTTATCAAGTTTCAATTTATATTATCCAATCGACAAACAAAATTGGGCTTAGATCTAACATAAATAAATTTGAATTTTTCTTTACTCAAATTTCAAATATTTTAATTGAATTATAAATTAATGAAAGAGTGTCATGGAACAAAAACCCTAATTTCCATATTTTTCTTTCCAGCCTGTCACATCTAGAATGCATTACATTCTGTTAGGCCTAAATGCAAGAGTTTCCAATATTATGCCAAAAGATATAAATTACTAAATGGTAGGGTGTCTAATGAAAAAATAAAAAAAAACCATACTTTTTGCTGCGAATTCTAGGAACTACAATTTTTGTTGCTTCTTGCTGCAAAACAATTTTCTTTTTTCCCTGCTTTTTCTTCTTTTCTTGATTTCTATACTTTGCTTTATAATAAAATAATATTTACAAGAATTTTTATACCATTAATGGCTTAAAAAAAATCTAAGAACAATAAAATAAAATAATCAAGAGAGAAATATGGTGAAAATTAATCATCTCTCTCATTACAAATCCAAAAAAAAAATTAATATAAGAAAAATTCTAACCATAAATTGATACAACCATTAAGTTATGACTCAAGTTTGATTTGCACTTGACAGCATTTTATCTTATGACTCAAGTTTGATCTGCACTTGATGTGTGGACACCTTTTTCACTACTGAAAGTAACTAGTAATAAAATATTTTTCTCTTAAAGTCAGAGAGAAAAATTTTCATTTCATAATTTGTATTATGGCTTCTCCCTTTTCTTTTATGGAGAAAAAATGCTTTTAATATTGTAGTGGTGGAAAACCCTAGACTCTTTATTTATCTCTTTTTTTATAATTCTATTAAATCAAAATAAATGATTTAAATTAAAATAAGATAAAAATCCAAAAGCTTTTGACGTTACACTTATTATAGTTATAGAGGACTACATTATAAAATAACACAAGGCTCCTTATACACAAGTATATTAATTGGAGCCTCTCACCAAATAATGTATTTAGACTTTTAATCCAAATAGCTAGTTATCTTGCTTATTAATCTAGTAGTGGTACAGTCAATTAAATGAGCTAACCCGGGGATCATATAGGTACATACAATAGTGGCTATAATAATTAAGCATGTAATTAAACTAGCCCAATTATTTAATTTCAAATCTACTCCACTATAAGATTGGAACTAACCTCCATAATTGAATGCTATCTAGGATAGTGTTCTCGAATAATAATTCGACTCATACCACATTAATTTTATTACTGAACAATCCTTTGTACCAATTAAATTAATATCTCAACTGTCCAATCTATTTAATTACATCTTGTTTCTTAACTTTTACTGACTTTCTTTAACAATCAATTTTAACATACTAATTATGTTAACACACTCTGGCTAGAGAATTCTATGATCAAGTACCGAAAACCCATCAAGAAATGTGTTATACAAATTTTATATTGTTAATCTATAACGTCACTGCTCATAATTGCTCCCACCAAGACACTTGGTAATCTTGACTACAAATATATGTCACACCCATTAGTAACTCAAATGAAACAACAATCATAAATATAAATTATAATTAACTCAAGATTGAGATTGTAATAAATCAATGCATATGAAATTTAATAAGTGTGATAGTTACTCTAAAATTAATTAAATCTTATATGTGATGCAATTCAATATAGTCAAGCTACATCAGTAAATTCATACACGATTAAGACCAATCATTCAATAAATTTACTACAATCTAAACATAAATAGAGCGTCCAACTCTATTTATCAACTGTGAACTCAATTTATTTAATCATAAGATAACTTCTATTTATGTTTGTGAATCTATATGATGATCACATAAACACATATAATATGATTAAATGGACCTTATTCGAAATATTTATGCAATTAAGATGTCTGTAAAAATGTCTCAAATATTTTTATTAATCAGAAAATATATTTATCATAAATAAATAAATTAATATACTTTAAAGGATACATAATTCTAACATTTATTACTTATTTTCTTCTCCCTTATCAGATTTAAAGTCTTCAGACTTGAAAATTGAAAAGAAAAAGGAAAAACAAACTTACAAAGAAAAAGTGTATTTTTGATATTAAAACAAAAATAACTAAAACATAAGTTTTATAAAAATTTTAGAAGGATATTAAAAATTCCATTCAAATAAAAAACTAAGTTATATTTAATGAAAAAGATAGTCCATATATTAGGTTTTTTCTTTAGCAAAAAGAAAAATCAAAATATATTATACAATAAATATAACATATCATAATACTGATTGCCTTCATAAAAATTATGCAATAAATATAATATTGAATATCTACCAAATGAGAATCAATCATAATATAATATATTATAATATTGATTATCGACCATCATCATTATCATGCATGTGGTTTTGTGTCCTGATCATGGCGAATCACACATAATTTTATGGTTGCCCGGCGGATCGCTGGTGTTCGAAAATTTATAACATCACTATTTTGAGTTAGATGAAAAGCAAAAAAAATGAGAAATTATTAAAATGGCCCTTGTAATATTTTAAGAACAAACGTATATGTATGACAATTTAGACCATTAAATTGCAAGTAAAATTTTTTTTTTTTTAAACTTTGAATTCCCTCTTTACTAATAATTCCTTTTACGTTTTGGATTTAAACTATATACATAAACATGTATTGACACAAAAAGCAAACTGCTTCTTTTGTTTTATTCGAACTCGTTAATTTCTCTGGATTAAGGTACAACAAAAAATCTAAATTCGTGGGGTGAAAATCACAGCACCCTTAAATTTGAAACACATGAAGTATCAAATTTTATTAAACAGCATAGTGTTTTGTATTTTTTTTTTGTGACAGTTTAAGTCAATGAATGAGTAAAATTATTTGAACCCATCAAGCTACTCATTAAAACTACTTTTAAAATAATTTATAAAAAATTAAAACTATAGAATAAACATAATTGAATAAAAGAGTTTTTTTATACTTTGAACTCATTTTTAAACTTATCTCTACATCCAATCCTATATTATCATGGTTAAACTTTGTTAAAATTAATCTCACAACACATAAAAGTGATACATATTGGTTTTGTGGAGGATCAAATTGATTAGTTTTGGGGAGAATTTTAATCACAAAAACTATTCTTTTGTTTAAATTTTGATTACTATTAGGTTTTTTTCAAGGAGTGGCTCAAATTTTGTTAGGCCAAAATATTCCTAAAATACAAAATGCCAAATGAAAGAAACATAGATTTTTTTTTTTTTATAACTGAACATTTGATTATTAGATTTTCGTAAGAATTCAAATTTTTTGTTCAATCTTAAAGTCATAAACTAGTTGTGCTTGGATAATAAAAATAATTGAATTACAAGAAAATGTATACGGAGTTCATCCTTTCTTCGTTCATCTGCTACAAGTAGTTTGCTACATGCAACAATCTAATTTATTGTACGTTTTCTTACGATAAAGAAAAAGATTAAAAAAAAAAGTTTGGGTAATATCGGGCAGGTCTCCTCGAGGTCCTTCTAGCTCGAATAAAATACCCCGAGGTCAACCCAGCTCGAGCAGAAGTCCCGACCACTGGCTCGAAGACAATCTCGCTAGACGTCAAAGTTGGTCAAGGTCGAGGAATTCAGACTGGTCCGAGCTCCGAGCTCTCCCATTTACTCAAGGTCATCAAGACCGGCCTAGGCTGGACAAAGACGGAGAGCTCGAAAATTGATCAAGGCCCGAGCTCTCCTTCCTGCTCGCTGCAGTTAAGTCCCCGAGCACAACTGGGCCATCTTAGCCATCGACCAAATGGAACGCAAGACTCGGCTCGGGACAGTCCGACCCGTTCCCTCAAGATCCCGCACACCTTTTTGATGTCAGATTGGGCCCCACAAGGGAGGATGGTGGTGCTGTTGCCGATGGCCGGCACATGCCCCCACGGTGTCATCATTCCTAGCGCATATGCCCGACATGGTGATCTGGCCACGTGAACCAGGTTAAGGAGACAGCCGCGTATCCCCAGGGAATATTACGCCAATCCCAGCTGTCAAAGGGACCCAGATACTACTGACGCGGAAATGGACGCTCTTGGAGAGAAATGGCGAGAAAAATGAAAAAAGGGAGTATAAAAGAAAATTAACGGGTACGTTACAAGGGTTTGAAAAACTCATTCAGAAGGGTTCCGAAAATTTATACAGGTTCTTCCTATTCTGACTTCCCTTACATTGATTCTCTGAAAAAACTGCATATTTATTCAAAAGGGAGGGCAAAAAATATCCCTTTCACCTTTCCGGTCTCCTTGACTAAGGGAGATACCAAAAAGAACAACCCGATTACTGACTTGAGCGTCGGAGGGTTTTCGCCGGAACACGCCCGGCAACTCCTGATCCTATTTTCTGTGAGTACAGGTCCGGAAGATCTCCGTTCTGGAAAAGACAGTGAAATAGGAAGAATGAGACAGTTCTGCTCGAGCTCGAGCTAGTCGCGAACAGAAGGTTTGAGGCACTGTTTGAAGACACGCGGAAAAACTGCATCAACAAAAAACATTACAAAGCGTTCAGCCCCCATTTGGATCCATTTGGATTAAAGGTTAGGAAAAATAATTAGAAATTGAGTAACATTATCTAATTTACTTTTTACAGAGATTTTTTTAAATGATATTTCCGTTAGTTATTCTTGCACAATTTTTGTCTTTTTTTTTTTTTGCTTGAAAATAAATTATGAAGCTTGTTGCAGTCGCTCGATCTAATATCTAGACAATATTTTCGTGTTTGGTTTAATAAAATTAAACATATAAATACAACTCTTAAAATAATTTTATTTACTAAGATTATATTAGATATTTAGGTAAATTTAAATTTTAAAATTATATATATCATATCAACAGCCTCTTAAAAATACATTTAATTTTACATTTATTAATATTTATTAAATTAAAAATCAATCAGATTCTTTGACATTAAATATTTAAAAATTTTTAATATATTTTCTCTGTATGAACCCCACTCTAAATCTCTCTCTCCAATATTTAAGATTCCTTTATTATTGTGCTTTTTTTTCTAATAAGTATTATTTACATAATAAATAATTAAGTGTTTTTTATTTCTGACTTTTTTTTTCTCTCAATCACATAAAACCTTTTACTCTGTCCAAATTCATCTCAGTTTTGAAAACGAAAGAAAAAGCTCACCTATGTGATGTTCATTGAATTCATGGCCATGGGACCAAATCTTCAAGACTTCAACCGATCTAATTTTGATTTGGTTTTCTACGTAAAAGTAAATTCGAGGATTTATTTTATTTATTGTTCCCCTTACAGTATTACTAAGCTTTTATGAATGAACAAGAGTATACTACGAAAGAAATTGAAGGGACTGGATCTTCTATTCACCTTGATTTTTATTTCATTTTTTTTTTCAGATGGTTGATATGTATCATCTTTTAATTTGGATGGATCTGATTAATTATTTGTTTTTTAATTTTATATTACAAAGAAAAAAAGCACTCAAAAGGTCAGGCAAAATGCCAGGCCAGGTCAAGTGAAAAAACAAGAGAAGCGAGAGAGAGCAGAGCGGGGGAGGGAGAGAAAGAGCACGGCAAAGGGAGAAGAGGGAAGAGAGGGAGAGCACGGCAAAGGAGAGAGAAAACATTGGAGAGAGAGATTTAGAGTGGATCCACACGGAGACAGAATATATTAAAAATTCTTAAATATTTCATGTCAAAAAATCTCTGGTTTATCTCAAATTTAAAAATTATTAATGAGTATAAAATTAAAGACACTTTTAGAAGACTGCTAATCTGCCCAATCTAATATACATAGTTACTGATGATAACCTCGCGTCTTCCTGTTAAATTCGCGGACCAACTTCAACCATTAACTACCTTGGCATTTGTCAACTGTTAAATTTCTAAATCCTTGCTCTATCCCACATATATGTTTTCTCTCTCCAGGCTTGTTTCTTTTCCTTTCTTTCACTGGTTTTTTGTCATATTCTGCCAATTTTTTTTTTTTTTCGCTTCTCATTTTGTCTCTCAATCAAGATCTTTAAATCTTGCCATCATGTCAGATACACAAGTGGTAAACGCAACAGGTCCTGATAAGATTATGAATTTTGTAGTAACATGCCAATATTCTGATCAAATCAACTCCTACGGTTTGTGGCATCATAACCCCTTAAAATACTCCCCACCGATTCAATTGCTACAGATGGTTCTCATCTTCTTAACCACTAGAGCCGCATACGTTTTGCTGCGACCTTTACACCAAACTACAATCATGGCACAGATCATAGTAAGTTCATTGTATGCTTTAATTTCTAAGCATTAATGTTTCAGACATTTGTTGTCCAAGGGGATAACGAACTAATAGTATACATTAATATTATGCCCCTGGGACGCGGACGACTTGCTTTCAACCTTTTTGTCTGGGTAATCACCCGAGTTTGAATCTTAAGGCTACAACTGATAGCGTTATTCTTTGATTTCATTTATGAGTATTGTGTTTTACAATCTTGCTATATATATTGATTATCTGCGTTTGCTTTTTCAGGGTCGTGCATTAATAGGCCCCTCATTTGTGCGTGAATTTCATTATTTAGATTGGTTGTTTCCAATGAGAAGTAGATATGTGATTAGAACTGTTGCTGAATTTGGCATGATCTTAAACGCATTCGCGTTAGGAGTGCAGATTGATATAGGATTAGTAAAGCACATAAGTAAAAGAGCAGTGATAATTGGTATCTTAAGCACATTCTTACCATTAGTATTTGGCTTGTCAAGCTTCCGAATCATGAAAAAAAAAATAGGCCATCTAGATGATGATACAGCAAGCTCAATTCCTGTTTCAGTGGTGCTGAATTCCATGACTTCATTAGTTGTCATAACTAGCCTCCTTAAAGAACTGAAAATGCTAAATTCAGAGCTGGGTCACTTGGCATCCATGACAATTGTTAGCCACTTATTTGGTTGGAGTGCTAGTATGATTTTGATGGGTATTAGAGACTCTCAGAATAATTTAACAGCTATACAGCCATTATATATATTTCTAGTTGTAATCGGTTATTACTGCATTGTGATTTTTCTAGTGCGACCATTAACAATACGGATAGTCAGCAAAACCTCAGATGGAGAATCTATGAATCAAAATCACTTTAAATAATAATATGTATAGTTTTGGTGACTACAATTTTGGGTCCCCTTGTTGGCAAAAACTATATAAACTGCCTTTTTTTTTTTGGTCTTTGTTTACCAGATGGACCACCATTAGGCACACAATTAGTACAAAAACTTGATTTTTTCACGTCAGGATTCCTGCTTCCTATTTTTTGTGCTATGAGTGGAATAAGAATGGAACTATATCTCATAAAAGAGAACTCAATTACAGAGATCGAGTTCATCATCTTAATGTCTTATTTAGGCAAGTTCGTAGGCATAATTGTACCATCGCTCTTCTATGGCATGTCTTTCTTGAAGGCTTCGTGTCTTGCTCTCATCATGTGTTGTCGAGGAATCGCTGAGATAGCGGTCTATTGCAAGTGGAAGGACAGGAAGGTAAATATAAAATCTCCAGTTTTATTGAAAAAAAATATTAAAGTGACAGCATTGACAAAAAAGAGTAGTGATAAACAAACCTATTTATCATCGTTTCCATTAATGATATATTTGAATATTAAAGAATTATAGAATATATCAAGACTAATATAATTAATTAATGCATATATAACATATGTGGTTGAGTTTAATATAACTATCACTAAGCATGATATTTTTTCAAAATAAATATACACATACTATATCATTATTTGTTTGTTATATGATTAATATGGAACCCCTCATGTATTCTACAATTTTTCCTGAAAATCATTACTCTATTTTACTTAGATGGATAAATGCTCCTTTAATCCATATAATTTAAGCCAGTTACTTAATTAGTCTCTGTATTTTCTAAAAATTACCAAAAATATCCATGTTATATTCCTCTTGTCATCTTCGTTTGTAGATTTAAATCTACTAAATTATTAGTTGGATTCAACAACTGTAAATACAACTGTAAGTAACGAAAGGGTTTTTTAGTTAAAATAAAAAGACTAAGTAAGAGGAGCATTTTCCCTATGTAGAAAATCTTTTTCAATTAATTTAGAGTACAGTTATGTAGATACTGTCATACATCAACTACTGAATTGTGTTATGCGCAGATCATAACTAATCAGATATTTACGATTCTGATAATTAACATAGTGATTATAACTGGGATTTCAACAGCTATCGTGGGCTACCTTTATGACCCATCAAGAAGATACAAATTAGACGTGAGAAGGGCAATCTGTAAATCCAAGCAAAACAGGCTCCGAATATTGGTTTGCATACACAAAGAAGAAAATGTAAATCCAATAATTAGTCTCCTTGAAGTCTCAAATCCAACAAGAAATAGTCCAATAACTGCCTTTGTGCTTCAACTAATGGAGTTGAAAGGCAGTGTCACAGCATTTCTTAAACCACACCATCAACAGACCAAGCGTGATGCTGCTTCATCAACCCACCTTATCAATGCCTTTACTCAATTTCAAAGATGCCATCATGGCAATGTTGTGGCGCAACATTTCACTACAATTGCTCCTTATGCAACCATGCATGATGATGTATGCACACTTGCACTTGACAAAAGGGCAGTCATTATAATTGTTCCCTTTCACAGGCAGTGGGGAGTCGATGGCATGATGGAATCAACTGACCTTTCGATGTACTTCATAAGGCTCCTTGCTCCGTTGGGGTACTTGTTCACCGAGGCCAAATCAAAAGCGATCGGCCAGTATTTACGGGGGAATTGTGGTATCATATCGTTATGCTCTTCATAGGCGGTGCTGATGATAGAGAGGCGTTGGCATACAGTAGACGCATGGCTGAGCATCCAAATACTAGCCTCACTGTAGTTTGGTTCATAACAACGGATTAGAATAGGCCTAGCATAGAGATTGCGGATGATCATGAGCTTGACAATCAAGCATTTGATGAGTTTAAAGATAGTACGGTAGCGAAGAAGATTGTGCATAGAGAGGAGATTGTGAAAGATGGAATAGGAACAACACAAGCTGTACAAGCGTTTACGGAAACTTTTGATTTGTTCATTGTTGGTAAAAATAATGACCCACGTTCTAAGGCTACGTTAGGTCTTTCAGAATGGATTGAGTACCCTGATCTTGGGATTCTGGGAGACACGCTGGTGAATTCAAATGATGAGTTTTCAGTTCTGGTAGTGCAACAGCAACCGAAAGAAAGTAGGCGTGAATTTAGAGCTTTCAGTAAATCGTAGATTACTGTAAAGAAATTGAAGAGTGTCAAAGTGGCTAATTTCTTTCAAAAATTATACCATGCATGCTTCAAGTCAAAACAGAAGGTGTTTGATAAAAGTATCATACTGTTCGATGAAATGTCTCAATGAAAAAAAGCCTTAACGGGAAGGTTTGTATTCGAATTTTGGAGCTCACATGACACCAACAAGGCCTAAGAATGAAAGGTTCTTGAAGTTTCGAGAAGATCAATGGACAAGATTGAGAAGCACAATAATGCTACACATTCCAAATTTTTCATCCTAAATAACCATCCCAAATGATCATATGGCATTCATCAATTGATTAATAAAATTAAAGTGAATTAATTATATTATCTTACCAACCAATTGATGAATGTCACATCATTTGAGATAGTTATTTAGGATAAAAAATTTGGGATATGTAACATTGCTCTTGAGACGCAAGCACACGTATGAACTAAACAAAAATGCATAACCAACCTTATCATCTTGGACTTGGTCCTTTCTAATAATAGCCACCTTGTTTTCAGTACATATATGTTGGTTTACAAAAAGTTTTGGGCCTTTTATTCTTTATCTGCATGTTTTTTTAGAACAAAGATTTTCTTCTAGAATTTTTTTCCTCCTAATTTTTTTTTTGTTTTTCAATGATTAGTTAAGTGTATGATAATTAAGTTAACTTTTTCAATGATTATACACACTTAACAAATCATTGAAAGATAAGAAGAGCTAAGAGAGAAGAAAAACTATGAGAAAATCATATTCCTTTATTCTAAGTTTGGCCTTGATACTTTTCAAGAAATTTAACACTTCACATTGTAGTAGCTTTGAAAATTTCTTTGCAAGCAATTAATTAATCTGCAGCCATACTCCAACGTTAGTATTTATTAGATTTTACATATGTTTATGGGAGTTTAAAAGCTTTAAAAATGCTTGAATATAGCTATGTAAAATTCTAAGCGATTTGCTTTCTTTTCTTTCTCAATCTCTCTCTACTGCCATTTTTGTTTCCTCCTATTGAATAATCAAAACATTTTTTTCCATCTTTACTTAGCAAATGCCTAATTTAGTCATTGTCTCACTGCTTAAGCTAAAGAAAATTTGTATTCTTTTAAGACTAAAATTTGTATTCTTTTAAGACTTGTCGACACTGTCATTTCTATTTCAACATCTAACTAGAGCTTGTAAAACGAATAAATGAAATGAATTCAAATCGAATCATAAATGAATTAAGTCAAAACTCTACTGAATCGGATTTTATTTATTTATTAAACGAATTGAAATATCAGAATTTGGATTCAATTTATTTATTAAACGAATATTCAGTTCGATAATTTAATTTGTTCAGTAGAATTAATAAACGAATCATATCGAATCTGGATTCATTCACTATTCATTTATCCTATAATGAATCCATAATGAACAAATTGAGTATGAGTTCTTTTACAAAATTAAATTTGTTTGGGAGGAAATTTGGGTGCTGACATGGGCCAATAACTCTATGACACATAGTAGGAAAAGTCAACTAAAGAAAGCCACTTTATTTGACTAGGACGTTAGGATAGCTCCAAGCGAGCTGGGAGATATGCTCCTTCTAAGAGGAGGGTAGATGCAACAAAAGACGTAATATCGAAGGTTAAAAATTTGTGTGGTGATTACATATTTGTTTGTTATACACAGACAATATTCTATTTGTATGGTTTATGCATCAGATCCCTATTTTAAAAAATTTTTCACTTTGCCTCATTTGGATCCTTGTACTAGTCAATGTGAGAATAAAGTACGAAAGATAATATTTTTGTAGTAAATTACAATATCATTACCTGTTGCAAATATTGCAAAATAACCAAATCACGTTTTACAACTACCAATCCACTAGCCTGAGCTATTGTTCTTGCTGAACAATCAATATCAATATAGAATGAGGGAGTAACAGATTTACCCATGAACGACATCACAAAATGCTGAGCCATATGAGAGAGTGGAAAATAGATTTGAGTGAAGTCCAATGTATTCGACTTTGAGCCAGAACCACTCGTAGTAGTATGCTTGACTTTTTTACTCTTTCAAGATGAAGAACTGCTTGCCATTAAGAGTAGAAGTTGGGATTTATGAATTTTGAAAAGTTTGAGGAAAATAAATCGGTAGTAATGTAGTATGAGGGTAGAGAAATGTGTTTATGGAGTCAATTTGACCAAAAATAGAAGGAATTAAAGTCAAATTTGAAGGGAAAACCCGCGACAAACCTACAGTTTTAATTTGAGATTTTGGTGATTTGGGCATGAAAATGTGTTTTGATGGCAAAAGATAAGTGTTTAAGAAGGTTAAAAGGCTATGGAAGACTCTATTTTGCAAAAAGAATTAAGAAAAATGATGAAACCTAGTGAGAGAAAGTTTAAGGTTCATGGAGGAGGGTTAACGACTAAGGACCAAAGTGAAATGGAGAAGAAAAATGTCATTGTGTAAATAACTATATGAGTTACTTTAAGATCATTTCTTGATCCCAAAATATTTCAATGGTCATTTGATGCATGAGTTATGAATGCATAGGCAATTTAAACATATGAAAACACAATCTAATCTCTACATGTTTAGTCCTATAATGTTGAATATGATTTCTTGACAAATTGATAGTATTGGTGTTGTCACATCTAATAGGAATGTGTTCTAGCTTGATGTCATAGCTTGTAAGAATTTGTTTCATCCATAATACTTGTGCACAATAACTTCTAGTTGCAATATATTCTACCTCAGTGGTATAAAGTGCAACTAAATTTTGTTTTTTGCTAAACTATAAGACTCGATAGTGTCTTAAAAAATGATATGTATTATTAGTACTTTCCTATCAATCTTATAACTAGCAAAATTGACATCCAAAAAATATGTTAAGTCTATGTGAGTTCCCTTGGGATACTAAAAGTCAAGATCAATCGTGCCAATCAAATACCGAAAAAATTGTTTAACAGTAGACAAGTGTGACTTTTTAAGACAATATTGAAATCTCACACACAACCATACACTAAATATAATATCAGGCCTATTGGCAGTTAAATAAAATAATGATCCGATCATACCTCGATATGTCTTGATGTCAACTTCCTTACATTTTTCATCCTTATCCAGTTTAATGGTTGTGCTCATTAGAGTGCTTTTTGTTGTTCTATTTTCATAACTAAATTGTTTGAATAGATCCTTTACATATTTGGCTTGGTTTATGACAATCCCTTTCTCATTTTGTGCTGTTTGCAATCCAATTAAGTACTTCAGCTCTTTCATCATTCTCATCTCAAATTCTTTACTCATACATGAGAAAAATTCCTTACATAACAAATCATTAGTATAACCAAAGATAATATCATCAAGAAAGTTGTGTCGGCCTTTCCTATTGAGAAACTATTTTCTAGCAAAAAATTCTTAAGCCTATCATATCATGCTTTGGGTGCTTATTTCAAACCATATAATTCTTTTGTTAACTTGTAAATATAGTTTGGAAATTCCTCATTTTCAAATCTTGGAAATTGTTTCATATAGTCATTTAGAAATGCACTCTTAACATCCATTTTATATAAGATAAAATTTTTATGACATGCAAATATCAATAACATCCTAATGGATTCTAATCTAGCTATAAGTGCAAATGTCTCATGAAAATTAATTCCTTCTTCTTAGTTGTAACCTTGAGCCACTAATCTAACTTTATTTCTTACAACCACACCAGTTTCATCGATCTTATTCCTAAATATCTATTTAGTACCTATGATGGATTGGTGTTCTAATTTAGGAACTGATTCCCACACACTATTTCTTTCAAATTGATTTAACTCCCCTTGTATTGCCATAATCCAAGATTCATCATTTTCCGCATCCAAAAAAGATTTTGGTTCAATTTGAGAAATAAATGTAGCATGCTCATAAATGTTTTTTAAGGATGATCTACTAGCTATCCCTCTAGAATAATCACCTAAGATTAAATTTTTTGGTTGAGAAGAAATATATCTCCACTACTTGGGAAGCATTCGAGAAGTACCTTCGTTTTGCTCTACATTTGTTTTTTCATATTGCTTTTGTTTCATTTGCATTTGAGAAGTACCTTCTTTGGTTGTTCTTTTTGTAATTTTGCATCTGCTTCATCATCAACAACAACTTTCTCCGAAGATGAGGATTTAGACTCATCAAATGTGACATACATAGACTTCTTCACAAGTAAAGTTCTTTTATTATAAACCCTATAAGGTTTGCTTGAGTTTGAATACCCAAAAAAGATGCCAACATCAGATTTTGAATTAAATTAACCAATATTATCTTTTATATTCAAAATAAAATATTTGCATTTAAAAACTTTAAAATATTCAATGTTAGATTTTTTTTTTTTATCTTTCTAAAGCTCATATGGAGTCTTATTGTGAATAGGTCTTATCAACACATGATTTAAAACATAACATACAATATTGACAGCTTTGGTCCAAAAATATTTAGGTAATTCATTTTCACTTAGCATGGTCCTAGCCATTTCTTGAATAGACCCATTCTTTCTCTCTACAACTCCATTTTATTTTGGAGTCCTAGGTGAAGAGAATTTATGTTTAATGATATGCTCATTGCAAAAACATTCAAATATATGATTTTCAAATTCTCCTCCATCATCACTCCTAATGCATGCAATGCCATAACCCTTTTCATTTTGAACCTTTATACAAAATATTTAAAAGTATCAAAGGCATCATCTTTATTGGATAAGAATAATATCCATATGAATTTAAAGAAATCATCAACAATCACAAATGCATAATATTTTTCATTCAAGCTAGCATATGTACAAGGTCAAATAATTCTATATGAAAAAGTTAAAGTAGTTTTTAAGTAAAATTAGGATTTTTGTTTGTTAAAAATATTTTGATTTGTTTGTCAAATTAGTATGCTTCACAAATCTTATCTTTTTGAAATCCAATTTTAGGAAGATTTTTTACTAAATTATTTTTGAAAATCTTTTAGATTAAATCCATACTTGCATGTCCAAGTCTTCTATGCCATAACCAACTATCACCATACAATGTAGAAAAACATTTGCCATGGATAAATGCACATTCTACCTCAATGGTATAAATATCATCACATCTATTTTCAATAAACAAAACTTTACTATCACATGCATCTTTTATAACACATCTAGCTTTATCATAAACAACTTTAAAACATTTATCACATAGTTGACTAATACTAATAAAGTTTTCAAATTCTCAACCAAACACACACTCTCAATAAGAGTAGAGGAAACTTTACCAACATTGCCGATTTTAAGAATCTTTTCTTTTAAATTATCTCTAAAGGCAACGTCTCCATTATTTTCAATCTTAATAAAGCTTGAGAACCAAGCATAATTCTCTGTCATGTTTCTTAAACATCCACCGTCCAAATACAATATGTTCTTCCTATTCTTCAAACCCTGTAGAGAAACTCTCAAGTTTTAGGTATCTAAATCTTTTTGGATCCTTAAGCGTTAGCAATAGTTCATTTTGTTTCCTTTCATAATACACATTGCTCTTGACAGACCATCTATTTTTCATATGACATTTTTATTGCAATAATGGCACACATCTTGATCATTAATAGAGGTACTCTTCACAAAGTATAATACTTTTATTTCAAATTTCGCTTATAGTCAATACTTCATTTGTCAAATACACATTTTTGTTAACCAAGCAAGTTATCCAACATTTTTACCCATTAGTAAACTTTAAGACAACATTACTAAGTTCATCATTTTTTTCCCAAGCATTCCATTTTTATTCTTTAAATTATCAACAATAGAATTCTCATGCTCAAGAACAATACTTTCTTTAGAACATAAAAGTTTATCATAAAACTTTTTATTGTCTATTTCTAAAGATTCAATAATTGCATTAGAGAATCATTCACATTCAAAAGTTCTGTCATTTTCTTTTTAAGAGATAAATTATTTTTTTTACTCTCATCCAATCATCATACAGTTCTTTAAAAACATCATATAATTCATCACAGGTAGGAGAATCATTTCTCTCATTAAGTTAGTCAAAATATTTATCCCCAAATGCAATGAGAACTAGGTTTGACATTTCTTAATGTTCTTTATCATCACTTGATTCCTCATCAATGTCATCCCATGTAACCACTATGATTTTCTTCTTGAACTTATTGAGAAAAGGGAATTCCGATCAAATGTGTACAGGCTTTTTATATTTGTAGCAAGTAATTGGCCCCTTCTTCTTCTTTTGATTCTTTTAGTTCTTGAAATTTCTTCAGTCTTTGGTTTTCTTATAGAATTTTATGAATCTCTTGGCCAATATAGCCATCTCTTCATCATCCAACTCGCTTTCCTTATCACTATCATGTTTTGAGGTTTTGAGAACAATGTTTTTCTTCTACTTCTCTTTATTTCCTTTTTCAACTACCATGTCTTCTTCATAAGAAATAAGATAACCAATCAAATCATCAATAGGTAAGGTATTTAAATCTTTAGCTTCATCTATAACAGTTCTTTTAGTTCTTCATTCAATAAGCAATGATCTAATAATTTTCTTAACATATTTGCTTTCCGAAAACGTTTTTCCTAGGGCTCCTAATATATTCACAATGTTCGTAAACCTAGTATACATGGCATAAACACTTTCATTTTGTTCTATTTCAAATAATTTATATTGTCTAGTGTATCAACTAATCTTAGACTCTTTAACTTGCTGTAATAAATAAAAGATTAAGGGATAAAGAAATGTAAACATGCGATTTTAGTACTTAGAAAATTTTATTAAACGCACATTCAAGGCTTCAACAATACTTACACTTGATTTTCAAGGTGTCTATGGATCTTTATAATAAAATATTATCCATAATCTCTTAACCCAAGTATATCCCAACACTTATAACAACTCAATTTGATTTTACAAAATTGATTACAAAAATAATTTTCCTCACAGACTTTATTTGCTTATAAATGAAAGCTCAATGTGTGAATGAATTAAATGAATCAATAATTTTAAGCTCGAGATTGTAGGAAAATGCTCAATGATAATTGTAGTTGTCTAACCTTGATTTGGATTTGAATGAGTCATTTTATAGTTGGACAAGAAAACTAGGTGTTATAGACTTTCTAGGGTTATCAGATCGCAGTTAATTTGTTAGATCACCGTTTTCACTTAAGCAAGTTACCGTTATGTCAAATTTTAAATAGTCGGTTAGCCGCTGACCCATTATCAGTTAGCCGTTAGCTTCCAAAGACCAATCTTTCAATTCTGCTCGATAACGGTTAGTCGTTTTCCATGTTGTCAACTAGCCATTTGTTTCCAAATACTAAGCTTCAATTCTGCCTAATAATGATTAGTCGTTTTCCATATTGTCAATTAGTCGTTTGTTTTCAGAGACCAAGCATCAATTTTTCTCGATAACGGTTAGCCTTTACTTCATTATCAGTTACCTATTTGTTTCTAAAAAGGATGTATACTTGCTTCAAATAATTGGTTAGTTATTTTCAAGATTAACAGGAAACTGTTTATACCTAGAAAACTTATTTTTTGCCTTAAAAACATTTTCAACTTTGAAAGTTTTGATCCAATTTAAAAACTTCTTTAAAACTAATTCAAAACATGTTTGTTATCATCAAAATCATTATTATAAAAATACATATGCTAAAAACCTTGAGGTTTTCCATTTGAGGTAACGAGAACGTCAGTAATCTTAAAACTGATTTCTTCTGTGGCAATGGCTGTATCTTCTGGTTTATCTTTATCTTTAGATTCCTTTATCTTGATTTTCCTCTCAGGGCAATCCCTTTTAAAATGCCCTTCCTTATGACACTGTAAACACTTGAGATGTTTGTATAATATCGAGCAGGTCTCCTCGAGGCCAATCCAACTCGAGTAAAAGACCTCGAGGTCAGCCCATCTCGAGCAGAATACTTGACCGCTGGCACGAAGACGGTCTTACTAAGCGTCAAATCTGGTCAAGATTGAGGACCTCAAGATTTGTCTAGCCCTGAGTTCCTTCTTCTGCTCGAGGTCTTCAAACCCCCAAGTATGACCAATCTCGATCAGCGATGGCACGAAGTGGATGCAAGATTCAAGTACAGCTGGTTCGCGACAGTCTGACCCGTCTCTCCAGCAACTCAACGTGACGATCGATGCCTGACCAATACCCCACGCGGTATGGTGTCATGACTGTTACCGATGGCCGGCACTCGCCCCCACAGTGTCATCATTTTGTACGCGCATGCCTGACACCATAATCAGGCCACGGGAACCCATGCCCACCTGGCCTCCCGTATTCCCAAGATACGGCGCAGTAATCTCGGTTGTCAGAGGGGCCCACACACCATTAATACGGGAGCGGATGACCTTGGAGAAAAATGAAGGATAACAGGAAACCAACGTGTAAGTTGAAGGGGTTCCAGAATTTTTCAGCTTCTTCCTCTCTCTCATGGTTCGGCTATTCTTTAAGAATTGTCATTTTTTATCATTCTTAACTCCTCCAGTCTCTCTAACAAAGAGGGATACAAAAAGAATAACTCGATCACTGACTTGAACGTCGGAGAGTTTTCGCCGGAAAAACACCCGGCGACCCCTGACCTTGTTTTTGTGAGTACAAGCCCGAGGAGATCGTTGTTCCGGTGAATAAAGGAGAATTGAGATTGGCAAGCATTCCTGCTCGAGTGTCCTGCGAGCAGGAGTTTTGACACTATTCGAGAGCACGCAGAAAGCCGCATCAACATCTTAGCACCGTCTATGGGGATCAGTTCAAAAAGCCTAACTTCCCAACACATTCAAGAAACACAACACAACACAATAATGAGAGGAAACAGCAGGAGGGGAATAAGTCCATAAGAGTCAGTGACTTTGAGGGAAGTGGCCAATGAGGCCCAAAATATATAGATCCAGGAGAGAATAGACCGGATGGAGAAACAAATGGAAGCATTGACATTCATCCTACAAAAACTTAGGGAGGGACAGAAGAAAGCATGTAATGACATCCCTGAGTCCAGCCGCAGGAACGCCCCGTATGAGGGCATGTAGGAGATGAAGCCCAGAGACCAAAAACACCAAATGTTGCCGGGAGGGAAGAAACGAACCTAGAGGAAAAGGGATCCCGTCAGCATTTGCAGGACACGGCACTGACCTCCCGTGCAGAGGAATTGGAAGGGGAAGTACGCAGGTTGACACAGGTTGTGGAGGACTTCCAGGAAACGAGAAAGGCCCAAGTTTGAGGATAATGCTGGATAACGAGTCCCCACTCTCAGTGGAGATCATGGGCGTCACAGTCCTCGGGACTTCCAATTCCCGGATCTGAGGTTCTCAGGGAAGAGTGACCCTTTAGTGCACATATAACTGTTCAACGACATGACAGGAGTACAAGGCCTAACGGCAGCCCAGAGGTGCAGGGCCTTCCTATTTACTCTTGAGGGAAGGGTGAGAGAATGGTACCACAGGCTACCGCGGGGAAGCGTTTTGAGCTTCAAACAAATGTGCAGAGAATTTGCGGAGCAATTTCGGGGCACAATGACCCCCGAAGATGACATGATGGAGCTATTGGAGATAAAATAGAAGGAGGGAGAGCCCTTCCGGGAGTTTGTCAAGAGGTATCACCGGTCGATTCTGGATCTTGGGGCATTCAACCATCCTCAGGCGTTGAGGGGCCTAAAGGACGGAATTAGGATGGGGAGGCCGTGGAACAATTTACAGAGCCCTTCGATCCGTTCGTATTCAGATGCGTACGAACAGGTGAAGATGGACATGGTTATCGAAGAAGAAAAGGCTGCAAAACTAAAAAGTGAACAGGGCAGTGGAACGAAGAGGAAGGAAAAGGAGGTCCTACCCGAGGACGTTGACTCCAAGATGATAAGGGATCGGGTTGCTCCCTATAATCCTTATCAGAGAGCTCCCCAACCGCGAATAGCTCCCGCTCCACCTCGCCGTTCCCCCGCTGCGACCGTAAGGAATACAGAAAACAAGATAGCCACATGTCCCGTAATCAACCACCCAACCGGGCTCTGCTGAACAACAGCAGATCCAATACAGGTGGTGGAGCAGAGCCCCGCCTATAAACAATACACGACACTGAAGGTATCGCTCGAAGAAATATTCCAAGTGGTGGAGGAGCGAGGACTGCTGAGCCCTCCAACACCGATGGCCAAACCAACTGGCAGAAGAGATAGGGGACGGTTTTGCCACTTCCACGGTGACCACGGCCACTCAACGTCACAATGCCGGGATTTGAAGAACCAGGTGGAGGACCTGGTTAGAAACTGATATTTAGATGAGTTTATTGAGGGGGCCATCCGGTGGTCAAGCAGCAGCCAGAGAAGGATGATCAAGCCTATGGCATGGACCTAGACTCACCGGCTACAAGGGTGATCTCAGGAGGATCCACGATGACAGGGAGTTCAAACAGGGCCTGGAAAAACTATTGCAGGTACGCCGCTACTGGCCGGGAGGTCCTGTTCGCCGCGCCTGCTGTAAAAAAGGCTAAGGTACGACTGGTGCCCATCATGTGGACAGAGGAGGATGAAGACGGGGTACTGTACCCCATAAAGATGCCTTGGTCGTGAAGGCAAAAGTCGCTAATAAAGAGGTCGATCTAATGTTAGTAGATTCAAGGAGCTCGGTGGACATTCTCTTCAAGTCCACACTCGACGACTTGGGAATAACGGATGTGAGCCTCGAGCAGACAAATACTTCCTTGAAAGGGTTCGAGAGAGGAACGCTGACCCCTCTGGGAATCATCAAGTTAGCTGTGTCTATGGGCTCGAAGCCTTTTGAAAAGAATATGATGTTAGGCTTTGTGGTGGTGGATGAAGTCAGCCCCTATCAAGCAATATTGGGGAGCCCCTTTATGAGGACCAGCCAATTAGTATTATCCACCCACTACTTAGCCTTTAAGTACCGAGTAAATAGAGCCGTAGGAGTCGTCAAAGGCAACCAGAGGATCGCGAGGAGCTGCTACGCTGTGGCGGCTAAGGAGACTATGTAGGTAACATAATTAGACTCGAGGGGAGAGTCAAAGAATGGAAGACAGGAGCCCGCTGAGAAGCTAGGGGAAATTAGAGTAAGACCAGACGACCTCGAGAAAAGGGTCCAGATCGGCTCGGGCATTAACGGGCAGTTGAAGGAAAATCTGGTCGAGTGTTTACGAGCACACTCAAATGTATTCGCTTGGACACACGAGGATATGCCCGGGATTGACCCGGAGGTGGCGTGTCACAGGCTGGCAGTATGAAAGGACGCCAAGTCAGTAAGGCAGAAGAGGAGATGTGTCAACCAAGAATGGTACGAGGCCATGAACTGTGAGGTGGAGAAGTTACTGAAGGCGGGGTTCATAAGGGAAGTTTCCTACCCTGAATGGATCTCAAACGTAGTGTTGGTAAAGAAGACAAGTGGAAAATGGAGAATGTGCATGGATTTCACAGATGTGAATAAAGCTTGCCCGAAAGATAGCTTCCCGTTGCCGAAGATAGACCAGCTGGTGGACTCCACGACTGGACACGGACTGCTTAGTTTCATGGATGCATTCTTGGGTTATAACCAAATTCCCATGCACCGGCCAGACGAGGAATGCACAGCTTTCATCACCAACTAAGGCTTGTTCTGCTACAAGGTTATGCCCTTCGGCCTGAAGAATACGGGGGCAACCTACCAAAGGCTTGCGAACAAGGTCTTCAAGCCACTGATCGGCCGAACAATGGAGGTTTATGTGGACGATATGATCACCAAGTCAAAGGACGCGGAGGAACATGTAAATCATTTGGAAGAAACCTTCGCGCTCCTAAGAAAATACCGGATGAAGCTTAATCCAGAGAAATGTGCCTTTGGAGTTAGTTCGGGAAAATTCTTGGGCTTCATGGTTAGTCATAGAGGAATCGAAGCCAATTCGAAAAAGATAAAAGCAGTGGTGGAGATGAAGTCCCCGCGTACTCTCAAGGAGATACAAAGCCTGACAGGGAAACTGGCATCCCTCAACAGGTTTATCTCCCGAGCTACAGATAAGTACTGCACCTTCTTCCAGGAAATGAAAAAAGGGAGAAAGACAAAACGGACACCGGAATGCGAGGCAGCGTTCCAGCGGTTGAAGGAAAACCTGCTAAAAGCCCCGTTGCTGTCAACACCTCGAGCAGGGGAGGTTCTGTATTTGTATTTAGCTGTGTCGCAATGGGCAACTAGCTCGGTTCTGGTAAGAGAAGAGTCAGGGGTGCAGTACCCCATCTATTACACGAGCAGAGCCTTGTTGGGGGCTGAAACTTGGTTTCCACCAATGGAGAGATGGGCACTAGCCCTACCCAAAAACTGAGACCTTACTTCCAAGCGCATTCGGTGACAGTTTTGATGAACCAACCACTGAGGCAGACTCTGCACAAGCCAGAGACCTCCGAAAGGCTGGTAAAATGGTTGATAAAGCTCAGTGAATTCGACATTAGCTAACTTCATGGTCGAATGCACAGAAAAGGATGAAGAGATGGATAGCGAGCACCCACTTGACCCCTCTGTTCCGAACAACACATGGACAATCACGGTGGATGGGTCGTGTGGAGATCAAGGAGTAGGAGCAGGAGTTGTGCTCCTTAGCCCTGAAGGGGTAGAGATGCAGTACGCCGTGAAGCTAGAATTTGAAGTCACCAATAACCAGGCCGAGTATGAGGCTATAATTGCAGGATTAAAGATCGCCCTAGTAGTAAAAGCAGAAGAAGTAAAGCTTTGAACAGACTCGCAGCTGATAGCAAATTACCTCAATAAAAGCTTCCAAGCAAAAGGCGAGAAGATGGAGACTTACCTTCGGAAAGTGAAGCAGCTAATAAAGAATTTTCGAGCAGTCGAGGTGGAGCAGATCGCGAGAGGGATGAATTTTCGAGCTGACATGATAGCGCGAATGGCCGCTACATCCGACCCCAAAATACCGAAGTCTATCCCGCTAGAAATCAAGACCTGCTCGAGCATCGAGCAGGAAGGTGAGGTGATGAGTTTATCATCGAGCAACACTTAGATGGAACCGATTGTTTCTTACCTCAAGGAAGGAGTGTTGCCTGCCGATAAGAAGTAGGCAAGGAAACTGAAGTGTAAAGCGGCCAGGTATATATTGGTTGATGGGGTATTGTACAGGCGAGGATAAACTCTCCCACTGTTGCGGTGTTTAGATCAAGAGGAAGCTGATTATGTCCTCCGGGAAATACACGAAGGAATTTACTGGAACCATTCTAGCGAAAGGTCTTTGGCTTTCAAGGCCTTAAGGCAGGGATACTTCTGGCCTCATATGCACCAAGACGCACAAGAGAAGACCAAGAGCTGCAAGAATTGTCAAAGTTCTGCCAACTACATGTCCCAGCCTCCCGAGAACCTCACAGTGATGAATTCTCCATGGCCATTTGCTTGGTGGGGAGAGCATCTGCGACTCACGCCGTAGTGGCAATTGATTATTTCACCAAATGGGTTGAGGTGGGAGCCTTGAGTAGTATCACAGAAAGTAAAACCACTGACTTCATTTGGAAAAATGTGATTTGCAGGTATGGGATTCCCCACGCGTTGGTTACGGACAACTGAAGACAATTTGACAACAACAAGTTCAGGGACTTCTGCGAAAACATGGGAATAGAGCTAAAGTTCTGCTCTCCATCACACCCACAGGCCAACGGGCAAGTAGAAGCCGCAAACAAGACTATAAAACGCCTCCTGAAAACCAGACTCGGCGAGCAGAAGGGAGCTTAGGTTGACGAGCTGCCTGGTGTCTTGTGGGCTTACAGAATCACACACAAAACGGCCATAGGGGAAACCCCATTCTCCTTGGCATTTGGGCATGAGGCATTTGTCCCCGCTGAAATAAGGATGGGAACACACCGAACAGAGCACTTCAACGAAGGGCAAAATGATGAGCAGATGTGTGCAGGCTTGGACTTGCTGGAAAAGAAAAGGGAAAGGGTTGCTACAAAGATAGCAGAGTACTAGTAGAGAGTGGCCAGCTATTACAACCGAAATGTGTACATCCGCATTTCAGGTGGGAGATTGGGTACTTAGAAGAGTCAATCAGAACATGAAGGACCCCAGGCAAGGTGTGTTAGGACCGAACTGGGAAGGTCCCTATAGGGTCTCTAAAATAGCCGGTCCGGGAGCGTACAGATTGACCTACCCCGATGGAACGCACAGCATTTGATGAAGTATTTCCAGTAACTTTCCTTATATTGCAAGTATTAATATCCAGTTCCTTCCAAAATAACGATGTATAAAGTTTTGAACATGAATAAAAGTAACAACAATGCTTCCAATATTAATTCAATGTGAGCAAGTCGAAGCTAAGAAGCTCGCGAAGGAAACGCAAAGGCCAGAAGTCTCTAAGCCAAATTTAAGGCGAGACGATGCCAAGCGAGAGCCAATTGCAGGCTTGAGCAGGATAAGCTCGCGAAGAAAACGCAAAGGCCAGAAGTCTCCAAGCCAAATTTAAGGCGAGACGGTGCCAAGCGAGAGCCAATTATAGGCTTGAGCAGGATAAGCTCGCGAAGAAAACGCAAAGGCCAGAAGTCTCTAAGCAAAATTTAAGGTGAGACGATGCCAAGCATGAGCCAATTGCAGGCTTGAGCAGGATAAGCTCGCAAAGAAAACGCAAAGGCCAGAAGTCTCTAAGCCAAATTTAAGGCGAGATGGTGCCAAGCGTGAGTCAATTGCAGGGTCGAGCAGGATAAGCTCGCGAAGAAAACACAAAGGCCAGAAGTCTCTAAGCTAAATTTAAGGAGAAATGGTGCCAAACGTGAGTCAATTGCAGGCTCGAGCAGGATAAGCTCGCGAAGAAAACGCAAAGGCCAGAAGTTTCTAAGCTAAATTTAAGGCGAGACGGTACCAAGCGTGAGCTAATTGCAGGCTTGAGCAGGATAAGCTCGCGAATAAAACGCAAAGGCCAGAAGTCTCTAAGCCAAATTTATGGCGAGACGGTGCCAAGCGTGAGCCAATTGCAGGCTCGAGCAGGATAAGCTCGCGAAGAAAACGCAAAGGCCAGAAGTCTCTAAGCTAAATTTAAGGTAAGACGGTGCTAAGCGTGAGCCAATTGCAGGCTGAAGCAGGATAAGCTCGCGAAGAAAACGCAAAGGCCAGAAGTCTCTAAACCAAATTTAAGACGAGACGGTGCCAAGCGTGAGCCAATTGCAGGCTCGAGCAGGATAAGCTCACGAAGAAAACGCAAAGGCCAGAAGTCTCCAAGCCAAATTTAAGGCAAGACGGTGCCAAGCGAGAGCCAATTATAGGCTCGAGCAGGATAAGCTCGCGAAGAAAACGCAAAGGCCAGAAGTCTCTAAGACAAATTTAAGACGAGACGGTGCCAAGCATGAGCCAATTGCAAGCTCGAGCAGGATAAGCTCGCGAAGAAAACACAAAGGCTAGAAGTCTTTAAGCCAAATTTAAGGCGAGACGGTGCCAAGTGTGAGCCAATAACAGGCTCAAGCAGGGTGAGCTCGCAAAAAAGCACAAGAGCTAAGCGTAAGCTGAATATCAGCTCGAGCAGATCAAGCTTGCAAGATAAACAGAGGCCTATAAGCCTAACTTAAGGCAAAACTCTGTCACGTATAAGCCAAGGGAGGACACGAGCATAAATGACTCGGAGAAGAAAAACAAGGGCCCAACATTTGTTAAAGTTTATTTAGCAAAGGCCTGGAGTAAATCTCACAGGAAAGTGCAAGGCAAAAATATATATACAAACACAGAGGCAAATTATCCAATACATGTTCTTTATTCATCCATCAAAAAATACAAGTACAAAAAAAAAAAATTCAGTTTGTTGGAGCATTAGGGCTAGCAGATGGAGTAGGATCCTCAGGGAGCGGAGCACCTTCCGTGGCAACAGCAGCAGCAGGGGAGACCTCGGCAGTAGGAGGAGCAACCTCTTCAGTCTCGGCAGAGGCCTTAGTTGGGGGGACTCTCGACCCTTGGTTTGGGGCATCGTGCTCGCGCATGTACTCTATGACGCCTGCCTCGAGCTTAGATATGTCCACGTCGGGATGCTCCTTGTCGCTCATCCAGGACAAGAGGCAGCTCCTTCTCGAGTTGGAGTACTTTGGACTCTGACATTGCCGCCTTCTCCTCGAGGGTGGAAATCTCTATGCGAAGCTTCGTTGCCTCTTCGTCCTTCTGCTCAAGAATCCATTTCAAGTTCTGATTTTCTGCTCTAATCTTCCTCTGAGAATCCTGAGTCTTCGTCTTGAAGGCGGTAGCAACAGTCGCAGCGCGAGAGGAGAGGCGGTGGAATACGCCGACTAAGTCATCAGCACCAGAAGCCTCTATCACCTCCAAGAACTTTTCCTCGATCTGTTTGGCGAAGTCCTTAAGGTAGGGATCGGCGATGTCAGGCCGCTGCTGCTCCTGTACGCGTCTTGATCAAGGTCGAGATGAAGTGGAAGTCCTCGAAGCCCTGCGAGTCACCCTCTGTTGCTTGCTCAGTCTCCCCGAGCGGGGGGTGCAGTTCTAATCGGTGAGTCAGCAGTGTCAGTTCGAGGCGACTTCGCTGGAGCAGAGGAGCTGCTTGGGCGGTCCGAGGTGCTCGCAGGCCTCTTCAGCAAAGAAAGCACACCACTCATCTCCTCTTGAGGGACCAGGCCAAACTCAGCAAAATTGTGGAGTGTGAATAGCTCCCTGCAAGAGCTCGCGTTGTCGAGAGCAGTGTTGACACGCGCTTGAAGCTCTTCCCCAATTCTGTAAGAAGCACTCCAAGATACTGCAACAACAACCAGAACAGAATGGTGAGAAGAGATGCAAGCAGAAAAACCAAAGTAAGAATATGTTGAACAGTAGATGACCTGGAGTGCAAAAATGAAAAGGAATCGGAGGAGGGACCCCTTCAGAGGCAGATGCAGCTCTCCTCAATCTCCCCCAGCAAAGAAAAACTTACCCTTCCAGTTGCCACCAGAAGTGGGGAGATCAGTAATGGGTTTCTTGCCTTTCAGACTGGAGGTGAGGTAGTACCAGCCAGGGTCCTTCGGGCTGCTTTCAGTTGGTAGAGATGATTTATCTCCTCTACCGAGGGCTCACCCAGATTGCACCACCTCCACAGCACATAAAGACCAGACAAGACCCTTCACCCATTTGGGTTCAACTGCCCCGGGGCCAAGCGGAGTCTGGACAGAATTCGGACAAAATAAGGCTGAAGAGGCAACCTAACCCCCCACCCAAAACACTCCATATGAAAAGTGACATACCCCCGGGGAGGACGGCTGGTCATCTCACCCTTACCGGGCACCCGCAAGTCCACACTAGCCGGTATGTGGTAGGTGTCCCTAAGCCAGTCTATGTCCGAGTGTGAAGTTTCACACCTCATGTGATCAATGGGGAACCACCCACTCTCTAACCTTTGGCTAACTCTTTCCCCCTATTGTAGCCGGGTCTCCGCCATAACCAAACCCCCTCAGGACTTGAGTCTCTCTCGGGGACCATCCTAATGGGTTCAGAATCACTCGAAGTGGATGATTCTTCGGATGACATTCTACGGGGTTGCTGAGTGTCTGACATGTTTCCTAAGGACACAATCTACCAGATGGGGATCGGAAACCCAAAATAAACGAAGAACATAATAGAAACAAGAAGAGAGAAGAGGTTTATACCTGAGAAAGAGTTGACAACAGGAAATGGCAGCGACGGCAAGGAAGAAGATGAGAAGCACTTGCAAGCGATTAATTTTGATTTGAGCAAAGATGGACAATATGAAGCACAGTAAAGAAATCGAGGGTTTTTAAAGGGGAAAGTGCGTCACTTCAGTAGATGGCACGCATCTCAAGAGACGCGACTGTTCAAGTAACGTCTCTTCAAAATTTAAACGCACGGCCCAGATCCATCCACGTGTCTCGCATTAAATATGAAATGATGGAAGCAGAAGACAGCTCAACACAGAAAGCCAGCCCAGACAAGAAGTTTTCAGTCTTATCTCGCTTCATTCCAAAGACTAGAAACTAGGGGACTGGTGTTTGGGTAATATCGAGCAGGTCTCATCGAGGCCAATCCAGCTCCAGTAAAAGACCTCGAGGTCAGCCTATCTCGAGCAGAATACTTGACCGCTGGCACGAAGACGGCCTTACTAAGCATCAAAGCTGGTCAAGGTCGAGGACCTCAAGACTGGTCGAGCCCCAAGCTCCTTCTTCTGCTCGAGGTCGTCAAACCCCCAAGTATGACCCATCCCGATTAGCGATGGCACGAAGTGGATGCAAGATTCAAGTACAGCCGGTTTGCGACAGTCTGACCCGTCTCTCCAGCAACTCAACGCGATGATCGATGTCTGACTAATACCCCACACGGTATGGTGTCATGACTGTTACCGATGGTCGGCACTCGCCCCCACAGTGTCATCATTCCGTGCGCGCATGCCCGACACCATAATCAGGCCACGGGAACCCATGCCCACCTGGCATCCCGCATTCCCAGGATACGGTGCAGTAATCTCGACTGTCAGAGGGGCCCAGACACCATTAACGCGGGAGCGGATGACCTCGAAGAAAAAGGGCGAGAAAAATGAGGGATAAAAGGAAACCAACGTGTAAGTTGAAGGGGTTCCAGAATTTTTCAGCTTCTTCCTCTCTCTCACGGTTCGGCCATTCTTTAAGGATTGTCATTTTTTATCATTCTTAATTCATTCGGTCTCTCTAACAAAAAGGGATACAAAAAGAATAACCCGATCACTGACTTGAACGTCGGGAGGGTTTTCGCCGGAAAAACACCCGGCGACCTCTGACCTTATTTTTGTGAGTACAGGCCCGAGGAAATCGCTGTTCCGGTAAATAAAGAAGAATTGAGGTTGGCAAGCATTCCTGCTCGAGCGTCCTGCGAGCAGGAGTTTTGATACTATTTGAAAGCACGCAGAAAACCGCATCAATAAATGATTTTGTCATATAAAGTTAATCCAACTTGGCCCTCAATCCAATAACAGTCTTTTCTTTTGAAACTTCTCTTATCAGAGAGTCTCCAAGACTAAGGATAATTGTGCTTCTTGCCTTTTTGTCAATCTCAGCTTGCTATTCAAAAGTTTTTGAATAAGAAGCCTTCTTGCTTTCAGCTTTTGTAGTTGGTCCAATGGCATCCCCCAGGCCTTGAGTAATGAGAAGAGCTTCCATCTTGATCTTTCACATGTTAAAATCATTTTGCCCAATGAAATTTTTAGATCTACCGTGGCAACCATTCTTGAATCTTAAATAGCATATCCAAAAGGCTCTAATATCAATTTGTTGTGAATTTGATCTCTAAAGATTAAGTCAAATCCACCCCAAGACTTAATATCTACCCTCAAGATTAAGAATTAAAACAAAGAATCACATATGCACAACACACAATCAAGAAGTGAAATAACAAAGAACAAAGACACAGTGTTTACAGTGGTTCAGCATCAATGATGATGCTTACATCCACTTGAGGAACCAAACATGAAGATTCCACTCACAAGAATTCAAATGTTCAAATGTTATAGGGATCATAAGCTATTTATAGAGACTATAGAAGAGACCATCTTTTTTTTCTTCTCACAGCTCTCAGGTCCTTTCACACAATTGATTAAAGCATACACCATAACTAGATATTTATACTCTATTTTTCTGGGTTTGTTACTATAATAGACTCCTGCAAAAAAATAACTATTTTAACAGCCTTCTTCATGTGCATATCACAAGTTGTGTTAAGTGAGAATAAAACAACGCTAATCCATGTCATTTAACTCTTGCCACTTGAACATATCATGTGTGTTGCATGTGATAAGTTTTGAAGTTTTAAATATGGCAAAGCTTGTCGTTTTTATTTCTGAAGTTCCTAAAACGACTAGTCATTCATACACGTATCTACAAAGTGACTTGTCGTACTTAAGTTTTTGAGTTCACACTTTATTATTCTTATTATTAGAAAGTCCTACTCAATTTACTGTTTTTTTAAAAAAAAAAATATTATATAAGACTATTACTCTTACTAATTTTAACACTTATTATTTTTTAAAGGATATATTCTTTACTTAATAATTAAAAAATAATAATCTTACGATACCTTTACTTGCATGACAAAGGAAGAAGCCCTGCACAAAGGCTTTTCATCAACTTTGTCATTGACTTTCATGTTTGTGATTTTCCAATTATTTAAACAAGAGTCTAAGCCGCAAGTCTTAACAATGAAGTTAAAATGATATTAATTAATTTAAGTAAACCAATAAAATTAACTAATTAAGCCTAAAAGTTAAAACATGGATTAAGAAATAAAATACAAAATGGATATGCCTCTGTTAGGTAAGTCGGTGGCATTGGTGGTCGGCAGTGCCAAATGGGACCATTGGGCATCACTTTTTGTTTAAATGCAGCGTATTGATCACGGAAATGTCTTTTCATCTCCTTATCTTTTTTTTTTAAAGAATAATGATAATAATAAATAAATAAAATATTATCTTTATTATACTGTACAGAACTGCTCGATGGCAACAAAAATAAAAATATCATCAAAACATCTTACCAAATTTTGGTGGATCACAATTTCAATCTGAATCAAATATCAACTTTTCTTTTCATTTAACTATAAAAATTTAATATATGTTAGCTGGCAATTTTTTTAATTAATATAATTATAAAATATTATTTTTACCCCTATTAAAATTAATTTGTTCTCCTTTTCTTTTCCCTTAAAATTATACAAATAAAAGTTCTAAACTTCGACATGCGCAAAATTCAGTTCTAAATATCTTTCGTTTCCCGACAAGATAGCATTAGTTGTGCAAATTTATGTAAAATTGACCTGTTTAGCTTGTGACCACTATTAATTTTATTACAAAAGCACTTATAAATCCCAATTAAAATAAATTAATTTCAAAATTTTGTTAAAATAAGGGAGTAGATTTTCGAACAGAACTTCAAACCTTCATCCATGATACAACGACAGAGATCTAGTGAGGCTACGACGCACGTATTAATAGATTTGTAACATATTATGTAATATAATATTAAAAATAAAAGTCCACCTAAATTGGAGTAAAGCCAACTAGTATAGCCATTGAATTCAATGCAATTTGATATTTTAACTATTACTAATATTTTTTTAATTTACAATTGAGTAAAGTTTAAATTAAATTTTTAATTTTTTTTAAAAAATAATTATCAATTAAAAAAGAACTACTTGAATCTCCTCGATCAAAACTTCAAAGACATTAGATCTGTATAGAGAGTAACATAAATGTTTGGAGAATGCCGAGCAGGCCCGCTTGACAACAATTTAGGTAGAACAAAAGACCTGATCGTTAATACGAAGACACTCCTGCTCGATGTCGGAGCTGGTCGAGGTCAAATGTTTTAAAGTTAGTCGGGTCCTGATATTTCCTTCCTGCTCATATAAGGTAACTAAGACCCTCCACCACTGAGCAAGTCCTGAGTGCGCTATGAACAACACCATGAATAAGAAGAGACCAGAGTTCGAGCAGAGCAAACCTAAGCATGGGAGTCTCATCTCCTGACAACTTGTCACGACAATCGATAACTGACAGGCACCCCCACGCCGTAGGGTTTCGTCACTGTTACCGATAACCGGCGCACGCCTCCACAGTATCATCATTTTACACAAACCTACACGGCATCATCATTTGATCACAGAAACCCATAGCCGTCTTACATCCTATATCCCTAGGTTGTGCTGCGGCAACCCATAACTGTCAGAAAGACGCAGGCGCAATTAATGCAGAAAATGGCGCCCAAGCAAAGAGGGGCAGGAAAACAGAGGGATAAATATTAGACAAATGACAAGGTAAAAGGATTCTGATCCAATTCTGAACTCAGATTCTAATTTCTCTTCTTATTTTTTATCCCTTTGAACCTCCTAGTTTCTGGTTTTCTCTTAGATTAATAGAGAACTCATAAAAAATCAACCCGATTACTAACTTGAGCGTCAGAGGATTTTCGCTGGAAAAATACCCAGTGATCCCGATATTTTTTCTATGAATACAGATTCGAAGACACCACCATTTCAGTGAACGGAAAAATATAAGAATTAACAGAAAATTCTGCTCGAACAACCAACGACCAGAAGATAATACCATTATTTGGGAGCGAACAAAAAATTACATCAACAACAAATTTGGTAACTCTAAATTGGAGCCTCTCCAGCTTAGCAGTTGCCTATAAAAATAAAGATTAAAAGGAAATTCGAAATTATAAAATGAGGTGAACAAAGATTATGGGATTATGATTTTAGGGAAATATAAAAATGGCCCACCAGAAGGGCGCAACGTGGAAGGTACAATACAATGGAAAATAAACATATAAGTTGACCTTGACCAACTTGTGCACCAAGTAAACCTTTTACCCCAGCTCCTCATCTCTGACTGGTCAAACCTCCAGAAGATGTGACGTTGTGTGGGACCCAATATCAGCAGGTAGGACCCCACATTTAGTTGTGACAAACTGACAAATGGCTAACAAATCTTAAAATCCAAATGGCTCTAATTTTTTAAAAATCCGAATAACTATTAATACGAATATTTAAATTATATATTTATTTTTTATAATATCTAAATTTAAGTAGTATTTTATTTATTATTATTTAAATATAAATATCTAAAAATTATATATAAATTAAAAAAATACATAAATAATTTTTTAAAAAATTAAAATTTCATGACTTTAACAAACATATCAACTCCTCAAAATTAGTACAGGGAGTTAGGCTTAAAAATTTGGATTCATTTGTTTTTTCAATTATGTGTTTCATAAATAATTGATTTAGCTGTCAGGAGTCTTGGTGAAATAATTTTATTTGGTAGCCATTCAAATTCGAATCTACAGAAAATTGAAAAGAAGTTAAAATATTAATTTAAACTTTACCTATTATTATATAATTTTTAAAAATAAATAAAAAAATTATAGACTCTTATTTAATAACCAACGAATCAAAATTAGCACAAAAAATGAAACCAACTCTAAATCCAACCGTGATGAATTTAAATTATAATGATGTATATAATCAGTACATAAAAACGACAATTGTTTCCTACTTTTTTTCTCATTTTCTTCGTTTGAAAAAATGGATTTAATAGCAAGTTTAATTCAATACAAATACAAAATTGAATTGAGGCGCCTCAAAACAATATTAAAAAAACTAAGCAATAGAAACTTCTATTATGTATATGCCTACAATTTTGAATATACATTACAAAATGTGGTAGAAATATACAAACAAACAAACAGAATGCAATTAACAAATGAAGGTAATATTCTTATTCTTCTGAATTCTATCATTCTAAATCCCTTCCAAATGTATAGTACTAAATTTCCAAATCTGTGCAAGTTTCAGAATAGCAAGGACTCGAAGAACGTGTCATGATCCCTTGGTTCTTCCTTGGCTCTTGATAACACGTTGTCTTGCTGCTGACCCTCATTCATGTAAGACCCCAAAGGATTCCCATATCCGGGAAAGCCCAAGCTGCCGGTGCCCTGCAACATTTCAAGGGTATAGGGTGCTTGGCCTTCTGATGAGGATACCCTCAGATTGCGAATAGGATTCAGCATGGAGTTGTTGCTAGGATGATGAGGCACCAACGATGCCCTTACAGGCAACGTCCCATTGTTGTTGCTATTGCTGTTACTGTTATGGTTATTGTTGCTGCTGTTATCGGGCACAGACCTGTTGCCGCTGCCACGAGCTGCCGGAACATCATGGTTGTGCTTTCCCTCATACGTTGTGATCACTGCTCTAAGATCATGTGATGCTCTCTCAACATGCTTCCTCACTGGACAACCTGGATGCGTACACTTGTAATAACTCCTGAAATTTCGATCAAATAACAAAATTAGATTACTTATAACTCCAATAAAATAATAGTGTTAATTAATACGAAGCTGAATCCTGAAACTTGGGGATAAAGCAATATGCATCCCATTTAATGCTAAAAGGTTAAAGCACTTGCTTTGTAGGAGAAGACAAATATATATATATACCTTTAAAACAAGCCTATAAACAGAATCCACCTTTTAAAGTACATAAACCTTATATAAAAAAATGTCTTGCATAAAACCATACTAATACCCAGAAGTCCTAACAAGTATGCCCATTTTACGGTTACATAAGTTATACTACAATGAAAAAGGAACTACCAATAATGAAAAACGTTGTAGATGTTACTGACAAATGATGCAATCCAGAGTAGTGCATCCAAATAAAAAAGATAATTTAAAGTGGATTAACAGAAAAAATACTAACCTTGGATTTGGATTCCCCTTGACAACTTTTTGGCCATATTTCCTCCATCTATACCCATCATCTAGAATGTCAATGTCACTAGTGGTTTGAACAACAACTCTTGGTTCTCTCACTGTTCTACTTCCAGGAGCTGAAATGCCTTCACTTTCACCCTCAATTTTCCTGAATAAAATCAAGCGAGCAAGCAAGCAAATGTTAATACAAACAAGTAATCTTAAGATAATTATCTTAATAACTTAACAATTAAGATTACTCAAGCTTACCATCTTTTGGCCTCAGGTTCATCTTCATCAAAATCATCTCCACCAGCTCCTCCTCCTCCTCCTGATTTACTCTTCTGTGAACCCTGATCAATGTCATCATCTCCCAACGATATCGAAGAATTCTCTGGGGTTGCAGCTGAATCCATCTGTCCACTTCCATGTGTAGCATATGACTGATCTTGTATTTCATTTGAATGTTGAGTAGATGCTTGGATGGCATTAGAATTAACTGAGGATGACGATGATCTCCTTGTAGATTGAGGCTTGGGATGATTGTGACTGCCCTTATAAACAATCTCAGTTATTTGCCCATCTAATGACCTCTCAACTTTCTTCTTTGTGGGACAACTTGGGAATGTGCACTTGTAATAACTTCTTGGGTTTTCACTTCCTTTCACTTGTTTTTGCCCATATTTCCTCCAATTATATCCATCATCAGATTTTTTACTCTGATGTTGGTAGTTTCCATAATCTGATTGGAGCCCATTGTTGCTCTGATTGTTACTTTGCAAGGTTGTTGAAAAACTCTGTGCCAATTTGACATCTTGCTTTGTGGATTCCTGATAATTCCATGGCTGGTTTTGCTGTGCCTGAAAACATAAATAAATTTAAACCAATTAGAGAGAATTCAACAGGCAACAACAATATTATTTAAAAAAAAAAAAAAAGCAGAGCAAACTTTAAATTGAATGGATTTAAATTATGTTACACACAATTGATGATGTTGTTTTGGGCCTTGTTTGTGTCGGAAACGAGAAATCAGATTGATTTTTGTTTTCCTGTTTAACACTTTGCTGATCGTTACTGCCAATATTGCTCTTCCAGTTGAAGGATTGAAATGCTCCTGTTGTTGGAGATGGCAGAATCTGCACATCAAAACAAAAAATAACCAAAAATAAAACGGCCATCAATCAAATTATGCCAAGTAGAGTCAACAAGCATCATAAAACTCTTAAGAAAATGTTTAAAACAGAAAAAAACAGAGACCTCTCATCATATTTATGAAGTCAACCAAGTCTTCCACGTTTTAGATCAAAATTCATCTTCAATATAACATAAATATAAACTATATTCCTTTCCAGGCCCAAACCCGTGAATGGAATTCGCACCCCAGAACTCTTGTACCGTCTGGAAAGATTTTACCAGTTGAACTAACAAGCAGCCACGGTGAACATATACAAAGAAAAAGAAACTTACGTTGGAAGTGTTAAGCAAAACAGGGGAGTCCAAGAGCTCAGCAGGGCTGAGGCCAGCAGGGATAGAGAAGTAAGAAGAAGGAGAGAAAAGTGAAGGAGGGGAGATGGGCAATGAAGGAGGCTGGATAGACTTGAATTTAGGCACACCCGACCCGGTTCTCTCAGCTATACGATCCGATAACCCACGAGTTGTAGTTGTTGTTGTTGTGCTGTTGTTGTTATTGTTATGAAGTTGAGCATGATCGGCCGATGTGGGAGATGTAAGAAGATCAGTGAAAGAAGTGGGGGTCATGAAGGGATGTGTTGAGAAAGTGAAATTGTTTGTTGGGTGGTGGTGGTGGTGATGATGTGAGTTTGTTAAAGTGTCTAAGTTACCAGACGAAGAGGCCATTAAAATTGAGAAGTGAGTATGATTGACCCAAAGAGCTTTTTAAGAGATAAAGAGAGGTGTGAGAAATTGAAAAGGGAAAATTAATTTGAAAGAAGAAAAGAAGAAGATGATGAAGATGGTCACGTATCGAACAAGTCACTATTTATTTATTCACTTGTTGGATAATACTATGGTGTCCCTTGTATTTGTTTGATATGTTAACTAATAAAATTGTTTCTCTGTCTGTATCACATGGGTCCTAAATTCTTATTATTATTTCATGTAATTTTATATATATATATAAGCTTCAAATACAATAACTTCTCATGAGAGAGGCAAATAAGCAACTGTAAAATGCTATAAAACTAAATCAAATGCTGAACTTATAGGGCACATTTTATTTATTTAAAAATCATCTTAACTGAAAAAAAATAATTGCATTATTAAAAACCTAATATCTAAATATAGATACAAAGAACCTTTTCAATACAGTTCAAAATTGACACTTTTGACCTATCTTAACTATTGTTGATGAATATATTGTTCTAAAGAGAAAAATAATTCTCTATAATATAGGCGAATTATCAATAAAAATCACTAAAATAAGAAAAAAAAAAGAAATAATCATAAAATACAATTAAATCTATAACTTTGATCATTGTCCCTAATTAAAATGGAAGTGCCCTGATAAAAAAAAAAAAAAGCATCAAATCACACTTATTCAAACACAACAAATTAGGGGAGGGGCACCCATTCAAATCGATTCGGTTTTGGAATAAACTGAAATTTTTAGTTCGGTTCACTTTGAAAATTTTAAAAAATTAGTTTGAGAATTTCCATTTGGTTTGATTTTAGTATTAATTCATTTGGTATTTTTAGTTATGAAAATTTAACCGAAACCAAAAAAAAAAAAATTGAATCAAACCGATCCGATATGCCCTCCCCAAAAACTACTTGGCATGTGTTTAATTCAATTTTTTTAATTTTTTAGTTTAACTTTCAGAATTTAAATTTTGAACTAAAATCGAATTGGAGTATTCAATTTTGTATTAAATCAGAATATTTAATCTTTTTAAGAAAAATACAAAACCAAACTAATAATTTTGGGATTCAGTTTAGTTTTCCCACCTCTACAACAAAATTACCTCTATTCTAATTTATTATTACTTTTTTAATACTAAAAATATCTAATTTGACACTACATGAAAAGGATTTCTCACATAAGAGACCTATTTGATATATAAAGGAAAAGATATCTTTATATATGATATTAAAAAAGTTAGGGATCTGAATGTTATAATATCTTTTTAAGTTGGTTGTTTTATTTGTTTAATTGAGAGGAGGTTTCTGGGAAGCTAAGCGGAAGGTTTGACCGTGGAAAAATGTTACAAAGAGATTGGTGCCATTGGGTGTGTGTTTGTTTTAAAAGACAAGACGTTGTGTTAATGTTTGTGTTTTTCTTGCCTTTTTTTTTTTTTTTTGGCTTTTTATGGTCAAAGCTCGTGCGTTTGACTGGATGGCGGCTCAAACTGAGATATCTTTTTATTCTTCCATACGTGTGTTGTCTAGAATGTAATCCTACTTCGGTAGGATTGTAGGAATTGAAGTGGCGTTTGCTTGGGTGGTGAGGATAGAAGAAACGAAAGAAATTTGAATTTTTATTTAATTAGATAAAATATATAAGAATTTAATTTTTATTAAAATTTAATATCTATCATAATAAAGAATTTGAATTATATACTAAAATGTGAAGAATTTTTTTTTTTTTTTGGGAAATCAAAGCTTCTAAAATTACCCATTCAACTTTTGAATTTGTTTAATGCTATCAAATAATTATTATTTATAATTTTTATATTATAAAAAATATATTAATAAAATTTAATTTAAAAATTTTAACAAAATAATAAATATTTATTTAATATGAAAATATAAAAACATAAACTAACAATTGTCTGATCGTCACGAGAGCACGACTGGACCACCGATCAGCTACTCTGGGCCGTCATCAAACTGAAATCGAACCTCTCCAGAACCTCATTGGACCTCTACCGAAACCCGCTAGATTGTGGCCGGAATTTATTTAGAAATAAATAATGTTAATTATAATTACTTAAATTAATAATAAAATAAAATTATATTAAATTTAATTTTTTAATTACAATTTAATTATAAATATAAATAGTTATTTAAAATAATTTTTTAGTAGTTATATAAATATATAAAATCAAATAACTGTTTAATTTTTTAAATTATATTCATCATAAATATTAAAAGTTTAACACTTACTCACTTAAGACTAAAATCGTCTTCATAAAAAATTAAATATTTATTTTCTTTGTATAATTTTAGAACAAACCAAGCATTAGAAAATTATTTTACTCTCCTCTCCTCTCATTTTCTTTCTTTTACTCCACTTTCCTTTCCTCTCGTTTTCTCAAACCAAACATCATCTGAGGATATAATACAACTTATTAATATTAATAAATATATGTATCATAAGTATAGTTAAATTTATATAATTATTATTTATATATTTATTTTTTAAAATAAATACATATATATCATAATTTCATTTATTCATTAATTGATGACTTTTTTTATTTAAAGTTTTGTAAATTATAATAGAGATTGTTTATAGCTAGAAACAATTTTATTGAGTTAGTAGTTTTTAAGTAATTTTATTTATCTAATCATTTGAATTTATTTTTTAAAAAAAGTAAATTAAAAAAATTGGTTTTGATCTTATCCACCTCTCTATTTAAACAAGAAATTGAATTTGGTGAATTTAGGGATTAATTAGATTCTAAATTTAAAAATTAATTAAAATTTTATGTTTGATTAAATATACAGTAGTTATACCATAAGGATGTCGCGTGTGGATGGAATCATGGAACTAAAAAGTCAAAGGCACACAAAAAAATAAAAAAAAAACAATAAAAAGAAGTAAGAGGCCAAACCGATTGGAAAAATAACATCCAACTTCCTAAATTGATTTTTAGTATTTTTTAATTTAGTCTAATAGTAATTTAATTTTATCCAACCTATTCCGGGGATTCGAATCTTAATAAAAAAAATATAAAATTAAATGCTCCTTAACATGTTTAAATGAAAAAAAAATATAAAAACTATCATTTGTATTTATCCCTACATATTTAACGAAATTAGTTGGTATTCCCTAACAGAATGATTTGAAGTAGCCCTATCTTTTAAGCAAATACATAAAATATCTTTCTCTTATACTTTTGTCATCTAAAAAAGATAATTATTTTCTTTTATTTATGTAAAATGTTAAGGGTATCGGCTTTGGATGAAAAATTATTATATTGCCTAGTAACTTAGGCAGTGTAAATAAATTTTGACATTTATGGTAGTTTCTTGTCATCATGCAAAAAATTAGGTAGTTTCATAACAATTACGTTTTATTTATATAGATATTATTAAATTGCTTGGGGGTGATAATATCCCCAACCCATAATCTTCGTAAACCAACCCATTTTCAGAAAATAATTATAAAACAGTGCACATTATTTTTTTTGAAAAAATTACAAATAAAGAAGAACTTAAGAGAATTAAATAATTAAATGTATCTTAATTTACTTTTTTGTGACACCTATATATATATATATGTTTGATTACAAAGATTGCTTTTACATAAGTTTAAATTGACTATTTTAACTTTATAAGGCAAAATTACCAATAATTTACTTTAATTTCAATATTTTTTTAATTTGTACTAAACTCATTGTTTGTAATACTACCTTATTAGTATGATTTTTAAACTTTAATTAAACTAACATAATGTCTTGATAGCACAATACTCATGTAAATTACTCAATTGTCAAATTTACGTAATCCACGCATAAGGATAGTTAAAATAATAATTAGATTTCATTTAAAAATATTAGGCTATAAATCGTAAAATTAAATACTTAAATTATTAGATATAATAACTTATATTTATTGGAGTAATTTGATCGATTTATATCGTAATAAAATAATAAAATAAACCTTTATGATAAAAGATGGTCAAAAGAAACATAAAGAAAAAGTTAAGATAAGAATTTAATTAATTAAATATACAAAAATTTTATTAATTTATATTTTGTTAAAATATTATGTACTCATTGTAATTATTTTTTAAAAGTGAGGTAGATTTACAAAAATAAAGGGATAAAAATATCCTTACCCTATTGCTTGTAATTTTTTTTTTTAATTTAAGTAATTTGATCTACTCTCTACTCGTGTGATTAGAATTCAACATCACAATAAAAAAAAATGAAAACAATAATTACTTACTTTAACATATTGAAATGACAAAACTATAAGAAATTATATATTTGCACTTGCATGTTTAACGAAGTTGTATTGAAGTATTTTCTAATTAGATGATTTGGAGTACCTCCCTCGTATAAAATAGCTTCCTTACAAGCAGCGGCAAATACACCCACATCCAAAAAAAAAAAAAAAAACCTCTTTTATATTTTTATCATCTAAACATGTTAATGGGGAATAATTATAATTGTCTTTATGTCTATATATTTGCGTGATCAATGACATAGTAATCTCTTAGCAAAGATACTCTTAACACAATCTACCAGATTTGGACGAGAAGGTAATTAAATTATCTAGTAACATATATAGGTAATTTAAATAAAGTTGGATGCTTCTGAGTAGTTGCTATATCATGCCAAAAATTAATAAGATTTTCAAATTAATAACCGTGATAAATTTCTTTCTATAAAGTAACGTACATCATTTCTTTTTATGTTATCCGATGTACAAAATTTTAATTGATTTTTTAAATATGCTTAAAATTTAGAGTTTGGTCATTGACTCCTAGTACCGGCAAATTAAAGCCTATTAGCTTTTAACTTTTCTGGATGAGATATTTTTGGCGACGTAAAGTCGCACAATCTAGAAGCTGCAAGCCTGTAACAATGGGCAATGTCCTGTTGTCCACGCAGCAGAAGAAGCGGAAGCTGCCCACGTATCTTCGCTTTTGTTAAAAAGTGCTTTTTAATATGGGGACCCCAAACAAAAGCAATTGCAGTGGCCACCAGCCTGCCTAAAAGTGCCTTTAATGTGTTTTGTGCTCAAGTTAAATGTATAGTTTGGTGGCTATTTTGTGCTGTTCTTTCTTGACAAATTGCAACCAACATTTTAACAATAATTCGTCGAAAGAACTCCATAGTAATATAATTTGGAAGGATCTCTAAAATGCTTAAAAGCTGCAAGGCTTTACATTTATTTAGAAATTTATGTAGATATTATCTTATTCTTTATTTTTTTTAATAGTTATATTCTACAAAAGTTGCATCCAACAATTAAAAATAATTACACCATCAAAAAAATACTTGAATTTATTAAGAAAACACTTGTATTAATGTATAATGTTACATAATATGACTCGTAAATACATTTTATGTTCGGTTTGAAGGCAGTAAAGGAGAGGAGAAGAGAGAGAAGAATGACAGGAGAGAGAAATAAAAAGAAAATATAAATTTTATATTTAATTAAATAATAAAAATAAAATTAATATTTTTTTCTATTTCTTTTCGCTTTTATCATTTCTTTCAACTAATCATAAGCTTAGAATACTGTCCAAATACCCTGAGTGTAGTTCAAAAATAAATATCAATTAAGGACAAACCTCTACTTACATATATCTTCTACTAATATTAAAAAAATACCTATCCCTATCCATATTAGTCGAAAATAATTTTTTTTTAAATCTCATTAGATATTCGAATTTAGTTACATCTAGGATTTTGTCACTATCATAAGTAAACTGAACGATAATTTTAAATTGGCTTTAAGGGATATGGGATTCATGTCTCCTCAACGACCTGCTGTTCAGTCGAAGGCAATAAATTTAAGTTGACTATTTAATGCCAATTATTTTAGGCCTTTGCTAAATCTTTGACCAATCCTCTTTCTTTTTTCTTTAAATTTTTATCACCTCATCAATTTATTTAAAATTAAATAATATTATCCACCTTAAATTTTTTATTTTAAATAATATAATATTTATTAATTAAATAATAAAATAAATATAATTTATTTATTTTATTTTAATTAATTAATTAATTAATATTAAATTATTTAAAATAATTATTTAGAATAAAAAATTTAAGATATTAACAATTATAATGAATAATACGTATTTAATCAGGAAAAATATCAGACGAAATTTATTAAAACGGCCAAATAGGACTTTTGGGAGTTGAAATGTGGGAATTTGACCGATTAAGAAGCGAATGCCTCCTCTATCACTGCCAAATGTTAAGCTGAGCCAAACTGCAAGCCAGCTTGATATTAAGAAGCACCAACAAAGACCGGCCAACCTGCCTCAGCTTTGTTCTTATCAGAGGTTCCCACAAACGACAACAAAACAGGCTCAAATTTGCTGGGAATAATGAACCCGGGTCCTAGTTTTAGTTAAATAATCAAAGCAACACCATGTTAAGACAATTCGAGGTTGTCACCAGTTGTAAAATAGAATTTAGTAAAAAACTAGTAGTTGTGACTTGTAAGGTCTTGTTTGTTCAAATCCTGTGAACCTGTGAATAAATGTAGTCTAGTACCTCACTTCCTCTGAAATCAAATCTGGATTCTCACTTGCAGCTTCCATTTTTCGAGTCAATTTTCACCTGTCAACCACATACAGAAAACTCGTCAGTGACATAATTCATCGTATTGGCCTGTCTCCACCAATACTAATAGAAACCTGAAGTTTGTTATATATGTTCTACTTGCGTTGAATTTGTCCAGGTCAATTCCAGGCATCTTATTTCTTTTTGGCCTGACAAAACACTTGTAAATTTTTTTTTTTTTTCTAGAAAAATCAATAACACGATAATTATATGTAATCTACTTAGATATATTTCAATCTTCGAGTCATCAGAATAGCAATTTGCTGTACTGGACATATTTAATAAGGGAAAAAAGATCTGAGGTTGAATATGGCATCATAGAAAGTTGGAAGAATAGCTTCGGAAGCACAAAATTAAGACCTGAGTTTGAATATGACAAGTGAAATCCATGTATAGGAATGAATACGTACAAAGGGGAAAGAGAATAGCACCTGGAAAGGCTTTGTCTCTCCACAGAAACAAACAGTTTTGGGCTTCCATGTAATGAAGGAATGATTGAGGAAGTACAGGCCTAAAGGATGCATTGAGCTTTACTTTAATTAATCCTTGATATCTCAACAGAGCATCGACCAGCCCACTTGGAGTCAAACCCACCAAATGTAAGATAGTCATGATCTGCAAGCGATTGATGCTAGCTAGTGCTATGAGGCCTACATCTGTTACTGAACAATATGATAAATTTATCTGCAGTAAAAGGAAAAAACCACTGTTGAAAGTTTGGAATCATTGTCCAATGAATCAGAGTAAACTGAAACAGAAGGAGAGATTACTTGTTTCAGATTTTGGGAATATTGAGCGAGTGGAACCATTCCATTGTCATTAATATTGAAGCACTTCTTGATATCCAGCACTGCTAGTTGCCTACATCCTGTGGCAATGGCTGATAGACCTACTGCTGAGATACAAGAGCATCCTCGAATTTCGAGAACTTTTAACCTCAAACATTCTGACAATGAAATTAAAGAGGTATCTGTAATTCTTTCATTATAAGCTATATTGATCATCTCCAGGGAAGAACAACCACGGGAAACTGCCGCAATGCCTACATCAGTTATCCTTGAAGACCTACATGAAGAGTAGCAATAAAATCGTTGCAAGAAATGAATATTGTAAGGCATGTACTAGCACAGATAACAGGAAATATATGCACCAGGGAGCTTTGAATAACTTTAGTCCAGACAAGATCTAGCTTCTTTCCTTTAAAAACAGTCCTACGAGCCATCCTAGCAAAAACTCTCTGCTCTAATGAAACATAATCTTGTAGGTTTCTTAACCACGTAATAGAATTAAATACTACAAATAATTTGCTGGCAATGTTCCCAGATCAGAGGATTAATGAAAAACTTGTTAATCATATAGTAGGCATTTCATACAGTGATAACATACTATGCACAAAGTTGAAAGGTTACAAACCTGTACAAATCAAGCTCCTTAAGCATTGAACAACTGCTTCCAACATGTTTGAGTCCTTCATCAGTTATGTTTGAGCAGATACCTAGTTTCAAACTAGAAAGTTTGGAACATCTTGAGATGGACTTCAGGCCTGCACTGATATTTCCCGTGTCATTCACTTAACTTTTAATCCATACAAAATAAATATTAGGATCAAGGTACAACCTTCATCATTGACTTCATTTTCTGTAATGTCCAATTCCTCTAAATATTGACATCGCTGTCCAATCAACATAAAGGCCTCCCTTGAAACCAATTTACAACACTCCATTCTGAGAGAAGTGAGTGAGGTACACGATTTTGTGATGCTATCAATAGAGGCATATGTTATCTTGTGACAACATGTGATGTCTAACTTCCTTAATTCTTTATGAGATTGAACAACAAAGGAGAGTTCCTCATCTGTTACTCCTGAACACTTGCTTAAACTCAACTCCTTGAGAGAAGCGTGCCAATTTCCAATAGCTTGTATCCCAGAACGAGCGACTGAACAATCTTCAAACTTAATTGATTGCAGCATTGGGAAATTATGCAGACATTTTGACAGATCTGCACTGACCTGAACAATCATTGAAAATGTAATGAATGAGATAATAATTACAAAGAAGGCTACCCAAAGAAGTATCACACTTACCCAAAAGCTGTGAGCTAATATAAGCTGCTGTAGGTATTCAGCTCCTTTTATCAGAGAAGACAAACCCACATGACTTATATTCTGACACTTTGATAAGTTTAGAGCCTGTGAAAGTTTGAAAACATTTTAGATAAATTTTTGATGCCATCTTAACTTGAAACAGAACTCAAGTTATTATTCAAAATTCTCAAATGCATAAAATTTGATCTATGCAAAAGAAATATACCTTTAGAGACTTGCAACTGTGTTCAATGGATGCAAGGCCGTCATCGTCAATACCATGGCATCCCTCAAGAACTAGATCTTCCAGATATTGTAGTTTCAGGACAGATGGGAGACATTTCTCGGTTATCTACAATATGAAAACATAGAAAGTTCAAGTTTCCATTCTTTTTTTTTTTTAGCCCCCTAAGGGCGTGGTCGGGTTGGTCACCATGCTTCGCTGTAGAGCCGTAGAAGCCCAAGTTCGATTCTTGGGAGTGGGAAGGAGGTTAAAAAATTGTATTTGGACTTGTCCGCCCCCCTTTCCTTTAAAAAAAAAAAAAGTTTCCATTCTTTTTATCTGGGAAAAACAAAGAAAGTTGAATTGACTATTTGCTTAGTATTTAATATGTGTAGGTTTGTAGAGCCTGCTAGTGTATGAGTAAAAAATAAATTAGACATACTTGAATGCACCCTCTTTATCACTCAATAAATCCTTAATCTAAATCTCGTAACAGAAAATTCTCTTATAGGCAATCCTAAATCAATTTAATCTTCTTTTCTTTCTGGAATAGACTAAGAAAAATCAAATTTAAGTAAAAAGCATAGTGATCGATCATACATTTTCTCTGTCTATGGAGAACAATGAAAAGGAAAGATGAGTTTACAACACGATTTTCAACAAGTGTGATCACTATTGTATTAAGATGTTACTAACATTCCATAAAAAGCAAGTTTTTGAGGAATAGTTTGTCAATTATCATTTTACCCCCACTATCTAAAACCACTGCAGAACTGCACATGACCCCAATACCAATAACAAAAGATGACAGCACAATCCACTTCCTGAGCATTCTCAGAAAAGATACTAATGTCATTATCAGGTCACGCTGAATTAATGAACTTGATTAAAGCATCAACTATTCAACGAGAGCAACAAGAAGTTTACAATACAGCCTTAAGAACATTCATGCGTCTCAAATCTCGAAAGATTAGTAATTCCTAAAAAAGAAAATGAATCAGAGTGACATCATAGTGCAGCATAGAGCAATCAAAGTGGAGACAAATTCGTGGACAATATGGCCTCACTTCAAAACTAATTCACTTTAAAGTACAAAAAGTAAACAAATGACATCAGAATGCAAAGACCAACCATTATAACATCATCACTTCAAGCAAAACATGTCCTATCAATCAATTAAATGGACTATCAACTCTCCCCTGCATAAGCAGAGAAAATCCAGGGACAAAGGAAATATCACTAACAAGAATTTGGTATTGACTTTTTATCTCCATTGTTATGAAATAAAACCATTGGTTGTAAAGTATAAGTGAACAAGTAATTAGTGGATAAGGGCTGTACAGTAGTGCTATAATTTTATAGCTGGAATTGGTAGTTTGTATCCTAAATATGGCATTTGATGTGTTGCTCACATTAACAAGGGATGATATAATGAACTAACATTTTACACATGACGATTAATGATTGGTGACACATCACTTCGCGTACAAATTATTGATACTAAAAGCTGAATATGACTTACTGGTAAGTAAGAGAGATCCAAAGTTCTAATCTCCTGACATTTCAAAGCAACCAACTCCACCCCAAAATCACTTACACGAATGCACCACTTTAAGCAAAGCAGCTTCAGCTTTCTACAACAAGAAGCAATGCGTCCAATTCCCAAATCAGTAATAAACTTACACCTGGCCAACCACAAACTCTCCAAATTCTTAGCCTCAGCAATCGCCACAGCTGCCACGTCACTCATCTCTGTCCCATTAGACAAGTCAATCTCAGTCAAAAATCGACAACTCACAACCAGACTCGATAGTCCCACTTTTGTAAACAACCTTGATCTCGAAAGATTTATGCTACGCAAAGTTAGCTTCCATGATGATGATGATACAATGCTCAATGTGTCATCATTTGCTCGTGGGCAAAGAGAGAGATCGAGTTGTGTAATAAAAGGGTATCGAGTTGAGACTCTTGAGAGAGTTTCTGCGCATAAAGGCTTGAGGATTCTGCGATGGCGAGACTCAATGGAGTGAAAATTTCTGCAAGTGAGGGAGAATGATTTTCTCGCAAATGGGTCGTTGTTAAGATGATCAAGAATGATGAAAATGATTTCTTCTGAGAGAAAATCAAAATGGTTGCCGCCATTCTTGCTCTTTGCTTCCATTTTTTTTTCCTCCCAATGAATGATTTTGATATAACTGCTAACCAAAAACACAGTGCCCGGGAGTTGGTTGATTGACTACTCGATTCATTGATGGAGAATATCTGTTATATCAAATTACCATAACAGGCTTTAGCTAAATTGACCTCCTTTGGATTTATTCTTTTTTTTTGTTGGTCAATGACCAAATAGCCCTCATGCTAATTATATATTATATTTTATGCTATAATTATATTCCTATACTTATCTTGCCAACTAACCATGCATGACAATTATACAGCTGCTTAGAGAAAAGACTTTGATGGTATCCTATCTATTTTAATAAAAGCATTCCGAATGGCATCTCAAAACAGTCTTTATAATCATCACTCACTTCTTGAAAAAACATAGCATAAAATTATAAATCTCATATTTTGAAAAAAAAAATTATATTAATCTCAGATTTTGAAAAAAAAAATTATATTAATCTATCTATGGTACCCTTAGTGAATACCAAAATGCAATATAAATTTTAAGAGAAAATAATATAAAATTTCATCTTTCTCACTTATTGTAACAAAATATAATTCTAAGCTTTTTAATAAAACAAAACAAAGTCTGACATGTTCAAAGTATATTTTTAGGACTTTATAAAGTATGTCGTAGGTGTCTAATAATTTCACATAACCTCAATGTACTTAATTACTCATTTATTATTATTATTATTATTATTATTATTATTATTATTATTATTATTATTATTAAGATTATTCTATGGTGCCATAATTTTATTGTAATTAAATATAAATTATGTAAATGAGACATAAAACTTATAAATTTAATGTAAAACTTGTAAATAAACATTTATTATAAAATAAAACATAAATTTTAGAAATGAAACATAAGATTTATAAGTAGAAAGTAAAAAGAGTAAATTAATATAAAACTAATAAATCGATGTATTATTTAAAAATAAAATAGAAAACTTTACTGGACTTGAATAAAACTTCCAACTATTAGATCCCAGCTGCTATATTCAACAATTTGGCTTATTTAATCAAATTTATCTCTCACAATAATGCTCTCTTATGGCCATGCTTATTTGACTTATTAAGCTTTCAGCTACTGAGCTTTCTTACTACCATGCTATTTAGTAGTTTATTTTCCTATAATCATGCTTATTTGACTTAGTCAAACTTCCAATTATTGAGTTATTCTAATATTGAGCTTTTCTAATATCGTGCTCTCCTATAGCTGTGCTCTATTGTAGTCATGCTTATTTTGATTTATTCAAGTTTTTAGTTATTAAGCTCTTATCGTGCTCTCTTGTAGTCATGCTTGTTTAACTTATATAAGTTTCTAACTAATAAGCTCTCTTGTAGTTGTGCTCTCCTACATTCATGTTTATTTGACTTATTCAAGCTTTCAGTTACAAAGCTCTCCTACTATTGTACTCTCTTATAATTATGCTCTTTTGCTCTCGTATAGTTATGATTATTTGACTTATTCAAGTTTTAGATACCAAGTTCTCTTGCTATCATGCTCTCCTGTTGTTGTTCTCTCCTTGTAGTCTATAGTACGGGTGCCCACATTTTCTTAAAAATGCAAATTTCAATTTTTGGCCCTTGGATAAATCAAACGGTTGCCAACATTTTAAAGGCCACAAATATGAGTACCATCTTCAATATTCTTAATTATTTGGTCTGTAGAGAAAAAAAACAAAATCACATGATATTGCTTTAGTTCCTTCTCATTTACTAGATTTCAAACTTCAAAACGAAAAATTTAACGAATTGAGATAAAATCCCCATATATCCAAAATGAAGTTCTCCAAATAATATAGATCAAGCACTCTAACGAAGCCAAAATGAAGAACTCCAATGAAGAAAATCAACCACTGCTCAAACAAATATATTAGCTACCTTTCATTTTCTTCGTAAATATCCAAATTTTAGTATTTTTTTTCTTCTTTTATGCTTGTTTGAGCAAAGGTAATCAATAATACAATGTTGTGTGCTTTTTCTTGCTTGACTCAGTCTAGAGTTGAGTTATTTGATTAACTTGTGCTGAGTTTTAATAGCTTTAGTTAATTCGATACCGTGTTGTGTTGTGTTTGGTTATTTTTGTTGATTCGGTGCTAAGTTTGATTTTTTTATTAAGTGTTGAATTGTTTTTGACTGACTCGGTATCAAGTTGATTTCTTTTCTTCTTTCAATTTTTTTTAATGATACCGACAGTAGGTGAGTTCAATAATTGAAAGTTTAATAAGTCAAATAAGTACGATTATAGAAGACCACAACTATGAGAGAAAAATTTAATTCAATAAGCTCAACTGTTGAATCCAGTAACTAGGATCTAGCAGTTGGAATCTTTATTCAAGCCTTATTAAATAAAGATTTGTGCATTTTTTATTTATTTGTTATAGTTATTAATTTTTGAGCATAAGTTTATATATATATGATTGAATTAAATGGAGTAATATATAATTTTTTTGTATTTTCATTAATTTAATATTTGAATGGCTTTTATTTTATGTTTACTATAATAATTTTTTATATATATTTTTTTGCAACCCCGAATCAAAATCTTGATTCCACATCTAACCATATCATACGGTATTACTTGGTTTCTTTTTGAAAGTTTATAAGTATTACGCATTTTTTAAAAAGAAATAAAATAACGGAAATTCTTTAAAAAAATGATAGTCTATTTTGATATAGAAAATTTACAATAAAAACTCTATTTCAAAAGTTCAATTCACAAAACTTTGCATAAAATTATTTTTAGTTCTACACCAAACGACGTTAGGGTATTTTTGTCGTTCTACATATGGAAAGAGGATAATGTAGGGACGTGAGAAAGGGTATTTTGGGAAATGTATAGTGACGAAGCGTTAGTTGCTAATAGAAAATAAATAAAAAGGAGACAGAAGTAGTAACGATGTCATTTGGGGAAGTGATATTTGAGGAAGGACAGATTCCAAGTGCACATGCTGGTACGGCTAATTTAATTATATTAATTAATTAATTAAGTAATTAATACATTCGGATTAGACTAATGCACATTTAATTAAGTACCCACATTTTTCTGTCTTACGCTTTTGTACGGCGTGAGAAACCAACCCACCAATTACAGATTCACAGCTGCAACTGGCATGAGAGCGTGCACACACTCGGTCAGCGTTAGTATGCTTTGTGTTTTCCGCTTCTGCAAACGTACGTGGCATCATCCTGAAAGACGCAATTTCTTTTCTGATTTCCTTTGGATATATATTTTTTGAACGCCTTGGCTAAGTTTGGTCAGCTCCAGCATAGAGTCAATTAATATCAACCGTGCGAAATATAGCCCATTCGACTGTTACGATTACACGTAGTTAATAGGCATTAAGCTTATAGGATTATGGGGTTACCTGTTGAGAGGATATGACCTAACTCCCTCTCTATATATGCTTTCACCGCACAAACAGTAGTAACAACAATAGCAACAATTTTATCATTCATCACCCAACTGCTCTCTCAGCTTCTGTCTCTAACAAGTTCTTGCTTCTTATTATCTATTTGCTGCCATTTTTTTATTATATAGTTTCAACTTTGGTTATTCGAACTTCCAGTTATGTACTAGGTGAAAGATTCTTTTTCTTATCAGAGTACGTTGTTGGTTTTTTTCTTTTCCCTTCATTTTTTCTGATTTAGAGCAAAAATTTTAAGATTTTTTTATATAGGAAAATATAATATTTTATTAAACAAATAACAACAATACAACAACTTGCAGTACATCACCGGTACACATCACAAAGATCAAAATACAGAGATCTATTACAGTTACAGAGATCCATTACAGTGATCAATCGGATTGACCCATCAAATTTTATTGAAGAATAAGAAGAAACACTTGTACACTAGAAGTAAAAACTTCCATTCACAGTGCACATATACTTCGATAACCTGCACCACCATAGTTAGGCTTGTCAACTGGTACCAAAATATAATTGTTTGGGTAATATCGGTCAGGTCTCCTCAAGACCCTTCCAGCTCGAATAAAATACCCCGGGGTCAATCCAGCTCGAGCAGAAGTCCCGACCACCGGCACGAAGACGGCCTCACTAGACGTCAAAGCTGGTCAAGGTCGAGGAATTCAGAGCCGTCTGAGCTTCGAGCTCTCTTGCCTACTCGAGGTCATCAGCCCTGTCAAGGTGGGACGAGGATGAGGACGAGGAGCTCGAAGGCTGATCGAGACCCGAGCTCACCTTTCTGCTCGCTATAGTCAAGTCCTCGAGCACAACTGGGTCAAGCCAATCATAGAACGCGAGATCCGGCTCAGGACGGTCCGACCCTTTTTCCTAGAATCCCGCACACCTTTCGATGTCTGATCAGGGCCCCACAGGGTATGGTGGCGGTACTGTCGATGGTCGGCACATGCCCCTACGGTGTCATCATTCCTTGCGCGCGTGCCCGACATTATGATCCGCCATGTGAGCCATGTTAACGAGACAGCCAGGCATCCCTGTGGAATATTATGTTAATCCGTACTGTCGAGTACCCAGACACCACTGACGCAGGAACAGATGATCCAGGAGAGAAAGGGCTGGAAAAAATGACAGGGGTTCCGAAAATAGACACAGGTTCTTTATATCCTTGCTTCCCTCTACACTGATTTTCCCAAAAAAAATTCTATTATTCAGAGAGGAGGGCAAAAAATACCCTTCCCATTCTTCCGATCTCTTTAACTAAGAGGGATACAAAAAAGAACAACCCGATTACTGACTTGAGCGTCGGAGGGTTTTCGTCGGAACAACATCCGGCGATCCCTGACCTTGTTTTCTGTGAGTACAAGTCCGGGAGACTCCCGTCCTGGTGAAGACCAAGGAACTGGAATTGGAAGGCAGTCCTGCTCGAGCTTGAGCTATCCGCAAGCAGAAGTTTTTTGGCACTATTTGAAGGGACACAGGAAAATAACATCAATATTTTTGGCACCGTCTGTGGGGATCAGTTCAAAAAGCCTGATTTCCCAACACGTTCAGGACACACAACGCAGTGATGAGAGGAAACAGTCGAAGAGGAGTGAGTCCAGAGGAATCGGTGACTTTGAGGGAAGTGGCCAATGAGGCTCAGAATAGGGAGATCCAAGAAAGAATGGATCGGATGGAGAAAGAAATGGAGACTCTAACCTCCATACTATAAGAACTCAGGGATGGACAGAGGAAAACATGTAAGATGTCCCTGAATCCAGCCGTGGGAACACTCCCATTCGGGAACATATGGGAGATGAACCCCAAAGACCTAGGGCACCAAACGTTGTCGTGAGGGAGGAGACAAACATGGAGGAAAGAGGGTCTCGTTAGCACTTGCAGGATACAGCCCCAACCTCCCGTGCGGAAGAGCTGGAGGGGGAGGTGCGTAGGTTGGCACAAGTTGTGGAGGACCTCAGGGGAAACGGAAAGAGCCCGAGTTAGAGGATAAAGCTGGACAACGAGTCCCCACTCTCAACGGAGATCATGAGTGTCACGATCCCACGTGACTTCCGCTTCCTGGATTTGAAGTTTTCAGGAAAAAAACGATCCGTTGGTGCATATAGAGCGGTTTAACGACATGACAGGAGTACAGGGTCTGTCAGCAGCCCAAAGGTGCAGGGCCTTCCCGCTCACTCTTGAAGGAAGGGCAAGAGAATGGTATCGCAGGTTGCCGCGGGGAAGCATCGTGAGCTTCAAACAGATGTGTAGGGAGTTTGCAGAGCAATTTCGGGGCGCAGTGACCCCCGAAGATAATATGATGGAGTTGTCGGAAGTAAGACAGAGGGAGGGAGAACCCCTCCGGGAGTTCGTCAAGAGGTACCACAGATCGGTCCTAGATCTTGGCGCGCTTAATCATCCCTAAGCCGAGAGGATCAAGGACGGGATCCGGATGGGAAGACCATGGTATAATCTGCGAAGTCCTTCGATCCGCTCATATTCGACGCTGTATGAACGGTAAAATGGATATGGTAATCAAGAGGAAAAGGCTGCAAAGTCGAGAAGTGAACAGGGCAATAGAGCAAAGAGGAAGGAGAGAGGAGGTCCTGCCCGAGGAGCGCAGGCTTCAAAAGCAATAAGGGACCGGGTTGCCCCATACAACCCTTACCGAGAGCTCCCCATCGCGGATGATTCCCCGCCACCCCGCAGGTCTCTGAGTCGGGATCACGAGGAGTACAAAGCGCCACGACGACCACCCATCCCACAACCAACCACCAGCGGCACTGCAGGTGAACCACAACAGAGGCGGATCGTCCATTGCCACCCCCACCAAGAAGTTTCCCAGGGATCGGGCGATACAAATGGTGGAGCAGAGCTCCGCTTATGGGCAGTACACAAGGTTGAAGATATCTCTCAAAGAGATACTTCAAGTGGCTGAGGAGCAAGGACTGCTGAGCCCCCCAACGCCAATGGCCAAGTCAGCTGGCAAATGAGACAAGGGGCGGCTCTGCCATTTCTATAGTGACCACGGCCATTCCACATCACAGTGCTGTGATTTGAAGAACCAGGTGGCGGATCTGGTTAGGAATCGGTACTTGGACGAGTTTATTGAAAGATGACATTCGGTGGTTGAGCAACAACCTGAGGAAGATGATCAAGCTTACGAAATAGACTTAGAACCACCGGCACAATGCGGTGATCTCGGTGAGGGCCCACGATGGCGGGAAATTCAAATAGGGCTCGAAGAACTATTGCAGACATCGCCATGCCGGCCGAGAAGTCCTGTTCACTGCCCCCACTGCCAAAAAGGCCAAGGTCCGGCAGGTGCCCATCATGTGGACGGAGGAAGACGAGGAGGGGGTGCTGTTCCCCCATGAGGATGCTCTGGTTGTAAAAGCAAACATCGTTAATAAGGAAGTTGACCAGATACTGGTAGACTCGGGAAGCTCGGTGGATATTCTCTTTAAGTCCACACTCGAGGATTTGGGAATAACAAGTGGGAGCCTCGAGCAGACGAGCACTTCCTTAAAAGGATTCGGGGGAGGGAAGCTGATACCTCTGGAAATCATCAAACTGGTCGTAACCATGGGCTCGAGGCCTTTTGGAAAGAATATGATGTTAGACTTTGTGGTGGTGGATGAAGCTAGCCCATACCAGGCGATTTTGAGGAGGCCGTTCATGAGGATCAGCCAGTCCGTGCTATCCACCCACTACTTGGCCCTAAAGTATCGAGAGAATGGGGCTGTAGAGGTCGTGAAAGGCAGCCAGAGGGTGGCAAGGAGTTGCTACGCTGTGGCAGCCAAAGAAACCATGCAGATAACCTCGCTGGACTCGAGGGGGGAGTCAAGGAATGGAAGGCAGGAGCCGGCTGAGGAGCTGGAGGAGGTCGAAGTGAGAGCAGACGACCCCGAGAAGAAAATCCGGATCGGCTCGGGCATTAGCGAGCAGCTGAAAGAAAAGCTGGTGGAGTGTCTGCGAGCACACGCGGATGTATTCATATAGACGCATGAGGATATGCCTGGGATTGACCCAGAAGTGGCGTGTCACAGGCTGGCAATACGCAGAGATGCTAAGCCAGTAAGGTAGAAAAGGAGATGCATCAACCAAGAGAGATATGAGGCCATCAACTGCAAGGTGGAAAAGCTGTTGAAAGCGGGATTCATAAGGGAGGTTTCCTACCCCGAATGGATCTCGAATGTGGTACTGGTAAAGAAAGCAAGTGGGAAATGGAGAATGTGCGTGGACTTCACAAATGTGAACAAAGCTTGCCCTAAAGATAGCTTCCCATTGCCAAAGATAGACTAACCAGTGGACTCTACTACGGGCACGGGCTGCTTGGTTTTATGGATGCATTCTCAGGTTATAACCAGATTCCCATGCATCGATCAGATGAAGAATGCACAGCCTTCATCACCAATTAGGGACTGTACTACTACAAGGTCATGCCTTTCGGTCAGAAGAATGCAGGGGCAACATACCAGAGGCTAGTGAACAAGGTCTTCAAGCCATTGATCGGTCGAACGATGGAGGTGTATGTGGATGACATGATCACCAAGTCTAAAGACGCGGAGGAGCATGTAAGGCATTTAGAGGAGACCTTTGCACTCTTAAGAAAGTACCGGATGAAACTAAACCTGCAGAAGTGTGCCTTTGAGTTGGTTCGGAAAATTCTTAGGCTTCATGGTCGATCACAGAGGATCGAAGCCAATCCGAGAAGATAAGAGCAAGCAGTGGAAATGAGGTCCCCGTAGCCTCGAGGAGATACAAAGTCTTACCTAGAAACCGGCATCCTTCAACAGGTTCAGTATCTCGAGCCACTGGATAAATGCCGAGTCTTCTTCCAAGAAATGAAGAAAGGCAGGAAGACAAAGTGGAAGCCGTAATGCAAGCAGCTGCTCCAACAATTGAAAGAATACTTACCGAAAGCTCCATTACCGCTCTACACCTCGAGCAGGGAGGTATTGTTTCAGACTTACCGTGTCCCAATGGGCAAATTGTTCGATCTCGGTAAGGGAGGAGTTAGGGTGCGAGACTGCTTATTACACGAGCGTAGCTTTCTGAAATCTAAGACTCGATATCCACTGATGGAGAAATGGGCATCGCCTCAGTAATAGCAGACTCGAAAGTCGAGGCCATATTTTCAGCGCATTCGATAATCAGTTCTAACAAACCAACCACTCGGACAAACTCGCGATAAGCTGTAGACCTCCGAAGGTTGGTGAAATGGTCGATGGAGCTCAATGAATTCGACATCGCCTACCAACCTCGAACAGCTATAAAAGCTCGATCCTTAGTCGATTTCGTGGTCGAATGTACGTAAAGAAATGGAGAGATGGAGAGCGAGCATCCACCGGATCGCTCGGCCCCAACCAATGCATGGACAATCATGGTCGATGGGTCATGTGAGGACCAAGAGCAGGAGCGGAATTGTGCTTCTCGATCCGAGCGGGTAAAATGCAGTATGTCGTGAAGTCGAGTTCGAAGTCACCAACAATCAGTCGAATACGAGGTCAGTAATCACTGGATCGAAGCTCGCCTTAGTAGTAAAAGCAAAAGAGGTGAAGCTTTAGATAGACTCACAACCGGTGGCCAACCATCTCAACGAAAGCTTCCAAGCGAAAGGCAGAAGATGGAGGCTTATCTTCTGAAGGTAAGACAACTGATTGATAACTTCCGAGCAATCGAGGTGGAGCAGATTTCGAGGGGGAAGAATTTTTGAGTTGATATGATAGCTCGCATGGCCGCTACCTCCGACCCAAAATACCAAGGTCCATCCCGTTGGAAGTTAAGACCTGCTCGAGCCTCGAGCAGGAAGATGAGGTGTTGGGTTTATCGTTGAGCAGCAGCTGGATGGAACCAATTGTTTCTTACCTCTAGGAAGGGACGGTGCTGGCCGATAAGAAGCAAGAAAGGAAGTTGAAGTGTAAAACGGCCAGGTACACTCTCATCGACGGGGATACACCCTCCCCTTGCTGCGGTGCTTAGACCAGGAGGAGGCTGATTATGTCCTCCGAGAGATACACGAAGGAATTTGTGGGAATCATTCTGGCGCGAGGTCCTTGGCTTTCAAAGCTTTAAGACAAGGATACTTTTGGCCCCGCATGCATCAAGATGCTCAAGAAAAGACCAGAAGTCGCAAGAGCTGCCAGAGTTTTGCCAATTACCTGACTCAGCCTCCAGAAAACCTTACGGTGACGAACTCACCATGGCCGTTTGCTCAATGGGGAATTGACTTGATCGGGCCACTGCCGAAGGGGAGAGCATCTGCCACCCACGCCATAGTCACGATCGATTATTTCACCAAATGGGTTGAAGTGGGAGCCTCGAAGCAAGATCACGTAAGGTAAATCCACCGACTTCATCCGGAAAAATGTGATTTGCAGTGTACGGATTCCTCATGCATTGGTCACGCATAACGGGAGACAGTTTGACAACGGCAAGTTCGTAGACTTCGCCAAAACTCGGGAATAGAGCTGAAGTTTTCCTCTCCCTCACACCTGCAAGCCAATGGACAAGTGGAAGTCGCGAATAAGACCATAAAACGTCTCCTAAAGACCAGACTTGGCGAGCAAAAGGGAGCCTGGGTGGACGAGCTGCCTGGCATTTTGTGGGCTTATAGAACCACACACAAAAACGGCCACACGTGAGACCCCATTCTCTTTGGCGTTTGGACACAAAGCAGTTGTTTCTGCTGAAATGGGAATGGGGACGCACCGAATGGAACATTTCAATGAGGAGTAAAACAACAAGCAGATGTGTGGGGGTCTTGACTTGATGGAAGAGAAGAGAGAAAGGGTCGCTGCTAAGATCGCAGAGTACCAACAGAAAGTGGCTCGTTATTACAACTGAAATGTGCACATTCGCTGGTTCCAAGTGAGTGATTGGGTACTTAGAAGAGTCAATCAGAACACGAAGGACCTGAGGCAAGGTATATTAGGGCCGAATTGGGAAGGTCCTTATCGGGTCACTCAAAAAGCCAGACCAAGAACATACCGACAAGCCCATCCGGATGCACGAGAGGTCAAGAGGCCATGGAACGCACAACTCTTGATGAAATACTTCCAGTAAGTTTCCTTGTGTTGTAAGCGTTAATGTAAAATTCCTTCCCAAAATGGGATGTGTAAAAACTTAAATGTATGTAACAGTAAGAAAAACATTTGTAATATTAATTCAAGTTGAAGCTAGGAAGCTCGTGAAGAACGCTCAGGCTAGAAGTCTCAAAGCCTAAGTCTTAGGCGGGACGGTGCCTAGCGAGGCGAATTGTAGGCCTGAGCAGAAGAAGCTCGTGAAGAACGCTAAGGCCAGAAGTCCCAAAGCCTAAGTCTTAGGTGGGAAGGTGCCTAGCGAGGCCAATTGCAGGCCTGAGTAGAAGAAGCTCGTGAAGAACACTAAGGCCAGAAGTCCTAAAGCCTAAGTCTTATGCGGGACGATGCTTAGCGAGGCCAATTGCAGGCCGAGCAGAAGAAGTTCATGTAAACAACGCGAAGGCCAGAAGTCCCAAAGCCTAAGTCCTAGGCAGGACGGTGTCTAGCGAGGCCAATTGCAGGCCGAGCAGACGAAGCTCATGAAGAATGCTAAGGCCAGAAGTCCCAAAGCCTAAGCCTTAGGTGGGACGGTGCCTAGCAAGACCAATTGTAGGCCCGAGCAGAAGAAGATCATGAAGACAATGCTAAGGCCAGAAGTCCCAAAGCCTAAGTCTTAGGCGAGACGGTGCCTAGCGAGGCCAATTGCAGGCCGAGCACAAGAAGCTCATAAAGAACGCTAAGGCCAGAAGTCCCAAAGCCTAAGCCTTAGGCGGGACGGTGCCTAGCGAGACCAATTGCAGGCTGAGCAGAAGAAGCTCATGAAGAACGCTAAGGCTAGAAGTCCCAAAGTCTTAGGCGGGACGGTGCCTAGCGAGGCCAATTGTAGGCCTGAGCAGAAGAAGCTCATGAAGACAACGCTAAGGCTAGAAGTGCCAAAGCCTAAGTCTTAGGCGGGACGGTGCCTAGCGAAGCCAATTGCAGGCCGAGCAGAAGAAGCTCATGAAGAACGCTAAGACCAGAAGTCCCAAAGCCTAAGCCTTAGGCGGGACGGTGCCTAGCGAGGCCAATTGCAGGCCGAGCAGAAGAAGCTCATGAAGACAACGCTAAGGCTAGAAATCCCAAAGCCTAAGTCTTAGGCGGGATGGTGCCTAGCGATGCCAATTGCAGGCCGAGCAGAAGAAGTTTGTGAAGACAACGCTAAGGCCAGAAGTCCCAAAGCCTAAACCTTAGGTGGGACGGTGCCCAGCGAGGCCAATTGTAGGACGAGCAGAAGAAGCTCATGAAGAACGCTAAAGCCAGAAGTCCTAAAGCCTAAGTCTTAGGCGGGACGGTGCCTAGCAAGGCCAATTGTAGGCCCGAGCAGGGGATGCTCATGAAGAATGCTAAGGCCAGAAGTCCCAAAGCCTAAGCCTTAGGCGGGACGGTGCCAAGCGTGGCCAATTGCAGGCCGAGTAGCAGAAGCTCATGATGACAACATAGAGGCCAAAAGTCCCAAAGCCTAAGCTTTAGGCGGGACGGTGCCGAGCGAGGGCCAATTGTAGGCTCGAGCTAGAAGAGCGCGAGGAGATTACACGTAATTAAAAGCCCGAGCGAAAATTGAGCTCGAAGCGAATGAGTTCGCAAAATAAAAATCTACAGAGCACGAGCAAAACAATTGAACCAAGTAAATCGAGCTTACGAAAACAGACAGAAGGCTTTTTAGTCTAACTCAAGGCAAATCTTTGCCATGCATAAAGATGATACAAGCAGTAATAAACTTGGGCATAAAACAAAATAAAAAAAGTCCAGCACTTATAAAATTCTCACTTAGCAAGCATGTGAAGTCAATCCCACACATAAAACACAAGAATATACACACGGGTATAGAAATGAGTTGTCTAATATATGCCTTTTTATTTCATTGAAATAATTATAAGTACAAGGAACAAAAAAAAAAGGAGAGATAGTTCAAGCAGCAGGAGCATCATCGGCAGCAGCAGCATCAGCGATAGCGATGGCGCATCATCGGCAGCAGCAGAGAGCATCATCAGCAGCATGAGGAGCATCTTCAGCAGCGAGGAGGCGTCGCCAGCAGGGGAAGGAACAACTTCCCGAGTTCGATCTGGGGCTCGGAAGGGAAGCTTCGGACCACTTGGATGGGGACGTCGTGAATGCGCATGTACTCAGCAACACCCGGTTGGACATTAGACAGGTCGACCTCGAGATGTACCTTGCCCAAGGCATACACGAGGCAGTCATAGCTGAAGGTCACCCCATTGTTGTACTTGGTTGCGAATTGGACCTTCAAAGCATCTATCTGCCCTTGGAGACGAGAATTTTCCCCCTCCATGGTCTGCTCAAAGGAGAATCTCTGGGTGTCCAAGTCCTTCCGAGCCTCGATCAACTCTTCACCCAAATTGCACCATTTCCACAGCACAAAAAGTCCGGAATGTACAATCCACCCATTCGGGTTCAACTGCCCCGGGGCCAGACGAAATCTGGATAAAACCCGGGCAAAATAAGGCTGGAGAGGCAGCCTAACCACATTTGAAGCATTCCAAATGGAAGGTCGTATACCCTTGAAGGGGACGGCTGGGGATATCACCCCTGCCCGACAACCGTAAATCCACACTATCGGGTATTTGGTAGGTATGCCTAAGCCTACTCAAATCTAAATGGGTGGTTTCACACCTCATTTGGTCAATGGGGTACCCCCTACCCTCTGACCTTTGGCTGGCCCTCTCCCCCTGATGCGGTAGGGCCTCTGCCGCGGGCAATGCCCCTTTCGAACTAGAATCCCTCACTAGAACTACACTAAGGGGCTCTACTTCATTAGAAGAGGAAGATTCCTCAGGGGACATCCTACGGGCTTGCTGGGTACCAGACATTTTTCCTAAAGTATAATCTACCCAAATGGAATCAAAAACCCAGAAGAAGGAAGAACAAAAATGGTGAGAATAGAAAGAAGAAGAGTTGTACCTGGAAGAGGAAGATGAAGAAGCACTTGCAAAAAATTTCGGGTTTGAGTAAAAATGAGCAATAGGAAGTACAGTGAAGAAATCAAGGGTTTTTAAAAGAGGAAAGGGGAAATGTGCGTCTCTTCAGCAGACGGCACGTACATCAAGGGGCGCGACCTTTTGAGTAATGTCCCTTCAAAATTTGAATGCACGGTCAGGATCTGTCCATGTGTCCCTCATTAATTGCGAAATGATGGAAGCGGAAGACAGTTGGAGAACGTGGGGAAGAGTAAAAGGCCGGGAAGTCGGCCCATCACTAATAAGTTTCCAGTCTTATCTCGTTTCACTCAAAAGACTAGAAACTGGGGGACTGGTGTTTGGGTAATATCGGGCAGGTCTCCTCGAGGCCCTTCCAGCTCGAATAAAATACCCTGGGGTCAATCCAGCTCGAGCAGAAGTCCCGACCACAGGCACGAAGACGGCCTCACTAGACGTTAAAGCTAGTCAAGGTCGAGGAATTCAGAGCCGTCCGAGCTTCGAGCTCTCTTGCCTGCTCGAGGTCATCAGGCCCTGTCAAGGCGGGACGAGGACGAGGACGAGGAGCTCGAAGGCTGATCGAGACCCGAGCTCACCTTTCTGCTCGCTATAGTCAAGTCCTCGAGCACAACTGGGTCAAGCCAATCATAGAACGCGAGATCCGGCTCAGGACGGTCCGACCCTTTTTCCTAGAATCCCGCACACCTTTCGATGTCTGATCAGGGCCCCACAGGGTATGGTGGCGGTACTGTTGTTGATGGTCGGCACATGCCCCCACGGTGTCATCATTCCTTGTGCGCGTGCCCGACATTATGATTTTGCCATGTGAGCCATGTTAACGAGACAGCCGCGCATCCCCAGGGAATATTATGTTAATCCCGGCTGTCAGAAGGACCCAGACACCACTGACGCGGGAACGGATGATCCAGGAGAGAAAGGGCGGGAAAAAGAAAAAATAAAAGGAAACGGACAAGTAAATGGCAGGGGTTCCGAAAATAGACACAGGTTCTTCATATCATTGCTTCCCTCTACACTGATTTTCCCAAAAAAAATTCTATTATTCAGAGAGGAGGGTAAAAAATACCCTTCCCATTCTTCCGGTCTCTCTAACTAAGAGGGATACAAAAAATAACACTCGATTACTGACTTGAGCGTCGGAGGGTTTTCGCCGGAACAACATCCGGCGACCCCTGACCTTGTTTTCTGTGAGTACAGGTCCGGGAGACTCCCGTCCTGGTGAAGACAAAGAAACTGGAATTGGAAGGCAGTCCTGCTCGAGCTCGAGCTATCCGAGAGCAGAAGTTTTTTGGCACTATTTGAAGGGACGCGAGAAAACAGCATCAACAATAATTATTGTAAAGATTGATCCACACCCTCTAACTTTGCAAATATGAGAAACAGAGACTCTAGATATAAAAGTTGAAGGGTTATCGACTAGAAAAAAAAAACAACATTATCGCCATCACAACTATATTATCGCCATCATATGTACATTATCACCATCACATATCAAGATCTGAATGCACGTACTATAGCCATCCTCAAACTCGAGGGAGAAGGAAGCTAAAATAGAAAAATCCTCCTCACACCTAAAGGTGGAGGAGGCCAAAATAAGACAGCCATCCTCAACCTATAATGAAGAAGTTGCAAAAAAAAAAAAAATTTATCAAGATTCCACTGGAGAATGAGAGAATGATTTCCCTCTCCATGGATTCGATGAGGAAGAGATGAAGAACTTCCTTCTATCACTAGCAGGCTGCTGAGGGTCCTAAACTCGATGGTGGCAACTAAGCATGAGGATTAAGATTGTTGCCGTACTTAACTCGGCACCCTACGGCACCACCTGTATCTGATAGACATGCACCACTTGTATCCACGTTCCTAAAGGCACCCCTCTTGAAAATGGCATGTCAAGTTGATGTGGACAAACATAATCATAATAAGAATATAAATTTATATTTATATTTTTAGCTTAATTTCTTTTACTAAGTTAATTACGATTTAATTAATATTTTTTTACTTAATTAATTATTTCTTTTCTTATAAAGAATTATTATAAGTCTATTAAGAATAAGATAATTTTAATCGGTATAAATAGGCTTGTTATATATATATATAAAGAATTATTATAAGTCTACTAACTATTGATAGTAGTGACAGAAAAAATATAGTTTCTAAGACCATGGTTGACAAGTTAAAAGATGATGGAGAGACTAAAGTAATGGAACAATGTAGTATTCTTTTTTCTATCAGAAGATACAAGGACGAAGTAACTTCTGATGTTGTCGACGTGAATGCTTTTCATATGCTACTTGGAAGACCCTGACAGTTCGATCTTAATACATACAATACATCATGGGAAAAATAATAAATACATATTTTACAAAGACAATATGAAGAGTATTCTTACCTCACTGAAGTCAAAAGTTAAGGGGACTTATATTTTAGTACCAAAAGAAGCATCTGAAGCAGAATTACTACCCACATACATCCAACCACTATTCTCAGAATTTCAAGATATTTTACTTAAAGAACTTCCTAATACATTGCCTCTTATAAAAACATTCAGTATCAAATTGATCTTATCTCTAGAGTTAGCTTACCTAACTTACCACATTATCATATGAGCCCAAAGGAATATGAGATCGAATTTTTTTAAAAAAATAGATTTAAAGAGTGGTTATCATCATATTCATATGCGCTCTGATAATGAATAGAAGACAACTTTTAAAACTCACGCAAGTTTATATAAATAGTTTTTATGTCTTTTGGCATATCTAATGCGGCAAGTACTTTCATCAAGTTGATGAATAAAATATTACAATCTTTTATAAGCCAATTTGTTGTTGTTTACTCTAGTGATATTTTGATTTATAGTCGTAACAAATAAGAACATTTGCAATATTTGCAGGAAGTCTTTACAACCTTGTAAGAGAATAACCTATATGTCAACTTGAAAAAATATAGTTCTAATATGATATTTTTAGGCTATATTGTGAGTGATGAATGAGTCAAAGTATACGAAGAGAAAATGAAGGTATACAAGAATGGCCGACACCTGTAAATATCTGAGAAGTATGAAGCTTTCATGGGCTTACTATATTCTATAGGCATTTTGTTAAAGACTTCAGTACTATTGCTACTCCTTTCACTGATTGTCTAAAGCAAAGGCAACTAGTTTGGATAGATAAGATAGAGAAGAGTTTCTTAAAGTTAAAAGAAAGATTAACTACCGTACCAGTCCTCATACTCCCATATTTCAGCAAATTATTTGAAGTTAACTGTGATGCTTTCAGCAAGTTATTTGAAGTTGACTATGATGCTTCTCGGATTGGAATTAGAGTTATCCTATCTCAGGAAAGATGCTCTATAGCATTTTTTAGCTAAAAGCTTAGTTAGGCCAGGCAATATATGAACAAGAATTATATATTGTTATTCGTACTTTACAACAATAGGAGTCCTATCTAATTCAAAAGGAATTTATTCTTAATAGTAATCATAAAGCACTCAAATTCCTTAACACTTCTTCAAAGTCAAATCGTATGCATGATTGATGGATTTACTATATTCAAAAGTTTACTGTCTCTTTTAAGCATAAGTCAAGGCAATTGAATAAAGTTGATGATGCTTTGAGTTAGTGAGTAGTTTTCCTTACTTTAGTAAAAAGTAAAATTATTGGTTTTGAATATCTAAAGGATCTATATGCAGATTATGAAAATTTTAAATAGGAGTGGAAGAACTGCATCTCAAGAGTTTCAAGCAAATATCATATATGTGAGGGATTCATATTCTTCAGAGATCGTTTATGCATTCCCCAAGGATTTTTAAAGGAACATATAATTCGAGAGCTTCATAGCGGAGGATTAAGAGGACATATGGGACAAGATAAAAGTATTGTTTTAGTAAAGACACGGTACTATTGGCCACATCTTAAAAGAAATGTTGAGAAGTACATTAAACATTGTTACACGTGCCAGGCAGCTAAAGGCCATAAGTAAAATATGGGCTTATATATCCTTCTCCCTATTCTTGAAGCTCTTTAGGAAGACTTTCTATGAATTTCATATTGGGACTTCCACAAACTTAGTGAGGAACAGATTCTATCTTCATCATTGATCAATTTCTTAAATGCTTCACTTCATTCTATGCATGAAGATTCCTGATACAAGGAATATTGCCCAGCTTTTCTTCCGAGAGGTTGTTTACTTACATGGATTACCTAAGACTATTGTCTTTGATCAAAATAGTAAATTCCTAAGCTACTTTTGGAAGACCTTATAGAAAAGACTAGATTCGTCCTTGCAGTACAGTAGTACTTGTTACCCATAGACAAATGGGCAAACTGAAGTTGTTAATCGAACTTTAGGTAATATTCTAGAAAACTTGACTCAAGAAAATTCTTGACAATGGGATTATGTTTTACCTCATGCAAAGTTCACTTATAATAATATGTCCAATCGATCAATTGGAAATTCATCCTTCGAGATTTTCTACGTTCAACCTCTCTTACATATATTAGATTTGGTTCCTTTGCCTAAACTACCAGGAATGAGCATCATTCCTGATCATATGATAGACAAAGTAATCAATGTTCATGTAGAAGTCAAGAAGAAATTAAAATAATCTACTACGTACAAGATAGACGTATGTGCTTCAAATCCTTTGCTGTAGGAGATCAAGTAATGGTTCATCTACGAAAGAAAAGATTTCTTGTTGGAGAATACAATAAGCTCAAGCAAAAGAAGATTGGACTATTTTACATCCTGCATAAAATCAATGACAATGCCTATGTCGTGGATTTACTAGCCAGCTATAATATTTCCAATACATTTAATATTCAAGACTTGTTCGTGTATCATAGACCTACACCATTGCCATATAGATATTTGAGCCAACTCAATGACAATTTTTTCTAAGGGGAGGAGATTAGTGTAGGACAAATAACTCATAGTAAGATTATAAATTTAAATTTATATTTCTAGTTTAATTAGGATATTAATTATTTAATTAATATTCATTTTTTTATAAAGAATCATAAGTGTACCAGGAATAAGGTTGTTTTAGCTAGTATAAATAGGCTTGTTATTTTTATTTTTTTACACAAGCTTTTCATTAATAATATTTAGTAATTTCTTAATTGAGATATTTCTCCCTCGTAAGAGCCTCCTTTTTGAGTTTTCAAGAACGCACGCTAGAACGACATCAAATATCGCTTATGCACTGTGTCAGAAGCCTTGAGAAAGTTCTTCACTTTGCATCGAATTAAACTACATGCTCTACCGCTTGTACTAGCCTCCATCAATTCCTTTGAGTTTCATTCTTGCAAACATACTCCCTAGGTAAGAGATTTAACGTGTTACTTATAGCGTTGCATGGGTCAAAAAGGACAGCACCTAGTATCCATTGTTATGGCTAGAACTATTAGGGTATCTAATCCCATTCATTGTCTTAGATTTTGTCTCTTAATGTCATTGTTGGCCCAACAAAGTGCTCTCGACATTGGTATTCTTTCCATCTCTACCCATTTCACCAATCCACCAAAAATTCCCTACACTCCAGCTTTGCAGTTTTAGGGATGGCAGTGGGACAAATTTAGGCTAGGGATCATCCTTGAATTGAGAGCAATCTTCAAAGCCCTCCTGGTACTGAAGAATTTCTATTTAGGGATAATTTGAAGATATCCCTAATAATCCCTTAATGGAGTAAGGATTAAAACAGGTGGCCGATCTCCAATTATTTATTTATTTTAATAAAATTATGTTCTTTTTGAATAATTATTTATTAGAGGATGTAGCCCATCAACAAGAGTTTGGAAAACTTAGTTTGGATAATTATTTATTAGGGACTTTGAAGCTGGAATGTTTAATAATTCAAATGAGGTTCCCTTTGTTTAATCTGATTTTTGCAAGTGTTTGAAAGTTATGACCAATATGCAATCTACAAATCTACAAACGTTATTTGTGTAGAAAATGCATGATAATTAACAATCTGCGTGCTAGCTTTTCTATTGACAAAATATATATATATTGTCCACATACATTAATATTTCTATTGTTAGGATACTGCAACTTAAAAACTCTTGTACTATAAAAAGATGGTCTTTCCTCATGGAATCAAATTATTGAAAGACTTTTTATTTTATTTTATAGAAATTATTAAAGATGTTAAAAAAAACATTGTAGAAATCATCTATAGTAAAAAATTAGAAAATATTTCAAAATATTTAGATGCACGATAATTTGGTGAATTCAAAAATATTTTAGGTTTAGAGTTTGTAGACCGCACAAAACTTTTGAACATGAATTCAAAATTTCTTTGGTTCTTGGTCTAATTCCCAAAATGGTCCCAATGTTACTTTTGAGACTTTTCGGGGGCCATTCCCAACCCGAATTCTTCGGGGCCCGGGCTAAGCCATGAAATTTGACAAGCAAACTTAAAAAGCCACCAACAAATGATTTCTCGATCTCCACACACATGGCAAAAAGTTCTCCACTGTTGCCTCACATAAGAGTCTGGTTGATCATAGGTCGTGTTTTAAAAAGAATTTTATTGAGTTCCAACTAGGGAGGACAATAACATTCAAATCTGGCCCGCATCCAGTATGGATCCGGAAGATCTGGATTCAAAAAATTTAGATTCTCATTTTAAAAAGTGTGGATTCGGGAAAAGAAAATGAAGATTCGCACGTATCCGGATGCGGATCTGAATATAACTATATTCGGAAATCTAAATATTCGGATCCGTATTTTATTTAATATTAAATAAAAAATTAATTGAAAAATATATATTAAATTAAAAAAATCTTTAACCCTAACTTACTTTCAAACACACACATTTTTATTTGTTATTTTTATGTTTGATTTATGAATTTATAGTGTTTTTATTTGTTATTTTTTGTTTGATTTAAGTTATTTTTATTTGTGATTTTATAATGTTATTGTATGTTATGTTGAATTGTTAATTATTTAATTTTTGAATTTTGATTGAATTTTTTATTTTTAATTGAAAAATATATATTAAATTAAAAAAAATCCTTAACCCTAACTTACTTTCAAACACACACATTTTTATTTGTTATTTTTATGTTTGATTTATGGATTTATAATGTTTTTATTTGTTATTTTTTGTTTGATTTAAGTTATTTTTATTTATGATTTTATAATGTTATTGTATATTATGTTGAATTGTTAATTATTTAATTTTTAAATTTTGATTGAATTTTTTATTTTTAATTATTGAATTTTATTTGTTAAATTTAATTTTTTACGGATCCGGATATCCGGAATATCCACCCACAATCCGTACAGATATTATCCGCATCCGGATCCACACAAAAAAATGCAAATACGAATGCAGATCCAGATATAAAAATATTAATCCGGATCCGGATGCAGGTATATCCGAATCCAGATTTTGCCATCCCTAATTTCAACCAAAGTAATATAAAACCATCCCTAATTCCAACCAAAGTAATATAAAAGCCTAAAGATGGATGAACTTGTTAGGAACTCAATAATATCAAGTTTAGAAACTTGTTTAAATAGAAGAAAACAGCATAATTGTCCCGGAAGACAACAGTTGACTGCTATAAGGTAAGCAATCATTTCACCAAACTTACAAAAAGGAACAAAGATGGTTTATTGTCATCAGAAATTCAAATAATCAGTTTCACCGGAAAAATATGAGACAACTATATAACTGGATCTGTAATTTTCCAAATTAGCTCGAAGATCTAAATGACTACAGTATTAGCAAAAACTCTTCAACTATTACATATTCTTGGCACATCCAAGGCATACAGACAAAACAAGAAATCAAGAATACAGAAAAGGGATTGATCATTTCTTGGCGAAAGTGATGGCCATTGGATTCTGTGGGGTGATTTTGAAACCCTGAAGGGCTTGCATGGCCATGGATGACTGCACATCATCTTCAAATTCTACAAAGGCAATACCTGGCTTTGCTTCAATCATTCGAACTTCCTTAAATCCTGGATATTGCTGGAAGAGCATTTCAAGCATTGAGCTGGTGGTTTCATGGGGCAAATTCTGTATGAACAGTATATTATTTGGAGCAGCAGCTTCTTGTGTATTAACATTTCGGAAAGAGGCCTGCACATAATACACAAAATCTACCATAAGCAAAACATCTCAAGCAACATTCTCAAACACATGGACATTTGCTTTTTGCAAATAGTGGTAGCGAAGGCATGGCTGCTGGATTGACTACAAGAAATTGCAAGTGAAATCTTGTGATCTACTATTCCCATCCAAAATTGAAGACTTCAACAGTTTAAGGCAATCTTTATCATAAATCGATATTTTAGAGAATTCATCATGCTGAGGTGAATTGCTCAAAAAGCAACCCCCATGGCTCCAGAATGATGAGCCCATCTCACATTAAACTCATTCCCACGTAGCATTAAACTGAATTGAGAAAGAGTAAACTTACAGCTGTGCCACCATTGCTTTCAGCACCTGTTCCATTAGCCATAGAAGATTGCTGTGCTTCTTCAGCACGCCTCTTTCGTTCAGCTGCAGTTGGTAATTTAAATAAATAAAATTGCAAATAACACACTAGCAATCAAACGAGAAAAAAAAAAATATTATCTTTCAATTGCTGAGTAGGGAAAACAAAGTGTGTTTGTTAATTAAGAAAATTTAATCAAAACTATGTTATCACGTCTGGCCAATGATGATACAAAATTTTCCCCGTAAAACAGAATTATAAAATTGCCTAGTAAGAAAATAATGTCCTATGAATCCTGCCCACAGATGTCTCTTGCAGTGCACATTCTAAATTAATCAATCAGGCAGTATGTGCTACAGCATATAGCAAGTAATTTTACTTAATACTATATAATGTTAAGTCATTCCATCCATAACAAACTACCTTGAAAATTCACAAAAATGCAAAAATGTACATCACTGAAGAATACTAACGATTAATCAAAATGAAAAGAGTTCCTACAAACCTTTCTCTTCCTGCTTTTTCTTCTTTTCTCTTGGAACAAAGCTTCCATCTTCTTTAGCAACACAATCGGACTTTGACTTTGCATATTGTATACGCTGCACCACATCAATCGTGTATCAGGTCGTACTCAAATATCAATTCTGACCAACTCCACATATGAAGGACATCCTGAAACATACAGTTGGTACTGCAACTGTGCCTCTAAAAATAAATGCATCATGCTCTCAATTCCATCGTACTGATGCTAAATTTAGATCAATCCTTTATATGAAGAAAGTACCATAAATCTCTACTACAAGGTATTGGTTATGCAGAGCAAAGACAACAAAATATTAACAAAACATAGAAAACTACTCAGGTGCATGATCATGAAAATATTATTGGGTCAAAGTATCATATTTATAAATCCTAAAACAAAGGCCTCATAAATAGATTCATCATGGAGTGTTTGGAGCTGATGTCAAAAAGGGACTCTTTTCATCAAGCTGTGATAAGATAGGTACAAGGCATTGGTGATGTCAGTAAATACATGCTTACAGGAACTGGACTAGAAGGGTTTTTATCATCAATGTTAACAAACACATGGTTTTGAGGAAAGGTTAAGTGAAAGACATCAAGTGTTTCCAACAATATCAAGTTCCCGAACTTCTCAGGAAAGTCACAAATCATAAATCCATTAACAATTTCATGGTACCAAAGTCAGTGCATTTATAGTTGCAAGGCTGACAGCTAGAAGACTTATGTTGTTAATACTCTTAAGAGTAATGCTAAATACACCCAACAAAGATCAAACAAGTTCAACAAAATTTTCCTAACATACTAGTAATAAAGATTCAGCATAAACACTATTTGAATCATTAAAGCATCAAAATTGAATAAGAAAACCAATCAAATTAAAGAGGATGAAGTACAAACTAAGCATTAAATGTCAAAATGATTCCACCAACAAAGATGAAATCCAATAAGGAGTAAAATTACTATCATCGCACCGCACCGCAATTTCCATTTTGCAATCTTAAAATAACTAATGAAAAATCTAAAAATCAAATTCACAGAATAGAGCTAAAGAACTTAATGTATGCATCCACAAACCATATATAAGAGCACAGCAGTATATATGTACACACACACACACATATATATATAAATAAATATTAATCGAGATTAATTGAGATTACCAAAACCCACCATAGGCTTATCATAAAATGGAAAATTCTGCATTTGCCGAACTGCATTACTCGCAGCTGTCACTTCGCTAAACACAACCCATGCTTGTCCTCGAAGCTTAGGCGTCTTCAAGGCCACAACATCCAAAATCTTCCCATATTGAGAGAATAAACAATAAAGGGACCTCTTTAATTCTGTCACCAAAAATAAAACATAAAAAAAAAAAATCAGCACATATCACACGAAGTTGAACACTAAAATTACAGCCTACCCAAATACATATTCGCAAAATTTAAACATAAAAATAGTAAATTTTCCACTAATAATAAATCTTATTACAAGATTAAAACAATGCTTATACAAAAACCCTAATAAGATAATAATTAGGACTACACTTACCTTCTTTCTTGATCTTTTCATTAAGATTTTTAATGTAAATCGTTTGATTAGGAGGTATATCTCCTGTAATCATCGTCACTACCAATTGAAGCTCTTGAATTAAATCAGAAACCCCAAAAACCCTGAGAGCAAAATTTTGAGAGAAATTGAAGGAAATGAAAAATCTCTGCTTCGGACCGAGACGGAGCCCTAGCTTATTGTTTCGCTTATCTCAAGTTCATTAAGTGGGCTTTCACTGTTTTATCTGTCAGGCCCAGGTGAGTTAATAACATTTGGATCCCTATATTTTAATAAATTTACTTAAAAATGATTTGTTTAAGCATTTTTTTATTCAAGTTCCTACTGAGTACCGACCCTGCCGTCAAATTACGTTAAAAATATTTAGCCTGACTGGCCAATAGCCTTAACACGTGAATCATGAAATTGATGAATGATGATGGTTGTTAAAGTTTGCACTAAGAAAGATGATTTTATAACCTCAAAATTGAGTTTAATGCCCAGTTGTCTACTTTCGTGTCATGTTTTAATTGTGCCATATATGCAACTTCAAGCATAATCATATATTTAGCCACTACGCTTGTCCTCTAAATTAAATTATAATAGTTCAAATTTCTATAAATGTATTATAAAGATATTTTATTTCTTAATTTTGAGTGTAGATTTAAAATAATATTTCGTATAAATTAATTAAATTAATTTTATTTATAATCTAATTTATAAATATTAATTATATTTTCATATAATATAATTTATAATTTATAATTTAAACAATAATCTCATGTAATAAAAAAGCATAATCATATCTTGATATTTATATATAGCTCCATATATATTTTAAATGCTTTTGAAATTTCATTGTTATCATGAGTCTATCTAGCTTTAGTAAGTGCTACAGATTATGATTTTAATTCAACACTACTAGAGCTACAGTATTATTTTTAAAAATTAAAGTGGTCCCCGACCCACATCAATGCAATCTTAGTTATTCTTGCTTTTGATGCCGAATTTACAAATGTTCTAGAAAGAATTTTATGCCCATTTTTTAAGGGTAAATTTTATAACTCTTGTAAAAATGGTTATTAAACTTTAAAACTTTATTAGAATCAATCTCAATTCCTGCGTATGTATGACCAATTAGTTCAACTAATATTAAACTTAGAAGAGACTGAAGTTCAAATTCACATTATAATAAAAATATTAAATAATGACTCATATGTTATGACGATTCTAGTAGTAAAAAGTTTTCAACTAGTATATATGTTTATATAATAATTTATTTTATTTGTTTAAGGATTTATTTGCAAGGATTGTTTTTAAAATCACAACAACTTAATTATTTGACACACACTTTTTGCTTTCTTTTGAATTCAATTTTGATTTTGCTCTAAAGCTAACTTTGCCAATTAGCTATCTAAGCACAATACAAAATTTCACCCACTTATATTAATAACTTGTAATTTTATTTCACAAGAATTTTAAATTCAAAATCGTAACATCTTAATTCTAATGAACTCTATGACATGAGGATGAAATATTAACGTTGTAGAATACCTAAAATATATATAGGGGTTCATATATGTACATGTGCTTTTGTTAAGTGTGAAACTGGGTATGGCATTAAGGAAAACAAGATGGTCCACATGTCTTTATGCTTCTCCAATTCCAGCTTTATCTGCAATTAATGGAAACACTAGCTAGTCCAACTGCTGAAAGAGAATGACTGTTAGAATATAATTTTAAATTAATATCTGAAGGTTTTCGGATAGTGATTCTGTTAATGATGCACACAAAGGTTCCCTTCCAACTCCATTGCTTTGCCTAATTTGCTTTAGATGAGACAAAAGGATTATTAAAGTTCTTTCTTCTTTCTTTTTAAGGAAAAAATGTATTGGGAAATGATAAGAAATGAAGTAGCTAGCTTGAATTTTAATAAACAATAATTATCATTTAAAACCTTAAGTCTTAAAACATTAATTTACTTTAAACCAAAGTGATGACAATGTACTTATATGATCGAAAGCTCCCCATATATTTATACACATCTATACACACACACACACCTTTCCAAAATTTTTTTTAAGAATCAAACGTGGAAGAAAGAAATTGTGAGAAAAACAAGCAAGTGTCATTTTATGATGTCAGTCTTACAAAACAAGCATGGCTCATTTTATGATGTCGTGACGACATCAATATTTTAATTAAACATAAATTATGTAAATTAAATATAAAATTTGTAAACTAACATTAACGGTAAAATAAAACATAATTTTTAAAAATTAAATATAAGACTTGTAAATAAAAGATAAAATAAGTAAAATAATATAAAATTGATAAATTGATATATTACTAGTAAATAAAATAAAAAATTACAAATATAACTTAAAACTAGTAAATTATAATTAATTGTAAAATAAATATAAATTTTAGAAATGAAACAGAAGACTTATAATTAGAATGTAAAGCAAGTAAATTACACCATAAAATTGATAAAATGATGTATTACTGGTAAATAAAACAAAAACTTATAAATATATCATAAAACTAGTAAATCAACATTAAGTGAAAAATGAAACATAAGTTTTAAAAATGAAACATAAGACTTTTAAATGGAAGGTAAAACAAGTAAATTAATATAAAACTAGTAAATTGATATATTACTAGTAAACAAAACAAAAACTTGTAAATATAATATAAAATTAAAAAATCAACATTAAATGCAAAATAAAATAAAAATCTTAGAAATTAAATATAAGACTTATAAATAGAAAGCAAAATAAATAAATTAATATAAAATTAATAAATTGATGTATTACTGGTAAACAAAATAAAAACCTGTAAATATAACTTAAAATTAATAAATCAACATTAAGTGCAAAATAAAATAAAAAATTTAGAAATTAAACATAAAACTTGTAAATGAAAGGTAAAATAAGTAAATTAATATAAAACTAGTAAATTGATGTATTACTAGAAAACAAAACAAAAACTTTCAAATATAATATAAAATTAGTAAATCAACACTAACTGTAAAATAAAATATAAATTTTAAAAAGAGAACATAAGACTTGTAAAAGGAAGATAAAATAAGTAAATTATTATAAGACTGGTAAATTGATGTATTATATGTAAATAAAACAAAAACTTACAATATAACATACAATAATTAAATTAATATTAAGTGTAAAATAAAAATAAACTTTGTAGATTATGACTAAAACTTATAAATAAAAAGTAAAATAAATAAATTAATATAAGTGTTACTGTAAAAAAAATTAAAATAAAACTTATTATAATATTTATTACCTTATATATTTATTATTATTTTTATTTAAATGAGATAATGCTAGTTTTACATTTATATAATATGTGTAATAATTTATTAAGTATGAAAATTATTCTCAAAATTATATATTTTAAAAAATATACTTTAATATCTTTCAAAATTATTGTAAGATGCTATTATTTTGTATCTTTCTACACATCCTCAATAGTAACTGCAAATGATCTTTAAGTATTGTTGATCTATACGGTCATACAATATTTGATTTTGATGATAATAAACTAAATGTCATGGGTAAAATAAAAATATATATATTTTATAATCTCACTAGCTTAGAAGATTTTTAATATATAATTTTTGTAAACCTAGTATAATTAAACGTATACATAATTATGTATTTAAAAGCTCAAGTTATTTTTCATCATATTTTAAATAAATCAATATTTTCATAATATAGTGGTTTTATATTGAAAGAAAATTATGATTTTATTAAGCTAGTTGTTTTCAAGATTATGGACTAAATTGAAAAAGGTTTGAGATCTTTGCAATCAACAAGTATTGTTTGAAACTCTGGAATGAACTTATTTAAAAATATTTATAACATTTTGGGTCACAAATAGTTTCTAAAAGCTGTTGGACTTTAATATAATTTAGAAAGATTGGAACAAAACTATAATTTTAAGAAAGTTACCATTATAGCGAAACTGTTTGCCACTACAGTGAAACTAGTTAGCACTATAGCAAAATGGCTAGCTGACAACAAAATCAACGGCAATCCAACAGTGTCCAGAAAGTTAGCATTTACAAAAAGAAAGAAAACGATGAACTGACAGTGTCCAGAGAGCTAGCATTTGTACAAGAAAGATAACGGTAAAACGATATCTCTATAACTATGAATTGATAGTACTTAGAAAGTTTATAATGGTTAGTTTTCAGCTCCAACTATAAAAGGCTTAATTAGATTCAAACAACACTAATGTTAAGAGTAAAACATTATTCTTGAGCTTTAAACTTGTAATCATTTTATTGAAACACACTTTGAGCTTTCAATTATAAATACATATAGTGTGTGTGTGAGAAATCATTTTGTAAACTAAATTGTGAAATCAAGTTGAGTGGTTGTAAGTGTTAGGATACACTTGGGTTAACAGTCTTGTTGTAAGAGTTGATTGACACATTAAAAGTCAATTGTATGGATTGTTGAAGCCTTGGAGATTCGCTTAGTGAAATCCTCAAACCCGGTGAGCTTGAAGGTGTGGACGTAAGCACGGTTGGCAGAGCCATTTGGGTTAACAATCTTGTTGTAAGGGTTGATTGACACATTGAAAGTTAATTGTAAGCGTTGTTGAAGCCTTGAAGACTCGCTTAGTGAAATCTTCAAATCCGGTGAGCTTGAAGGTGAGGACGTAAGCACGGTTGGCAGAGCCACCTAAAAACCCTTGTATTTGTTCTCTCTATCCCTCATCTATTTATTCATTTTATGAATTTATATTTATTATTACTTTGAGAATTAGCTCTTAGCTATATTTCAAGTATAAGTAAGGATCTTAGAACTACATAAAGTATATATATGACTTAAAATTAAATATAATTTTATTGATATATTATATATGTATTTAGTAATATAATTTTTTTTTTATATTTTAGCTTGATCCACATCAAGATAAATAATTGCGCTTAATTAACTTGTACAATAAATAAATATTATTATAGAAAATGAGAAAGAAAGTATATAAATATCTTTAAATAAATATATAATTTATGGTTAAACTAATTCAATAAAACCCATTTCACTTATTTTTAGTGTAATTTTTTATTTAATTAATGATAATTTTTTATTTTTTAATTAAAAAATATTTTTGCATATGAATAAAATATTTTTTTTACTAAAATTTAGTACAAACCATGTTAAGTTTTTAAAAAATTAATAATCTTATATAAATTTATTAATTTTATTTTTATTTTTATTTATAATATTTATATTTATCAGGATATTGATGCGGTAATGAGAAATTTTTCTGTTTCATAGATTTTGATATATCTTATAGCAAGGTTTGCTGATTGGATAACATTCTTATCAGAAAACTAAAAAAAGTTCAAAAAGGTGCATTTGCATGCCGCCTATGCATTTAAAAGATAGCCAGATAATTAGCTTAAAAAAAAAAAATCAGTACTAAAAATATATCTGAATTTTATATATCTCTCTATATATATGATCTTAATATCATTATTTTGCCAATACAGTATTTATACATTTAAAAAGAATATGTGCATGCAATATTTTCCACTTTATGATCACCACGAAGATTTTGATTCTCAAACAAGAGCTGGACCGAAGTTCTTTATTCAATGAGCTGGGGTTATATTTTTTTAATTTATTTATTCAATCTTCAAATATGATATTGGAAAAAGTTAATTAATAATATAATAAGAGTAATGATGAAAAAATTAAGGACCATAGCTTTCCACTGCCTACCAACGGGCCCACCCACGTGTGCCATTGAACCATTTTAGTGTTCTATAAATCGGGCTAGCATATCATTTATGCCTTCACCATCACCACATATCTCTCATTAATTCTGTCCAGTTTTATCAAGTATGCTAGCTCAAGTGATGCCTGAACAAACCCTTGAACAACCGATTCATGTCATAGCCAAGGATAGCTCTTCCACCTTACCAAAGAGGTGATATATACATTATGATCTTCCTTTTACATTAATCTTTATGTTTTTTATTTTGTTCTCTGACCTTTATGCACCTAGAAAAAAATCTTCTTAGAGCATATAAAATGTTATTTTTATTTTTAAAACAAAGTTCGGGTTTAGGCATAGTCCAAACCGAGTTTTGTTTCCTTACCTACAGAATTCCTACATGGGTGGTTAGCCAAAAAAGGCAGCTGGAAATTACTCGAAACTTGCAAATATTTATTCTAAAAAATCTATGATTTCCATCAACATATACCCTTATTATTTCAAATCTGTGTTGACATAGGTTGGAGGGAAAAATCGCAATTGTAACGGGAGGTGCCAGAGGAATTGGAGAGGCAACAGTGAAGCTTTTCGTCAAGCATGGAGCCAAAGTAGTAATTGCTGATATTGATGATGCAGCTGGCAATGCTTTAGCTGACACATTATTGTCAACATCACCTTCGGTCACCTATCTACGTTGTGATGTAAGCTTAGAACAAGACATCCAAAACTTGATCAACTTCACCATCTCCAAACACGGCCGGCTAGACATTCTCTTTAACAATGCTGGAGTCCTTGGAAACCAATCAAAGCACAAGAGTATCACTGATTTTGATGCAAATGAGTTCGACAACATCATAAGAATCAATGTCAGAGGAGCTGCCTTAGGGATGAAGTACGCGGCGAAATTGATGGTGCCAAGAAGAAGTGGATGCATAATTTCCACAGCAAGTGCTGCTGGCTTAATGGGAGGGCTTGGACCTCATGCTTACACTGCCTCGAAGCACGCCATTGTAGGGCTAACAAAGAACACAGCTTGTGAGTTGGGGAAATATGGAATTAGGGTTAATTGTATTTCACCATTTGGGGTTGCAACGTCCATGCTTGTTAATGCATGGAAAAGCTGTAAAGATTGCATGGATTTTGGGAAACCATGTGAAGAAGAAGAGGAGAAAATGGAGGAATTTGTTAGAGGTTTAGCTAACTTACAAGGAGTAACTTTGAACGCTACAGATATTGCTGAGGCTGCGCTTTATCTTGCTAGTGATGAATCCAAGTATGTTAGTGGTCATAATCTTGTCGTCGATGGTGGGGTTACTACCTCCAAGAATTGTGTAGGCTTGTAATAAAAAAGTTGATTCATCTGTTATTTGTTTAATTTTGTC